>CM068369.1:460000-1060000 GCA_034769895.1 Magicicada septendecula
ATGTAAAATGAAAGTTATGATATTGCATCGACTCTGCTTTAGTTTCGTTATTATCATGAGGTAGTAAATCACGAGCTGTTTCTCCTATAAATGGGTACACTTACTGAATTCTAGCAAGCACATTACTACTGAGCAAAATTAAAATATGTTTAACTATTACCCTTAACACAACATCAACATTTATGAAATTTGTAAATATAAGGCCTTTAAAAAAAACAAGGGATTTGATAAAATTTTGAAATAAAACACATGAAAGTGACTATACAACTTCTTTATTGATTTCCTTATATCGGTGGCCTGTGTATGCGTTATTAACCTAAATCAACATTTACAGTACAAATCTAATTTTGATTTAATAAATAAAATGTTCACATGCTAATTAGTTTGTTGAATCACTAAAAATTAAATTTTTATTTAAGTTTTAATATTCAGTCATAAAACAAGTTGACGTCGATTTTTCTATTATAATATTATTAAGTTGAAATCATTTATATAGTGGTTAATATGGGCTGATGATAGTGGTAAGCCTCATACAGCTTCGGTGATGGAAATCAATTACTGAATCATTTCAGTCTTCATTTAATTTATTCCTGATATTCTTAGCAAATAAAATTTCTTGCCTTTGTTAATAAGTAATAACAGCTGGGCTGACGCATTTCAATTATATTTCTACGACAATTACACAACGCTCTCGACAAATCGAGACCGTCATCCTACACGTGTCTCGACTAGCCCAGTGTGAGGCCGCCTGTGTCAAGGCCGGGCACTCGCGTAGTCTACAGACTGTTCCAGCTCTTTAACTACGCAAAATATGTTGGCATGCAGCCAGGAGATTGGAAAATTATTCTGGAACCTCTGCGGGATCTATATAAACAACAGCGGCCGGCTTAGTCATCAGTTCTTGTAAAGTGATTACTGTGTTATAATTACAGCGCTGTTGTTATAAGGTGACATTATTAATTATTGGGTGAGGACAAATTTAACTTGATTTATTGTATGAGAGTACCTTGTTGTTTTTAAAATTTGTTTATTTGTGACTAAATAAAGCTGGTATTTAGTGACACCATTGGTGTCTGTAATTTGTTTCCACTCTACAATATGATGATAGTTGTGACCGTAGAAACAATATGAATATAATAGCACAAAAAAGTAATAAAATATAAAACAAAATTTATATTATATTAAAAATACAGTATTAAGGTGTATTTTAGGAGAATACGATTTTTTCATTTCTTTTTTTCTCTGTAAAACGAAAATGGTAATTTCAAAACGAAAAATGGTGGCAAAAAACGTACATTCTATTTGAATGCAGAATTAGTTGGGATTCGAAATTGTAAGACTAGGTTAATATTAGCATAGGTAAAAAGCTGAACCGGTGAGCCGAACTGAATAGAGTCGCGAACGAGTAGGTGAAATAAGACACATTAAGTATCATTTGTCTTATATTCTTGGTATAAATAGATGCGTTCATAATATGTGATTTAAGATCTTTTGAATAGGCTTGTTACAAAACGGAGACACTACTAAATACAGTGAATGTTTCTACATTAGATAATACATCTGCTGAGGTTCAATTAGTTTCCAAACTACACGATGTGCTCTGTGAATAAAGCATATCCACTTCACACCCAACCACCGTCTTTCATAGCTTTGGTTATAGTTTATTCAATATATTATTAAGTTAAATGAATACCTAATGTACGTAGTACTTAAGCCAAATCAAGCGTAATATAAAATCATCCTCCTAGATTTTAAAATAGACGGAAATTATAAAATAATGGCTTCATAAGAATAACCACTTTCTACTTTCATTAAGAATAATGGGAGTATTTTCTGAACTTATGATAAATTATCGTGCAAATACGTCCGTACGTTTGTGATATCGATTACGATACCTTTCCTAATTATAACAGGAGGAGGTAGTGATCTAATCATATTCATCACCATAGATTAAATCTAATGTGGGAAAATTCGCTCCCCACTGGAATGAAGGATAATATAGGTTACGATATTGATGATAAAGTAGTTGCATAAAATGAAAGTGAATAGGCATTTTCCTTTACATAAATATGCCAAATGCCATGCATGCGTCATCGCGTATACGTGTTTATACATGCCCACGCATGAACACAATACGCCTGTAAACCATCACACGTCAAGCTAACCAAACATTTAATCGGATCCGTACTGCTTCCTCAATTCAATTTCTTTTTTGTGTAAAGAACGCTATATTCTATGCGGCGTTAATCACTTCACAATCCACAGAGGACAGAGGGCAAACATTTCTAACCGTAAACGAGAAACTAATCGAAATGTCCACCCTTTTAATCCACCCCAGACTATAATTGTCTGTATAAAAAAGAGCCTATTTTGTAACAACTAGAGAATGTGATATTCAGCTAAGTATTTCACTCAGAGATCTGCAATTATAAATTACCTGAGAACATTTTTATCTCAGCGTTTTAGTTTTAACTACAAAGAAACATAAAGAGATAAGTTACCTTGAGTATAGAGGGTCTAAACTGGTAGGTACACGGTGTTTAAATGCATGTTTCTCTATCGTTTCTCTATTAAATTCTTAACTTACTTTGGTATTTCAATTTTAATATTATTTGTTACAATAGATATACTAGTATGCGGCAAACAATTTTTTGAATATTGTTTAGCGTGAGTTTAATAATTCAAGTACACACATTTTATGGACAGTGAGCTTTGGACTAATATATTATCAAACAGAATTATCACTGTTGCACACCACTATAAAAAAAATTATTCCGATATTTCTATAGTGGTGTGCCACAGTGATAATTCTGTTTGTGATTATAACCACCAACACAACTTTCTTAATTAAACTTCTAATATATTATCGCAACTGAAGTACATTATATCAGAGCATCTAAAAAAATTGTAATTTAAGGACGACAATTTTAGGGACTAATTTGTATTTTGCAATTGTTGCAAATGAGTATGATTTTCAATTTTGTAGTATTTAGAAGAAATAATAGAACCAAAATTAAAAGATAAGCATACAATTTTAGAAACAAGTAAACCGTATACATTTTCCAAGAATTTTGCTCACACTTTTCACAGTCGTGTCACATGTGTTATTTTTCACAAACTAATTAAGTGTCCTACTAAAGCTAGTAAAATAACTAATTAGCCTGCTTAAATAGTATCCAATCAGATCCATAAATGGCAAAAGAGAATGCATATTACATGTGTGCTTTACGAGAAATAAAACGAGCACTTTTTGCCAGATATATTAATTCTCCTGTATATACTAATGTATGTACTTTCAAGGTCAAGTATATGGTAGGCACTCAGTGTTATAACCTACTAAAAATGCAATACCGACACTTTTGTTGTGTGAAGAAAAAACTGGTGATAACAACAACAGTAGGCAGAATAAATTAATGTCATTGTTATAAACAATAATCGTTGACACTGACGATTAACTAAGCTTGCATATCACCATTAAACCGATCATGTCACTAGATTATGGGCAGGCGTCAAAGAATTCTTCTACCGAGATAGTTCGATAATATTATTTGTGACAATAAATATACTTGTTTGCGGCAGAAATGATTTGAAAATTCTGAAGCGTGAGTTTAATAATTCAAATACAAAAAATTTATGAAAAAGATTGTTCTGACTATTATATTAACCTATCTGAAACACATTACATCAGAGTATTAAAATTTGAAAATTTTTAAATATAAGAGTGACAAATATGGGGAAAAATTTTTTATTTCAAATTCTCCTACTTTAGTCCGCTCTACAAAATATTAGTGACAATTTATCGGGACCAGAAAGCATGGGACAGAATTTGTGGACTTTGAATATACTGATCAGATCAGAAGAAGAGAAGACTGAATCCACTAGTACACGATTTAACCTGTGAATACTGATAATTTTGAAGTATCAATTTTAGATAAATTTTTATATCGACATATAACATACGTATATTTAAAAACCAAAGCAAGTGAAAGAAGATTGTAAATATTCGATGACGGCGGATAGCCAAGGGAAACGTGATAGAGGTAGTGCGTCTCAGGTGTCAGCGGCTGGCAGGGAGTAAATTGCAACACGAAAATGAACGAGTGCACTCGTGTTTGCAGCAAAGTCGATGTGCCGTCGAGTGGCTGGCTTGTGTGTACAATGTTTCCACGTCGAGAGCCCCACTGTTTTTACACATGGATATTGTTGGAAATATTTAGAAAAGTTTTTTCTTCTTTCAACATTTTACTCGAGAAGGACCGGCCTCCGAATAGTACTTGCAATTGTAATTTCATTTCATTTCCTACTGATTTTTATTATTTACTTTACTAATTACAAAAATAATTATTAAAATCATGTTCCGTTTAAAAGATTCTATACTTTTAATACTCGTCAGTCACAATATTGTTAGAGATAAATCTCAAAACATCTCTAATACATCACAGGGTATTTTTATACTCAATTATGTAACCTTGAACAACTGTGGTGAGAAATAAAAAAGTCTATTTGTGATCTTAAAGGACAAACTGTTTAAAAAAAGAAAAAAATGTTGTGATAATGCCTCATTGCAAGAAAGTTTCGATAGCCGAGGAACTAATTTATATAGTAATTACAAAAGTGATATTTTATAGGATTACATAAATATTAATAAATATTGTTACGACAATTACGGAACGCTCCCGAAAAGGCGAGAGTGTCGTTCTCGACTAACCAAGCGTGCCTCGTCTGCCTCAAGGCCGTCCACTAACGAAAAACTAACGTACCTTCCAGACTGTTCGGCAACACTTTTAAGTACGCAAATTGCACTGGCACGCCGCGAAATAATTAAAATTTATTCTAGAACATCTGCAGGCTATATATAAGCAACAACGGCGGGTTAGTTAGTTGGTTACACCTAGCGAGATTGTAGAGAGCTGATCACGTGGACGTTGTGGAAAGTGATTACTGTGTTATAATTAGTGGGGAACACTTAACAGTTAACATTATATTGAGTGTGGACAAATTTAACTAGAATGACTGTATGAATGTATCTTGTTGACTTCAAATTCTTATTTCTGACTCATTAATATTTCTATATTGTTTAATAGTTTATTTATTTCATCGGTAAACTAGAAACCAAAAACCGTTGACACCTAACCTCACAAATTTAAACACCACGTATTTTCGCTTTACATTAAGAAATAGGACAATTTACAATTAGTACACTTCTTTTTTTCTACATCGTAATAAATATATTGATACAGTTCCGATGCCGCTAAATAGTATTTGTTTATTTACTTGTTATTAATGTAATTAATTCTGGTCTCCATGGTGTTGTTGACATCTTTACACGGGTCAACAAAAGGGCATAAATAAAATGGCCTAAATCGTGGAAACGGTGCAGAATATTAAATTGCAAGTTAGACAGTGGTTTATGGCCTGTGTCAAGGGTTACGTGTACAAGCATTTGGTGTCAATCGGTGTATTGGTGTAGATTTGTATTCAATACAAAGAAATCCTCTATGCCTCATCTACGGTTCATAAGAAATAGTATTATAAGAAATAGTGCATCTACCTTATTTTACTCTTTTATAGACAATGTTATTATTTTATTAATGCATAAATTTTACTGTCTCGTGTCTTCGTTACCAAGACAAAAATTTCTAAACTGTAATAGTGAGTCACATTTATATTTACATTTCTGTACGTAACTGTTAGTTTCTTTGTTCAGTGTGTCTTTGTGTTTACTCTCTCTCTCTCTCTCTCTCCCTTAAGCTTTACACTTAGATAAAGTTTCAATCGGCAACAGGTGCAGACTGTTGGACACAATTGCAAATATAACTCTCAAACTGTATTGATTTATTGTGTAAAACGTGTTCTGTAATAACGGGAAGGCTGTGACATTGTACTGTTAATAATATTGCAGTAGTTGTACTTTCACAACTTCTCTTGTTTACATTCTGGATTGAAGTGTGGTTATATGGTTAGATTATTTGACTGAAGCATGAAGGGGAAGATGTGTTGGAAGACTTCGGAAGAGATGGAAAGATACCCTTTAAAGACTCGGCAGGTAAAGTACGTAATGCCTGGTTCTTTAGAAGAAGACTTTTTTTTATACAGCCGATTGATAGATTAATTTATCCACCGTGATGTCGTCAGAACGACACAGAAGGCGCAAGCTTTTGTTCCTTTCAAGACACGATTTACTCTTTACTGAAAAATTATTTGTACACAAAACATCAGCAGAAATTTTTAAATAAAATTTATAAATTATTTAATTCAACTGCAGTTTTTATACGGAAGCGCCAGATGGCATGATTAAATTATTTATGTCAGAAACTCAAAACTATTGACACTTTCTTAGTATACGACTTTCAGAGTATTCGTTTCAGAGTGTTCGTTTATTTGGTAGTGAAATGCTTTGTGACCCGCATTGAACGCACCAAGTTCCGTGAAATCGCGCACGTTTGATTGGAACGCATTCTACGATAAGAAAGAAATACTACCGACATAAAAACGCAATTCAGACACTTTATGGTAATGTAATAGCTCTCGGTTTGAACTGTATTCGAATATATTGTGCATGGTGAAACGGTTTAGTTTTATGTCTTAATAACACAACTTTATCTCAAAAGGCAGCACGAATCAGAATTTATGTCTCCTTTGAATTGTCACTGAAAAGTGTGTTTCACTGCTTACATTATTATAAATTTTCCTCAACAATTGTTTCAACTAGATTTAACATAACACCGCTGTGTAACTTCGTCCGTTTCCGCGGTTTCAGAAAAAATCAGTTAATTTTATTGACATAAGTTTCGATTTGTAACGGAAAAGTAAGCAGTGCTGAAGCCCTGTGACTAGACCACTGGGTCTGTAAGGTGCCGACTCGTTGGTTGGAGGTTTTTGTTTACATTACGCACGTTAGCACTGTTTTACTACAACGACTGTAACTTTTTTTTAATAAGCGTTATTATAGGCATAAATTTCAGATGACAAATTGTAATTAGAACTTTGTTATAAACTCTACTAAAGAATAACTATGCATCATAAAATATTTTCAATGTAACCATCAAAACAGCCGATTAAGTAAATAAACATTCAGAACATCGATAATTTACTTAGAATTAAATCGATTAACCGTTATTATGTACTAAAATTGGAACAAATACGTTCATTAGTTAGTTTTTATATTAAAATCGATTATTTGTTTATTCATTTATAAGCCTCTGAATATACTGATCCTATCAGTGCGTGAGGTTAATTAAAAAATAATATCAACGAAATGCAGAAGTTAATCTGATTAATATATAACGAAATTTGATTAATATATAACTAAATATATATTACGTAAACGGCACATACATGGCTATAACATACAATAATTGTATGCAAGCAATATACGAAAGGATGAAAGGCGATAAAGCCAGTAAAGAAACTGTATGCGTTTGTGTGTGTGTGTGTGTGTGTCTGTGTATGTGTGTCTAAGTGCAGTATAAATTTAAGACGTGGTGTAGATTTACCAAGGAAGGCTGGGGTTCAGGAGACGTAAGTTTTGTCGTTGAAATTTCTTAACCAAAGGGAAAAGCAAATGTTAGAACTTTTAAACTATATAAAACTATGTTTTTACTATGATTAAACCTTATTGACAGGAAGTAAAAGCTAAACCCCTAAGATATATTCGAAGCTGCATAAAGACACGAACATCCGACTATTTGTATCTTTGTATCTGTATTTGTTCTGGCCACCAACATCCGACTGTATAGATTGCAATGGGCAGGACACATTATTAGCATGGAAGGCAGCCGAATACCTAGGAAGGTACTGTTTAGTCAAATGGAGGGTAGACGGTCAGTCGGAACACTCAAGACACGCTGGATTGACGCAGTGGCGAGGGATGCTGATAATTTACTTAAAATAAAACAATGGACGTCGATCGCCAAAGACAGGGAAGAATGGAGGCTATGGAGGCTAAGGTTTGACTAAAAACTGTGACGCCATAGAAGAAGAAGAAAAGCAGAATCAGATACAACCAAGGAATAAACAAAGTCAACAATGAAACTTCAATACTTTACAAACGTTTAATTTAGTTTACGGCAGCAGTATTTTTCATCCGGATTTGTTTACACAAACGAACAGTCAGATGTTGTTCCATTCCGTTTACGTACAATATCACGGGAAACAAATCAAAGCTATATTGGTTTGTGACAAAGCAGCTGTATGTTTGTTTGTAGCCAATATTTATAACTTTTCCCATCTCTGGTCGGCAATACAACTTCGGCATTGCCTTCCGCGACTAGATTATGCCAATGTATTGCTACGACATTACACAAAATGCTACATGTTTGTCGGCCTTCCAGCTGTAATGTGTGTGTGCTGCTACAGAGATGAAGTACAATTACGTGACACTTGTCATGCGTCCGAGACTGATCAGATTTCACCAGTCCGCACACGCTGTGTGCAAGGCCGCCATCAATTACATTCTGGTGTTTTCTAGTAGCGTTCTTAACGCGTAGTATCGAATATTCTAGTAACTCAGCGGGGTATAAATACAAGTATTCGGCGACGCTCAATTTAAGTTTTAGTGGTGATATATTCCAGTGCGGTTCGAAGTATTGTGGCGAAGTGTTATGTGTTTTATATTTGTGCGGAACAATTGTAATACAATTGTTTTTTATACTCGTTGACATTATTATTGCGTGTAAGCAATTTGTATTTGATTTGCTGTGACTATCTGCTTGATTACAAACTGTTTAATTGTCATAATTAAAGCTGGTGTTTAGTGACTTAATTGGTGTCTTTTATTTTGTTTTCCACTGTACCATACGACGATCAAGGAGACAGTCGTAACAGTCTCAATGTAAGACAGTTGATGGGAAATTTCGCATCCAAGTTGTTTAATATTATCAAAATTCAATATTGCTCCCAAATGTTTTTTCGTTTTGTTACATTGTTAATATTTAAAATCGCTCTGTATTCTTAGTGTTATATAAGACTTTGTGTGTATTTGGTCAGTTTTAACAGCTCAAAACATCCTATACAGCCGGACCATCAAAATACAAATTGCTACATTTAAAATTTTTATATTATCAGCTGATAATAATTAAGATGCAAAAGACACACCTCCTAAACAAGTTAAAAACTATTTCTAAAAAGCTGTTCTTCAAATTTTTATATTTTATGTTTTTGAATGCATATTTTTAACTACTTAGAACACTTTATCAACAATTAATCAAGAAAACAATTTTTTTTGTAATTTCTATGTCTGTATTTTAGTAATAACAGACTGAATAATATATAATCTTTCTTACAGGATAAACTGTCTTAGATAACTATTAATTTTAAAAATAATGCGTTCTGTGTTAATTCGTGTACACTGGGTTTACATTTCGGTCAACATTCTAAGTTTGCTTTCAGGCTTGTCTATCATCTCACTTGCTCCGTTGTCAGAATGTATTCTTTGTCCTTAGCTCACCAGTTGTTTTCTTTACTCCTCTCTTGACTCCTGGTCTCATTCTCTTACATACTATTACATTTTTGTTTCCCTGCCTTATGGCAATACGCTTGTCTACTTCTTCCTTTTTGTGTATTATTCCGTTTCCAATGTTATTCACTTCGCATCTTTATCTGGTGTTTATGTGCTTTGTGTGTTCTCCTATTGTTCTAGCCTAATTTTCCTTAACACCTTTATTTCTGATAGGTTGAATATTAATCTAGTATTTGCTTATACACTTCTAAAAAATTTGTTATACGTATAACTAAAGTAGAAGAACTTAATAGACACAATACAATACAATATTACATTTTTATGGCGAGTTGCATGTAGGCTAAGACGCTTATATAAATACGCGTATTATTATCCACTTTGGGTAAGTGAGCCTAACTTTATACCCAGTGATAACTAGGATACAAATTTACAACATTTCAGTTATCATAAATGTAAAATGTTCCTTTACAGGTTTGAGAAAACTAATTTGTGATAGTGACTGGCCATACTGAAATGTCTCAAACTAGAGAAATACAGCGTATATTGTGTAACACCAACTCTCCTGTGTGGGTGTTGCTCTGTAAATAAAACGTTGTATAGTTTAAACACTCTCAACCCCTTTTGTACTAACACACAGTTTTTTTTTATTAGCGGGTGTCTTACAGTACGTGCCGCATTCCGCATTTTGATCGTCATTTCTCTCCATCCTTCCAGGCATCATCATCAATAGCTTGATCTCTCATGCTTTTCCTACTTCCTGTTCTCCATTGTATTGTCAGACTTCCTTTTCTTCTCATGTTTTGTGGTGTGTAAATCAATACTTTCTTTGACCATGGCTTCTTCTCCATCCTCATTACGTGACCATACCATAGTAATTTTCTGGATTCTATTCTTTCTGCTGGTGTAAATACGCGCCCTCTTGTTGTTCTTATATCTTGGCGTCTAACATGTTGCATTCTAGAATTATTACATGCTCTTCTTAAGTCCATTTCCACAGTTTGTATCATCTTTTTCTCTTTATCTAAAAGTTATCAGCATTCGCAGCCATAAGTTAAAATGGGCTACAAAATAGTTGTGTATATTGTCAGTTTAGTTCGAAGTTTCATTTTGTTTGACCAAAGTAATGAGTTTAGCAAACTAATAGCCTTTTTCCTTGTTGTATCCTATTTTTTATGTCATTCTTTGTTGTTCCATCTTCCGAAATAATGCTTCCCAAATATTTTAATTCGCTACACTTTCCGATTCTATGGATTTGCAGATCTGGGTCTTCTTCTCGCATGTCTCCTATTTTCAGATATTCTGTTTTAGTAGACACAATTTTTGGAAAGTAAAAAAAAGTGTATTTCTTCCGTGACTATATGTATATGGAACTATTTAAAAAGTCGTTTTCTACACAACACTTGGAATTGATCCCGCGACATCGGTGTGTGTTCATCGTTTCAAGTCTAAATTCGTTGTAACACTGCACGTTTCTTTGTAATTTATTTTCCCTTCTCTTTGTTTACAATATTCTTATATTTTTGTTTCTACACTTAAGAGGAAACGTGTTTTGTAGAATAATAAACTTAAATGAGAATATATTGTAATGCGTTGCGCTTTACTAGAATATTGTCTATCTGTGTGGTTTCACTGTATGTGGATATCTATGTTTTCTGCTTTACAATGACAGTTCACCATTCATTTACTTAATTGCTACTATAACGTGTCGGCTACGTTATAATCCAGGGAACCCGTGATAATTGACTCTGGCCAATTATACAGGCTGCCTACGTTGTAACAAACTGAAAAATTAAACACATCACTAACAATAATTATAAGTACTCTAATAAAAGGGAATAGGGGAGGGAATTTTGTTGATTTATGCACTCAATTTAGTATGTAACAAAGATGACATCCCTTTATTTACGTATGATAGATAATATATTACAAATAAAATTTTTACTTACACAAAAATTCTAAAGGGGTTTTCTGTATTAAAAATGATCATACAGATTGTGTATTTACCTCGGATCCGAGTCTCTTTAAACTAGTTATGAATTTTCAAATTTACTCTACTTCTTTAGTCAATTAAATTATTACTTAAAATACCATTTGAAGAATGGTTTCATTTAGTTGTGCGATGTTTCAAAGTTACATCACAAGAGTTATGTTACAACGTATGATTTCTGAAATTACTTGTTACACCATAGTAACGCTTAACGCTTAGAGATTGTCATTTAAAAGAATTTTTCATTTAAAATTACTTATATTTTAAAAGATACATTATTCACGGAAGACGAGCTTCCGCGTAACCTCTAGTTAAATGTTATCTGTCCATGTCCTGCCGCGTGATTCTTCTGTACTCTCTTAGTCGTGGGTTGTCATCTTGGTAGTCTTTCCAGTGGATGTCCTCGGAGTCAACTAATTATGAAGTGGATGTTATGGTGTCATCCAGCGTGAAGTCGTCCTGTTTCTCAGCTGTAGTGTAAATGCAGTTGAGATCTTACTCTTCACTATCCACAGTTATTCACATCACATATGTAATAGCACAGTAGTATTGGAGTTTACATATTCGTTTCACATTATGTTGGAATTACACTTAACTTGAACCATATATTATTTTTTAATAGGAGATGTCACCTTACGCACTTATTTTCTTCTTTCACATCTTTGTTTTAAAAACACACTACATCTTAGTTACATAGATCGAGATCTCCACACTGTTAGTGGAAGCTAACAACCAAATAAAATGAAAAATAAAAATTTTGTGCAGAGCCCCGCTTGGAGCTTTTTACAGTTTGAAAGTCGCATCATAAGTCCTACATTGTTACAACAGGAAAATTGTAACGACGCGGAGTGAATACTCCGCCATAATATAGTTCCAAATTTTAATTAGTAATACAGTCTTACAGTTCGACAAAATAAACATTCGAGACTTTGCTTGTCTACAGAATTTATTACAACTACTACTAGTGACTTTGAATTATTAATTATTTACATTATAATTTACAGGTATTATTTATTTAGTGCCGGGTCGGTATGCAAGTTGGATCCGGTATACACAGGTCATAGCATGATAAATTTAATAAAGGGTTAACAGTTTTATTTTTGACTTTTGCTTTCTCAGTTTTAATTAATTATTTTAGTTATATTCCCTTTTTAATTCTCATTACTATTATGAGTTAGTTCAGGGGTATTTGGTTTAATAGTGCGATTTAATGGTTTTCACTAACTTCCCATTTTATATTTTTATTATATTTTTTATTTTTTTTAAATTTAAATCGTCACACTACGACGGTCTCACTGATCGTTGTATGGTACAGTGTGAAACAAAATACAAGATACCAATTAAGTTACTAATTACCAGCTTTAATTATCACACTTACAGTTTAAAATCAATTTGTACAATAATCCGAGCTAAGTTTGTACTCACGCAATAATAATGTCAACTAATAGAGTCCTGCACAATTATTACACCTTCGCCACAATACTTCAAAATTCAAGTGAATAAATCGCCACTTAAACTGACTTCTAACCGGCAGCTGTCGTTGTTTAAATAGTTCCACAATAATCCTATAATACGCGTCAACACTACTCAAAAAGACTAGAGCGTAATATATGATTGCGCCCTTGAACACAGTGCGCTGACCGCTATGGTCTGGAATAGCCTCGTCTGTCGACGCATGTTAAGTGTCACGTACGCACACAAACATTAAAGCTGGGTTCTGCTGGGCTAGCCGAGAAGCATGTAGAACGTTCGTAAACATGTAATTTAAGTGGCTTGTGTAGTTTTGGTAGTTGTCGTTCACATGCTAATCTTTCACTGTAGGGGTTGGTTTGGTTTTTTATATAATTTGTATTTTATATTTTTACGACGGTCCCACGGATCGTCGTATTGTACAGCGAAAACAAAATGCAGACACCAATGAAATCACAAATTATCAGCCTTAATGAGTCACAAATAACAATTTCAAATCAACAAGATACAATCATATTGTGACGAGAAGCCTATCGAACAACTCAGAACAAATTTCCACTTCCCCCATGTCCAGTGTGGAAGGTGTTGCCTCAGTCAAAACCGCGCACAAGTAGGTGTTCTAGTGTGTTCAAAAACACTTGAGATACGCCGCGTGGAGTAAGGAGAGATAGCTACACTGGATCTCTGCGCTACCTTAAAAAACCATAGCAGCCGGGTTGTCAGTTCAGTTACGTGGGCGATTTTCCTTAGCCCGGATCGAGTGTTTGTCGAAATGAAGTGTTGTTGTGTTAATAGTTGTGTGGAACTCTATTAATTGACATTATTATTGCGTGTGGACAAATCTAACTGCAATTGTTGTACATGTTGATTACGGTTTGTTAATTGTGTTAATTAAAGCTGGGTTTTAGTAACTTCATTGGTGTCTTGTATTTTGTTTTCCACTGTACCATACGACGATCAGTTACTCCGCCGTAACGGTATATTAATTCAGGTAAATTTGCCCACACGCAATAATAATGTCAACTACTAGAGTTTGCACTAATATTAACACAATAATCACTTTCCATTATTCCGCAACAATCACTTGAACCCCACTCTACAATCTCAACAGACTTAACTATTAACTAACTAAGGCGGCCGCTGTTACTATATAGGATCCTACAGAGGTTCTAGAATAATTTATAATTCTTCTGGCGGCGTGCCGGCATAATTTGCGTCGTCACAAGTAGGCGTATCGAACAGTCTGGAGTGCTACGTCAGTGGACGGCCTTGACACAGACGCCGCACTTGGGCTAGTCGAGAAGAATAAAACTCTCCGCTTTTCGAGAATGTTACGTAATTCTCGTAGCAATATAGCATGTATTTTATATAGTCTAGAATTATTGGACTGAAGACACGTATCGATTTCTATGTGACATTTTCAGAATGCAATTCAGTCACTGATAGGTTTCGTTTGGTTTCTTATTTACGAGAACGAGAGTGTACTTGTCGTAAATTTCATAATTCCTAATTTGTAAAAACAACAAAATATATCATCCCTAAAACGTCTGCTATAACGATACAAATAAACTTCCTTAGATGGAGAACACTCTCACTGTTTTGAACGAAATACGTTAATTATTAAATAAAATCAAACTGAGGAATTTTAATCTATTAAATCTGAGTAAAGTTCCTTGCATTCATACGGTTCCTTCATTTGTACATACCGTATACACATACAGACACTAGTATACAATGTTTTTATTTCCAAATTTAGCTTAAAACATTTTGAAGGGTGTCCAGAATTTCAAAACTGCTTTGACACAATTTTTACAAATCATATGATACAACGAATTGTTATTTTAAATCAAATATCTGTTATTTTGTTCTTAAAAGAGTTTTCAACTTTTTTTTTTATTTTCACTTTAATTTCTGGTCGCTGTGCCTGCAAAGTTGCAAAATGCTTAAAATAAATACTACACTTCTATAGTATAAGGGTACTCTAGAATAAGGGTATAGGTATCCAAACGTCTCTTTATACCAGCTTTCCGGCAGGGGTTTCAAACTTTTTTCAAAATATTGACACTTTACTTGACCCTAGTGGTCTACCCTATTAAAATTTTTGAAAGCAAAACTATAGTCATATGTTCCTTACTTTTTACACAACCAGGAAACAAGACAGTAAAACACAGACTTCATAAATGGAGATCTTATGACGAGTTAAAGGCTATTCTAAACTTCACGGTATAAAGAATGAGGCCATAAGAGTTACAATTTTTCAAATAAAATGAAAAATTATAAAATTACAAACACCGGTGGAACGAACACTTAAAAAGAATGTCAGATTCCAGACTGGCTAAACAAATCTTTAAGTGCAACTCTATATGACACAGGTGTGTGAATAGACTCTGGAAAAGATGGGCGGAGGCTTTTTGAAGGCGGAACAGGCAGCACCTTGCCTATGCCGTCTTGTGAAAATGATAATGGTGATGATGATTTCTTTTTCACTTTGAGATTCGCATAAATTTTTGTTCATACAATACTGACCACTACATTTCAGCTCGATGGCTGTTTTGTAAAGCTCAGTCTCAAAGACAGTAGCGTCTGTGAGGTGAAAGTGTATTTCCGCACGCTAACTTTTACAAAAGGTGATGACTTCAAAAGCTATTGTAAGCCATTCCGCAAATATACAGACAGACAAGTGCCAATCGGTCGAGTTAATACTGAATATCTATTGGGTTCAATTATGTCTCATCGGTTTTTTGCTCCCACAGTTCGTCTTACAGTTGTTAACATTGTTTGAGAGTTGTCAATTGAGATTATTCTTCTCTTAAAGTGTTTATCTATCCTAATAATTCCAATAAAAATCGATTATTGAAAAGTATCTGTAATTGAATAGAATGATGAATGACGAGTTTTTCATCTGATCCATGTTTTCATTCACGTTTCCGCGAAACGCCCACGAGTGATCTTCTATGCATGTGTATGCGTGTGATGTTTGTGTGTGCGTGCGCGCGCACTTGGACGATTGAGATTTAGTGCCTACATTCAGAAAGGAATGTGTTCAATGGAGTGTGAGTCTATTTTCGTATTGCAGAGTGGGACGCTTGGGGCAAAGAGCATTTTGAAATATTGACATCTGGAAAATCAAATGTAAGTCATGTATCGAAATCTATTTCTTGTCTCGAATATTTACTTATTGCAATAAAAAACCAGAAACGTCCATAACCGTGTACTTGCATCCTATATTTTTATAACATTGAAATTTATCAGCAACAAAACTTCTACGCTTAGCCCAGCGCTTTAAAAAAGTACATTGGAATAAATTACATTTTGATCTAATCTTTTAACATAATGGTAGTCATTAAATTCCTTTTGTAGGTTTTACACTTAATTCTCTATCTGTCGACTAATGTGTACCCCGAGTCAGATTTTTGGAGTATATTATTTTCTTGTTTTGTTTGCTTTAATCAGTGCCAACCTATCGACCGGTAAAAAATTCCACAAAGAACACTACATACATATCCGGCACCAGAGTCCGGGATGGACCTTGGCCTCCCTAATGATCTGCTTCCAGATAGTCCGGTCATGTACCCTTGGTCTTCCACCAGCCGACATCCGTAGGTCTTCTTCCACGTCGTCCTGCGATCGTTTTCTTGGGCTGCCTCGTCTTCTGGGCACATCTATATGCCCATTCATTATCCATTTGGGGAGTCTTTGGTTGTCCATTCTTTCTACATGCCCTGTCCATATGATTGTTCTGGACTTTATAAATCGGACAATATATCCCTGTTTTAAAAGGACTCTATTTCTTGATTAGGAATGATCCTCTGTTCTCCATTACAACATACTGCTCCGACGATTCTTTGAATAATTTTCATTTAAAAAGTTCTCAGAGCTTTCCCATCAGCTGCTCTTAACGTCTAGGTTTCAGAACCGTACGACACTACACTACAGGCCGTCAATGGTCTGTACGTTTTCAGTTTAGTCTCTTGGGTGAGAAGACTACATCGTAATAATTTTACTAAACTAAAGTAAGCTCTATTCACTGCCATTATTCTGTTAGTTATACCTTTGTTTACCTTTTTTTTTACTATTAACATAAGCTCGAAACTAATTTTCTCCTTCAAAAGTGTAATTGTTAATGGTCCAGTTTATTGAGGTTTTCCTTGCCTGTGACGTGGATACTTTTATATATTTTGTTTTGCTTGCATTTACTTGAGGACCCGTTTTTCTTCCTTTCCTCTCTAGTTCTCCAAACCATCTTCTAGTATACGGAGATATCTCCCAATAAGTGCAATGTCGTACGCATAAGCCAAGATTTGCCTTGTCCTGTTAATGATTAAACCCTCTGGATCTAAATTTTTAACTGTTTTGTGGAGGGCCACATTAAAATAATACATTAAAGAATTTCATTTTCGCTTGTGGTCAATCTTTGTTTTCCAGCGCAAAACGTACTTAAAATGTTGCTGTTTAAATATATCAGAAAGATTGTGCAGAGTAAAAAATCAAACATCGGATGGCTATTTGATTATTTACTTTGATTTTGATTATTCTCGATCAGAATTTTGACTGGAGATCTTTCTTTCCTCAAGCCAAAGAGCTTCTATGATAGCGTCTAACGAAGAGACTCCAAGCATGATGGAGATATTGGGAATTAATGTAAGGTATTGGTAACCAAAAAATTAGTTTTACTAAAGTACAATTTCATGAGTTTTTGTCAAGCAGACGTTATATTAAATAAAACTTTAGATGAACCTTGAGACAATTTAAGACTCTTTGGGTGACGGAGTTTGTTGTTGTCGAAAGGGTACAGACGTCTGCTAACCGTCTGACCTGCAAAAGCTGGAGGCTAAAAAGATGTTTAATGCACAAAGAAAATGAATAATAATCAATCACACGACCTCGTTAATAAAAATATTTGTAACCAGTCTAGAATACTTGTGTTATTTATTTTAATAAGTGTTAAAGAGATTAATACCTTAATGCTTTTGAAGTCTTCTTCCGGTATGGACCGCGTCAAAATGTCTTGTATGACAAAGTTTCATCATCATATTACGTTTCAGTATCCTCAGGTGTAAGTATTGTAGTCAACATATCGAACTAGAGCTTGGATGACGCTACCATAAGTGTTTTAAAGAAAGGATTAAATTTTGCTGTTGCTCCCAACCGAATCCTAACGGAAGATATCATCAGCGGAATGGAAGCAGCAATTCGTGGCTTTACTGCTGAGACGGCCGAAGTGATCAGACAGGATATCCTACATCCCACATCATTAGGACATCAAAACTTCCGAGACAGAACGTTACGAAACAGGAACTATAGCATTGTTGGTCACTTAGACCTGAGGATACTCGTTGTAATATGAGTGAAACGTTGTCATAAAAGATATTTTTGACGTGGTCCATACCGGAAGAATACTTCAAAAACTTAATGGGACCGGGCGCGGAAGCCTGTGAATATAGATTAATACTTATTTGCAGCATACGTAGTAGTTTAAACACAGCCTGATTATATTAATACTGGTTACATTTTGGTGCCGAACTGACCAATAATTGATATTCCACCATTGTTGTGATTCCAGTTCTCCTTGTTAAATTCAGTATAATATAGTGTACGGGATACTCACTGTTTGCTATCAAACAACGGAATTTACCACTCAGTCATGAATAAACAATAACGTGTTTATTGGATACAGTGCAGTTTGCCGATATAGATAGATTAATGATTAGTTTGTTACATTTATTTACTTTTCTGTAACAAGCGGATCCAACCTACACAATGCCAGTAAACAATACCGGTAACCAAACTGTCAAGCGCAGACAACAAACAAACAAACCATTTCTATAGAGCCATATTGGTAATTGTTACTTCACAGTTAAAACAGGTGCTGTGCTGGATAGAGGTTATTGAATCACGCATACGTAATACGCCAACAATGATGCGTCCAATTTTCAGCTATTCTCAGTTTCCCTGTTATAAGAAAATAGCACGACATGATCGAATCAAATCTTAGCCTCTATTAACTCTTTACAGGCTACAGACGTTTCCGACTCCCGAGTCGCCGAGGAGTGGCCATGTAATCAGACCTTCTTCTTGTGCATGTAGCGCTTACAGATTGCAAAACATTGTTAAGACGGTCTCACTAATCGTCGTATTGTATAGTGGAAAACAAAACACAAGAACCAATAAAGTCACTAATTACCAGCTTTAATTATCACTAGTTAAACAGTTTGTAATCAACAAGTTAGTCTCTTACAACAAATCAAATAAAAATTGTTCACACGCTATAATAATGTCAATTAATAGAGTCGACACAATAATCATTTTTCACTAACAACCAATTGAACACAAAGAGTAATCGCCTGACAGCAACTCTGAACTCTAAGCGGCAGGTATAGGTTATTTAAAGCCTGCCGGGTACAATAATATGCGTTTCTAACAAACACGTGCAAATTCCAGGGAATACTTTAGCGCGGCCATGGCAGAAACACACACCGTTGGCCTAGTCAAGAAGCTTTCAGGACCACACCATCGAACGTACGAGACATTCCGTATTACGTAATACTGCATCGGATGTCAAGCGTCACGTACGCATTACAGCTGCGGGAATAGCCGAGAAAACAGTAGAAGAACGTTTTCCAATGTACCAGAACGTTTCGTAATGGCGTAACACTTTTTCCGCAATACGTAACAATATAGTATAGCTGGTCGGGCTGCACCTGTACTGGTGAACCTGCGTACGGCATCTGAATGGAACACACAAGGTTTTCGTTACAGAGGACGACCAAGGATTTCATGGAAAATCAATTCCAGAGGAGAGGAAGATTGTTAGACAATTCTCGAGAAAAATCCTTGAGAATCCTCGAGGAACCTGCTTAGATAAAGAGGACTTGAAGGACCTGTCAATAGTCTGTGATGTAGTGACAGGTTTTGAATTTGATGCATGTTTGACATAGCAAGCGGAACCCCGATGTTTCAACTATACAACTGAACTATCCGTTTTTTGTTCGGTCTCTGTCAGTTCCTACGAAATGGCAGTTTTACCTGTTCTTACCCGGCAAATTGCGCCCCGCTTAGTCACAACTGAACGAATCTGTGGCAACTAGTAAAAAATTTCTTATTCTAAACTTCCGTGAGTTTCAGTTCTGTAACTTTCTGCGGATAAACTTCCAATATTTTTGTTACTTTAAGTTAGGTTTTGTTGGGTTAGGTTAGGTCAGGTTAGTATAGGAATGATATAATTATAATGGTAGTTTTTGTATTACTATAATATTAACACGATAATGTTAGTAACGATTGGCATCGTCTTACGACAGCGTAAAGTTGACTCTACGATAGAGTAAGTTGATTGTTCGTTAACGCGATTGGTGCTAGAAACAGCCGTATCGCATAACCATTCCAGCCGTCAGTCTTCACCACTTCACACGCCCTGTGATAGATACTGCCTGTGTCTGTAGCTTATAGGATGATATTTCGATCGCAATTGGCTTGATTCCAATTGATCGGTTTCAATTTTGACCTCGGTCGCAACAGACGGCGGTCTTTTTTTCACAACGACTTTCACACCGGCGCTGCAAATTGATCCTAGTTTAAATCCCTCTCCTATAAAGCCTCCTCTGATCTTGCCGTTCATATCTAACTGTTGATAGAGTTACATTCTTGTGCTAAATATAACGCACCGCCTACATCATAATATTTTTACACTTGATTTTCCCAGCAAAATCGGTGGCCGCCTTCAGAATCTGTGACCGGCGATTGAGGTACCTAACAACAGGGTCTTTCAACCGGCACTCCTAGCTTCTGAAGACGGCTCATACTGTGGGGGTCTGGAGAGTCAAGTGTTGTACGTGGTGTTGTCCGGCTGTACAATGTTTACACATTTTTCGGAACTAAAGATACAGAAGTCGTTGAATTCTCATTTACCCTTATTGAACCCATCTGGCTGCAACCTATTTGGTTTTTTAACATTTTCTTTTCTCTAATGAATGGGGTGATGGCCCATTGCATTAACTCCCAACCTGGATGACCAGACAATTTTTACTCAAGGTTTACGTCCTTTAGCCTTTGATAAACCAATACCCAACTACAAGGCAGCAGCTGCTAGTTTTGGTCCGCCCCGGGTATTTTATTTCTCCGGTGCTCACCATATCTTGTGAGCACACCCCTACCCGACACCTGGGGAGGCGCCCGATGGGAGACTAGCAACTCCACACGGGGTGCTGAGGATTTACCATATAGAAATCAGAAATCGTTTAGAAATTCTATCATCGCAAGTGTCGCAAATCTACGATGTCTTCTCATTTTGTTCAGCGGACGTTTGGCCTTTTGTTTCTTCATTGCCTATAAAGACTCTTTTGGTGGTTTTCTTTGCTTCTTACAATGACATGGCTAGTCCATCCCAGCCTTTTTATTTTTTGTATACATTTACTGTTAATTCTTTTAAAATCTACTAAGTCTGAAGGCAATATCGTGTCTACCATTTCCATACATTGGGTCTCCAACAACTTCTTCCAAAATATGTTTACGTAATTTCCAGTGACCTTTGTAATAATAGATCTTTAAACTAACGTGTCTTAAGCTTGACGCTGAAACAGCTGGATTGTAAAAATATCGAAGTCTATACCTTTATAAGGATCTCAGACTGCGATAGCCAGAAAGCAAAATGAATGTAGGGAGTGTTATAAAAAAAGCAAACAATAAAAATTCGTTACCAAACAGCCTAATAAATCATTACTAAGCTCGTTCTACAGGGAACCATTCTATTACTACTAGGTATACTACAGGGAGAAGTATTTGGAAAGAGAGGAGTCGGGCGACCGAGAATATCATGGCTGAGAAATTTAAGGACCTGGTTTGGCATGAATACAACTGACTAATTCTGTGCAGCAGTACAGACAGTTAAAGTTGTCTGTATGATATCCAACATCCGAAACAGATAGGGACTATCAGAAGAAGAAGACGCTCTTTCTGTTATGTATCCATAATATGCCATATGATGTGAAGTAAATTAGAAGGAAACACCTAGAGGTAAGTAGGCAATGATACGGGGAAATAGACTGATTGTACACTAATTGAAAGTTGCATGACGTTAAGTGTAGGAAACAGTATAAAAAACGCCCCATGTAGCTTAACGATAGAGATTTAAATTAATATTGATTCTCATGACAATGAAAGAGTAAATATTCACTTATGTGAAAGATTATATTTTAGCATAATTAATTTTAAACTTCAATTTTGTAGCGGAACTAAAACTTTATTTACAATAAAATTATAATTTTTGTAACAGTTATTAAGTATTAATAAAGTCGAATTAACAATGTGAATAAGACCGCAATCTACCTGTTAGTTTTAAGCCGCAGAATATCCTTTCAATCAGTTCAATACAGCCTTGTATTGAACAAAGAATGTAGTTTCTGCGTAATTTGTTCAAAGACAAACAAAACAATGTATCGTTTAAACGCTTTAGAGCCTCCTGTATCAATTCAGTGGGGTTTCAAAAGTGAAATACGTTTCATCTGCGAGTAGTTATGCAAAGCTGTTTCAGTCGTTTCGCGGAATTGATCCCTTGTCATACATTACACTGCCTTTAAAATCCCGCTATCTTGGCACGCTGCGTGTCTCAGTACAGTACATATCATTTTCTTTTCCTTTATCCACAGCAATATACCCTTACTTACTGCGAAGTCAGTACACGATTGAACTAGTATACATGTTCAACATTCGCATTTAGAATACATCTTTGCTAGTAACGAAGTATCCCAAGATTCAATGTAAAAAATAATAGGCCTACTTGACTTTAATGGCTATTTCTCTGCAAGTGTTTTATTTTTTTTATACTTCTATTATTTAATGTATCCAGGCAAGAGAACACCAATAAACCTGACCATAAGCAATTACATTTTTGAGCGAGTAAATGAGATTATGAACTTTGGACCTTAGTTTAATAGTAGAAACAAGATTTTCAAAGAAATAACAAAGAGAATAATGGGGGGGGCGAATAGAGGTTACGATTTTCTATACGGCTGTCTAGTGAAATTATTAAGCTGTAGTCTTCTCACCCAAGAGACTAAACTGAAAATGTACAGGTCAATGATCAGGCCTGTAGTGATATAAGGTTCTGAAACCTGGATATTAAGAGCAGTTGATGAGAAAGCTCTGAGAACTTTTGAAATGAAAATTATCAGAAGAATCTTCTGACCAATATGCTGTAATGGAGAACAGAGGATTAGTTCTAATCAAGACATAGGATCCTTCTAAACAGGAAGATATAATCCAATTTGTTAAATCTAGAAGAATCAGCTGGATAGGGCATCTGGAAAGAATGAAAAACCAAAGTCTCCCCAAAAGGATAATAAATGGGCGCAGAAGACTAGGCAGCCAAAGAAAACGATGGCAAGACGACGTGGAAGAAGACCTGACTAGGATCGGTGTCGGCTCGTGGAAGACCAAAAACATGATTGGACTATGTGGAGGGGATCTTTAGGGATGCCAAGGTCTATCCTTGACTTTAGTGCCGGATATGTAGGCATGCATGTAGTGTTAATTGTGGCCTTTTTTATCGGTCGATAGGTGGGCAGTGATTAAAGCAAACAAAACAAGAAATTAATCGAAACTCCTAAAATCTGACTCTGCGTACACATGAGACGACAGACAGAGGAACACAGAAGAATTCAGTGTAACACCTGCGAAAGGAATTTAACGATTACCATTATGTTACAAGATTAGTTCCGACGAAAATTTATTCCAGTTTATTATCTAAAAGGCTGGACTAAGCGTTGAAGATTTGTTGCCAATCAATTTTAATGTTACAAAAATGTAGGTTAAATATAACCAATATTATATAGTTATATCACAGGTATAATATGTAGGTAAATATATAGCTATTAGGAAGTTATATTATATTATATAGGTTAATTGTAATGTTATAAAAATATACGTTATATTTAAAAATATAGGAGAAATGATCAAGCGTGTAGTTATATACGGTTTCGAAACCTGGATATTAAGAGCAGTTGATGAGAAGACTGAGAACTTTTGAAATGAAAATTATTAGAAGAATCTTCTGACCAATATGCTGTAATGGAGAACAGAGGATTAGTTCTAATCAAGACATAGGATCCTTCTAAACAGGAAGATATCATCCAATTTGTTAAATCTAGAAGAATCAGCTGGATAGGGCATCTGGAAAGAATGAAAAACCAAAGTCTCCCCAAAAGGATAATAAATGGGCGCAGAAGACTAGGCAGCCAAAGAAAACGATGGCAAGACGACGTGGAAGAAGACCTGACTAGGATCGGTGTCGGCTCGTGGAAGACCAAAAACATGATTGGACTATGTGGAGGGGATCTTTAGGGATGCCAAGGTCTATCCTTGACTTTAGTGCCGGATATGTAGGCATGCATGTAGTGTTAATTGTGGCCTTTTTTATCGGTCGATAGGTGGGCAGTGATTAAAGCAAACAAAACAAGAAATTAATCGAAACTCCTAAAAAACTCCATACTTTTGGACCAGTATGTTGTAATCATGTTACAAATAAGTTTCCATTATTTTGGATTCTTTCAAAAAAATTCAGTCTGATCTTTTCCCATAACTTGGTATTCTCGTTTAAAAAGGGAATTCACAGCTTATTTCTATCACACCGTGTGGAAATATATACACGTTGAGTGAAAATCAATAACACAAATTTGAATTAATAAGTTTAATGTCAATTAAAATTTAATCACTCAAACTTATATTTCTGTTTACCTAATGTGATTAAAAATTAGTTTTTGAAGAAATTGTTCTATATAAGGTTCATTTGCAAGTTTTCTTGTTTACTACCGGCTTAACAAAATTATTTTATGCTAAACTGACAACAATTTGTTTCCAATTCTAACTTTTTCCACATTTTATAATTTACTTAAACATTATTGGACATAGAACCTGGATAACTTTATCAAGTGCTCTACCCAAAACAATATTTAGATCTAACAATTTCCCCTAAATTTCCGTAAGTGAAATTTTCGTAATGGATTATTTTACCTTCGGAAAAGGCTTTACCTGGCTATAACTACAGAAAATATACTTAGATATCAGTAGTTGCATAACATTTTTTTCGTTTTCAGCTCTTTAATCGGTTTCCGAAATAGTCTCCTTTACTGTCTGAACACATTGAGTGTATGTGTGCATGTGAGTGTTTATGTATATA
Source organism: Magicicada septendecula (assembly GCA_034769895.1). NCBI lineage: Eukaryota > Metazoa > Arthropoda > Insecta > Hemiptera > Cicadidae > Magicicada > Magicicada septendecula. Next base: position 485,087 of record CM068369.1, read on the forward strand.
TTGTAACGGTGGAACCCTCTCAAAAAGGCTAGAGCGTCCTTCCCGCCGTTTCTCCGCTAGCCGAGCACGTGTAGCGTCTCAGTCAAGGTTGCACTAAAGTACTTTCCAGACTGTTCTGCAGAGCACCTGAAATATGCAAATTAATCTGGCACGCCAAATGATGGATGGAAAGTAATTCTGGAACGCCTGCGCTACATATATAACCAACAGCGCCTGGCTTTGTCAGTCAGTTTACGTTGGGCGATGTATCAAGTGCGGATATCAAGTGGCTGTTGTTGAAAGTGATTATTGTGTTATGATTAGTGCGGAATTCTTTACAGCTGACATTATTATTGCGTGTAGAAAAATCTAACTTTAATTACTGTATGGAAGTATCTTGTTGATTTCAAATGGTTATTTGTGACTCATTAAAGCTGGTAATTAGTGATTTCATCGGTGTCTCTATTTTGTTTTCTACTTTATAATATGACAATCAGTGAGACCGTTGCGACAATATGTACCAGGCTTTCATACAAACTATTGATAATATCGGGTACGTGAAAATGTTCTGGTACATGTAACTGGGTATGTTTGAAAAGCATCTCCTTACCTTTTGGGCCTTTGGTTTACTGATTAAAAGTCAGCGCAGACAAATCTGTAAGAGGAGGTTCAGCTACGAGGATGTATTGCAGCTCATCCTGTACCGTTCAGAAATCAGTTCGTTCAATGTTACGTGAAAAGAAAAAGCAAAATTCGTTTACGCTATAGTGAGTATGATTCTTTTCGTAAATAAATGCTTTTATAGGGGAAATGAAATAAGATTTTCTATACTTTTCTTTACAGTTCGTTAGTCCTGGTACTCAAATCGCTGACTAAGACATGTGAGGAGAAAGCTGATTACAGGCATTCACTGAACGTTTCATATGAGAAAGCTTACTGCCCTACGTAAATGGAATCCCCTTCGTCTTTTCCACGAAGAAACTCTGTCTCTCCTTCCTTTTCTTTCTTTCTTTCTCTCTCTCTCTCTTTCTTTTTCTGTCTGTGATGTTTATCTCGCGCGGTAAAAAGTATAAGGAAATACCTAATTTTGTTTATAGGCATAATTAAAACAATTTTTTGAAGGATCCTGCATAATATGCTAGGCTCTTGGTTTTGTAGTATAAAAGAATTGTTCCAAAATAGCTATATTTAGTACAGTTTGTTTCCTTTTACAAAAACATATCATCACAAATACATCTTAATGTTATAAATTCACTAAGCAAACCTTATTTACGTTTTGTATAATCAAAGTCTCCTTGTAACATGAACTCCTGTACTGTATACTTTATACTGTAAAGCCTAAATAGCAACGGATCTCGAGCTTGGTAGAATACCAATGATACTCTATATAAAATATAATACAGCTTAAAACAAATATTACACAATGTACACTTTAGGTTGCCTAATGACTGTCTGTACACACTAACAGAAATTAATTCCTAATTTCGTCCTGTTATTATTAAATTCGTCATTAATATCCTATTATACTTACTATTGCATTAATCAATTTTACTACACAAGTTAAACTGTTATTTCCTTCATTTTTAAACTCGAATATTCCTATTGATGAGTGTCCAACATATTTCCTATAATCAGCACTTACGTGGTATAAGTTTATCACGTATATTCTGTATTTGTTTATATTCTTGGAACGTTTATAGTAGACGTTCAAAACAATAATCAATGCTCATAACAAGAGTCGAGATAAGCAGTCGCAATCCAATATCGTTTGACAAACTGCATTGCAAAAACCGGTGACAGGTTTCAGGACAATAGATACACATCCTGCTGCCGATGTGCATCATCCTGCCAGGCCAGGACCCAGGATACGCCCAGACTGCCCTGACAGAACCTCCATCTATCGTTTGCTTACCGATCCACTACGCCGACGAGATTGGTTACCACAACCTTGGAGTGGGTTGCTCGGCTTAACAGGGCCCATTGACGTCTAGGTGAAAGTGGAGTTGGGTGGAGAGGCTGGAGCATTTCCCTTCTATGGAAGCACAAGTTCGCGTCACATCCTCCTCTTTAGACCCCGTTTAAATTTACGTTCTAGAGGATTAAACTTCGAAACAAAAGAAAATTTAAAAGAAGTGCACTATCAGTTGGTACTTTTCAGAATGTAATTTTCCAGCAACCACGATCTGCTTCAGTACACATCACGTACTCATGTTGTATACTTTAAACTATGTGAACCTGATGGTTGACGTAAAAGGGATAAAAATGTTAAATTTATAACACTTTTACTTGTAGAATAAATAAAAATATAGAATGTTGTGTGTTCAATTAAGATTTTTTTAATGTTAAAAATTTTAATTATTACCGTCAAACGAAAGCATCAAATCTGAATTTTAATCATATATTTATCTCGACGGATTTAATGTTTTTTGGCTTAAAAGAGTCGTAACAGTGTAGTACGGTAATTTAAGAGAATGATGCGTTCACAGTCGAGAGAATACGGTCGGTTGCTGACTCACAACGCAAACGTGTACTTTGAAAGCGGAAATCAAATACGATTTCCTATATACTTTTCGTTTCAGTTCGTTAGCTGACACCGAAATCGCTGACTAAGACACTGTTATTGACAGAACATTTCATATCGAGGGTGGATACACCCCTCAGTCGACTTTGGTTCCGACTTCTCGGATCGTCTCTCAATCTCTCTCTGTCTCATTTCGTATCTCTCTCTCTCTCTCTCTCTCTCTCTCTCTATATATATATATATATATATATATATATATATATATATTTCAATCACTTTCTGCTACAGTCCGTTTCTTGATGTATATAATACTTTAATATTTATAACTAAATTTACCTCAAGATATACTTTTTTCCCTATTAGGAACATGTTTCGAGAGTTCCTGTTCTCTCATCTTCAGCCTTCGCCATCTTGTTTCTGGTGAAGTATTTGTGTGTTGGCTTCTGGATGTTATTAAGGTAGTTTGTTGGTCTTTGGTCCTTCAAAGTTGCATTATTGTGTGTGGTTGTGGTATCTGTTTTTGTATTTTGTGTATTTTCGATGTTGAGTACTTTGAATATTGTGTCATGTTTTGTATTGATTTGTATTTGTTCTGGTTTTAATTTGTTTTGTGTTTTATGTTTGTAAATCTGTAAATTTTCCCAAATGTTCATTATTGTTCATCACAAAGGCACCATAATGAACATTTGGGAAAATTTACAGATTTACAAACATAAAACACAAAACAAATTAATACCAGAACAAATACAAATCAATACAAAACATGATACAATTTCAAAGCACTCAACATCGAAAATACACAAAATACAAAAACAGATACCACAACCACACACAATAATGCAACTTTGAAGGACCAAAGACCAACAAACTACCTTAATAACATCCAGAAGCCAACACACAAATACTTCACCAGAAACAAGATGGCGAAGGCTGAAGACGAGAGAACAGGAACTCTCGAAACATGTTCCTAATAGGGAAAAAAGTATATCTTGAGGTAAATTTAGTTATAAATATTAAAGTAATATATATATATATACTGTTCCCTATCTGTACATCAATTTATACACCTACTTTTTACCTACTCTATCATTCTATCTCACGGGCACACCCATTATTTGTGGCAGAGCTTTTGAATATTGTTGAAATTGTCATTAATTACCGGGCTGTCAGGCGGTGGACCACAGTTGTCGTTATTGTCAAACGTTTCGGCTCTAACATCGGACGCCATCATCAGTGTCCGCCAATCATGTACCTTAGTCTATGTCTCATATATGAGGTGAATTGGCAGACACCGTGTTGATAATAATATTTTCATGAAGAAAGTTGTGTTAGTGGTTATAATCAGAAACAGAATTATCACTGTTGCACACCACCATAGAAAAATTATTCCGTATAGCGCTTTCAAGCTTTTCAGCTCATCGTCAGATCGGAATTAACAAGAAGAAGGTAAAACCAAACCCTACACACCCCCACCACCACTGTCCACACACAACAAGCTATAATTCAAATGTCCCTTCGCAACCTAGGAGCCCTTTCACCCCCGTCTGTACAGTTACATATTTTTCTAGCACATTCCTTGTGTTTATGTGTTGTGTTTGTGTGTGTTTGTACACTCTTTTTAATCCTAAGTTGTACCGCCTTTCTCATTCACACTTGTGGGCGCGGTCACTCACCCTTATTTCAAAAACATCCATATAGTACTATGCAATTTAATTCTTAATATATCTATCCGTCCTCTTTAATTTCTTTTATCTATCTTAGTAAGAATAATCCTTGGTCATTGATATACATAGGATCACATACTAGAAAAATTATAAATATTTTAATAAATACGGAGTAGATATAGCTAATAAAAATGTGAAACGGTATTTGATAAGATAAGATACCTCCTAGACTGTGCCGACAGCTTTGGTGAGGGGAAACTGTATACGCAAAATTACATTCAACAGTCGCTAATCCCGAGTTTTAGCGACAGTTCCGACGAGGGCCGAACCGCACTGACAGGGAATTGTAATATTTTCATAATACCGCCATTCGCCATTATTAATATTTTTACCATATGGTTTGTCCGTTTACCATCAGTTTTGTGTCAGATTTCTCTGTTTTATTTAGAATGTAATGAAAATATGTGCAGTGAAGTCTTAAGATCAAATAAAATAGTGAAGTAACAGTATTTCGAAAATTAAGTGTGTTCAATGTAGTAATTCAATAATTGTATTAACGTTAAACTCATCGAAGAGTGTACAACCTTCAAAGTGTTTGCTGGTATTTTTGTGTGTTAAGTGTTCGGGTATTTCTTATTTTTCTGTTCAGGTCATTGATTTGGTAAAATGAATACTACAAAAACAAATTTTTCTTCTCTCTCTCTCTCTCTCTCTCTCTCTCTCTCTCTCTCTCTCTCTCTCTCTCTCTCTCTCTCTCTCTCTCTCTCTCTCTCTCTCTCTCTCTCTCTCTATTAAAGATACATGCAAAATGAAGGAAATCGGTAAGCCGTTTGCCGTTTTAAATATTAAACATATTAATTTAACTATCCTTTTATTTTAACTACATATTTTTAGGATAATTTACAAACAGCATAAACACAACTTAATATTAGGCCTAATAAAAGTTGTTAAAGTTATGTCTTCATGTCTCGACCCACCCCGTGTGTTATTTGGAATGGGATAATTGCTCTTATCTTAGTAGATACATTTAGACATTGAACCACCAACTGTCAGAACCACGAGCCGCCACTGAGTATAGACTTAATTTACGGTCTACGATATGATACAAACATCATGGAGTGGAATTTATTTACGAGACTTTATTTGTAATTACATCGAATTGAAAATTGTTCTCTATTAAAGAAAACGTACATAATTCCGCACGTTTTATAACACCTATTAATAACTTTCCGGACATAATACGGTAGAAGTACTGATGAGTTATGCGGCAATGATATATTATTTAAAACGTCAAAGTTTGGAAACACGTGATACTGGTCGTGCGTGTTGGATCACGTTCTGGTCTGGTCAGAACGAATCGCAGACAATGATAATCGATACTAGAAACACCGATATAATTGCGTGTTGACGCATGTGTGTCTGAGAAATGTAAACAAAAATCACCTCCGACAAAATCATTAACTGTAATCAATACACTGTACCGTACACAACACGAAACGATGGGTAGATTAAAATGTTGATAAGTGAGTCACGAACCCCGATGTCCAAATTTGTTTGTCACTCTGCGTGTTTCGATCATCAGCTATTTACTACTGTCAATTTTTTATTTTGAACACAAAATTGTAAAGGAACTGAATTCATTTCTCAGTCACTTCGTGCTTTTAATTCTTTCTGCTTCAGAATCTTTCCTGTCTCCTTCAAATTTACCCTCTTTATCTCTACTTATTTTATCGCATTTCCTATGACACCAATATCGTCAGTTTCCTTCCTTCCATTTGCTAATTTACTTTCTTTAATCTCAATTTTCTCATCTCACCTCTACCATTCTATTCTCATTGCCATATCGGGATTCCAGTTTTGTCGTGTTTACTTGCGAGACTGCTACCTGTCATGCTTCGGACGAGGCCTTTCAGTGTCTCCATTATTGTCAAGTCCTAAACCATGACCAAAGATGAAATTTATCGGGACTCGGGAATAACTGGAAAAAATAACTTTCTTGTAGAATTTCTTACATTGGTGCCTGGGGCACTGTGTAAGACAAGTACATACTTCTAGCTGTAAAGTAGTCTGTAATGGGAGAAAGACTACAGGTAAAGTCGCAGATTGGGGTAAATCAGGCATATCGTTGCGGTATGATGTGTATACAGAGATGAAAATTTGGCTTAGGACAGAGGATGCTAGAGCAGTGCAACCAACCAGCACGCAACTGACGCCAGAAAGGAAGAAAGACTCTAGTAGTATACATAGCGTTTAAACTCACACTCTTCTTCATCTTATTCTTCAACAGGCGCGGCAACTCATTTCTGAGTCAAGACCTCCTTTAACAGCCTCCGTCAGTTGTCCCGGTCAAGTGCAGAACTGACTGGCTGAGAAACTGATAGGTTTCTGCACATAAGGTTTTCACATATGTGATATATGAATTCTGCCATCCAACCCCCAACCAGGAGGACCAGGAACTTTGATTTCCGGTACTCTTCTCCTAGAAAGTTGCTTTCATCTCAGCTGTCGAGCACTCTCTGCCCGGTCGCAGTAGACTGACTCAGCCCTTTTTTTTTTTTTTTTTTTTTTTTTTTTTTTATCAGCATGCTCCATTACAAATAAAGTAATACTACATGCTATATTATATAAACTTATTACAAGCCGATTCTCAATACATATAAAAACAACTCAGTGGTACATACAACAATTACAAAGATTCAAAGTAAACAAGAAAAATAAAAATCAATCATTGACAATGATACAATGAATTAGTACTACATTATTAACATGTTAAAACTGTATGCATGTATGTATCATATGCATGATAAAGCTGTTCGACCAATATGTAAGTTAATTCATAATAACAAATGCATACAATGATTCAAAATAGATAGACAAGCACAATAACAATAAACACTACAAAGAATCAAAATCAATGTTATTAACATATTTAATAAACTGTCTAACATATTTTGATGTCAATTCACTTCTATTCGGAGGCCATCGTCCACCACTCCGTAGTACACTATTTTTGAAAACCCGTCTTTCTTCATTCAACATATTGCACTCATATAACAAATTATCCACTGTTTGGTCACCGTCGTTGCAGACACATGTCGGATCATCTTTTATTTTGAAACGATAGTAGTAGGCTCTAAGCTTGCCATGACCAGTCACCATTGTGGTAAAATTAGGAGACAGTGCAAACCTTGAGTACAGTCTGTGCTTCACACTAGGGAAAAACAACTTAGTCACCATTCCATTTAATGTTTGATCCCACTCACTTTGCCACTCCATTAGGCTCACCTCACGGAATTTGTTAATCATTGCACTTTTTGGTATTCGTTCATAGCACACCATACTGCTACTGGACGCAGCTTCTTTAGCCAGATTGTCAGCCAGTTCATTACCATAAATACCCACATGTGCCTTAACCCAACCAAAATCAATTGACCAGTTGACCGCCTTTAAACTTCTTAACTTATTCCTTATTTCTTCTATCAAGTAGCTATGATTCCTCGAGCTCCTAAGTGAGTCCAGCGTCACTCTGCTGTCGGTGTAAACAGCTGCCGTTCTCAAATTAGTTATAATACAATTTAATTCAGCTATCTTTTCCAGGGCCTTCAAGACTGCCAATTGCTCAGCCTGATTATTAGAGCACCCAACACCCAACTTATACTGCATCTCATATTTGAGCTCACCATTAACAAACAAGGCTATACCCGACCCAACCCCATTTTTGTGCTTACTGCCATCTGTATATGCTTGTACTGTGTATACTTTACTTGCATGGCTCGAGTTTATAAGAACTGTATCTGCTGGATGAGGCCAATCCCTGAACGGAATTACTGTGTCCATCAAAATATTAGCACCATCACAACCTCTAGCAACTCTGTAAGCACTAACAATCTCTCTCAACTTTATTATTATTGGAGTCAGGCCCGTCAAAATGCACAAAGCTTCATGGGACACTGTACGATAAGCCTTCGCAATTTTAATATTGATGAGACGTTGCACTCTTTTGAACTTCATCTGGTTACTTTTCCTTTCTAATGCGTCTATCCATACGGGTGCTCCATATGATAAAAGGGGGAGAATTGCCCCCTTATATATTGTTTTAAGTGCCTCATTTCCCAACCCCCAGTTTAATTTTGCAGATCTTGATAGCATATGAATCAGTTTTGTACACCTTTCGACCACATACTGGATATGCTCATTAAAATTGAATTTTGTGTCAATAATGAAACCCAAATATTTGAACTTATTAACTTGTTGAAGTTTTTTAGAATTAAGGTAAATTCTGAATTCTGAATTCTGAAGTCTTTTACGAGATATCAAGAGTATTTTTGATTTTTGTTCATTAAAAGAAACTTTGTTATTTGTAGCCCACTTTGAAATCTTTACCATCTCTAAATTGGCATAATTTTCAGCTTCTAAGAGACACTTACCACTTGTTAACACAATTAAATCATCTGCAAAAGCTATAAGTTTTGTACGTTTAGTGAAGTCTAAATTGAGCAACGAGTTATACTGTATGTTCCAAAATCCTGGCCCACAACAAGATCCCTGAGGACAACCTTTACTGACATCCCTCTCCATTGATGTATTGTGAGTAGACAGAACTGCCTTTCGTCCACCAAAGTAACTCTGTGAGAGACAATACAAGTTCCTAGGACACTCGAATTGTTTAAGAGTATTCAAAATACACGGTCACCACGCTGCATCAAAAGCGCCCTGGACATCAAGACTAACGAGAACAACAACACCTTTCTCCACCAAACATCTTTCAACAAATTCCTTAACTGCCATAGCTGCATCCACTGTACTTTTCTGGGGTGTAAATCCATACTGATTAGACTGCATTAAATCTTTAGAAAACACGTGGTGCATAATTCTGTTTATAAGTAGTTTTTCCAATACTTTCGCTCCTACCTTCAATAAACTGATAGGGCGAAACTTCAGTACTGTTCTCCCTGCCCGGCTTAATTATTGGTACTATTTTGCTCTTTTCCATAACTTAGGAAAGACACCTCTTCTCAGACACTCATTATAGATTGCTGTTACAAACCGAGGAAATTGCATAAAAACCCGCAATAAAATGCCACTTGTTATTCCATCCTCACCAGGACACTTCTGAGGGTTCATGTTTTCCAAAACTCGCAAAACTTCTTCTTGTGAAAACTCTCTGTCATCTTGTACACTTATTGGATCCTTAATCTGATTCCTAACATGCCTATGATACTCATTATCCATTATGCCATCATCCACGGGAATAAAGTAGTCCAACATACAATTCATAGTACCTTCCAAATCTGTTGTGAAGGAGCCATCCGGGTTTTGCAAAGTTGTTAAGGTGGAACACTTTCTCATTTTTCCAGCTGCCAAGCGATAAACCGCATTCCAGGGATTCACTGATGTTGTTAAATTACAATATTGTTTTCAAGAATGTATTTTACTTCCATATTCCTTAAGGAATGGAAGTATGGTGATGGCAAAAAAAATCGTGTTCGAGATTATTGCAGATTCTGATTCTACTACACTCAAAACATGAAAAAAAGTCGTTTTCCGAAAAGTGTCTGTGTGTGTGTCTGTGTGTGTGTCTGTCTGTGTCTGTAGATTTTTTTTCTATGGCAAACGATAACTGCCGCAAATTCAAACAGAATCAAATAATTTTTTGCATACAGCCCTGATTTGCAGAGTACTCGCGACCTGTTGTTTTTGGTGAAGATCGGTTGAGGGAAAGGGGTAGTTTACCTGCAACGGTTTTTTTAAGCAAGGGTAATTTTTTTTGTTTGGCAAACGATAACAGCCGCAAATTCAAACAGAATCAAATAATGTTTCGCACACAGCCCTGAATTGTAGAGTTCTCAAGATCTGTTGATTTTGGTAAAGATCAGTTAAGGGAAAGGGGTAGTTTACCTGTAACGTTTTATGTTTTAACAAGGGTATTTCCTATGGCAAACGATAACAGCCGCAAATTCAAACAGAATCAAAAGATTATTTGCATACAGCCCTAAATTGTAGAGTTCTCAAGACCTATTGTTTTTGGTGAAGATCGGTTGAGGAAAAGGGGTAGTTTACCTACAACGTTTTTTAACAAGGGTATTTTCTATGGCAAACGATAACAGCCGCAAATTCAAACAGAATCAAATAATTTTCTGCATACAGCCCTGATTTGTAGAGTACTCAAGACCTATTGTTTTTGGTGAAGATCGGTTAAGGGGAAGGGGTAGTTTACCTGCAACGTTTTTTATCAAGCGTATTTTCTATGGCAAACGATAACTGCCGCAAATTCAAACAGAATCAAATAATGTTTTGCATACGTCCCTGAATTGTAGAGGTCTCAAGGCCTTTAGATTTTGGTGAAGATCGGTTAAGGGGAAGGGGTAGTTTACCTGCAACCTTTTACGTTTTAACAAGAGTAAAGTACTTGAAAATTTATTTAAACTTTTTGAAACAATGGCAATTGTTAAAAATAAAATAATTTTGTTGCCAGGCAATAAAATTAAAATTTTTTCATTTTAATGTAATATAATATTTTTCATTTAATACGGCAATAAAAAGGCAGGTAAGACACACACACACACACACACACACACACACACACACACACACACACACACACACACACACACACACACACACACAATTCACGTTATTTCTGGCCTCACTCATGTTTATTTTCTTACGTTTGCACGCTTTTTAAATGGAAAGTGCCGAAACCCACACCAACATAACGCGTGCAAGCCGAAAAAATGGACATCAATTTGCTTACTGGCGAAGCTAGTAGTTAATGAATGGGTAGGCAAAAATCTTATTTTAAATTTTTTTTTAAGGAATCACTAAAAGGACGGTGGGTCAAATCGGACGCTGAGGTAGAGTTTGCTGTAACCGAATGGTTCCACAAACAGCCGTAAGAATTTTACTAGCAGGGAATCTACAGGTTAGCGCAACAGTGGAACTCATGTCTTAATGTTATTGGAGACTTCTTTTAAAATCGTTGAATAAAAAATGCTTTACAGCTCTATACGTGTGTCTATTGAACAATCCTTGTATTAGTCATACACAATAATACAACTGATTGAACTTCAAATTTTTAAACTTGATTAGTTTCTATATATATGTTTACTGTTACAAATAATTCAAATAACAATCTTGATCATCTGTTAGTTCAGCGGAATAACAGTGACACTTTTAATAACCGCATAAAATAAACACTTAGAAACAACACAGGCGCTTTAACTTAACTGTTTGGACCACAGAAGTGAGGCATGCCTCAACGCTCTATGTGTACAGCGCGGGACAATCCCCCCTCCCTACACTTCCCTATCACACCACTACATTGCTTACATACGATGTATACAAAAAACGCTGAGGCAAGTTCAGGTTGCCTCATTCGCTTTAAACGAACTATGCCGAATCTCACCTGTCACCATCTAGCGGTCGCTCAATAAAGCACGTTTCGGTTTAATAAATTTGACAGTCGCAGTAACAATGTATAATCTTTACGTTATGTAGTTCATACGTATTTATAATTTTTATTCTACAGAATTTTTTAGGGTAGGCATTGCCTCAATTGCCTCCATGTAACTTCGCCACTGATATATATGTGTACAACGTTATCGGCAACAAAGAAGTAGTTTTTGTTAAAATTCCTTCCCGGGATATTTGGCCGTAGTCCAATGTTTTCTACAAAACCAGACATTTCGGCACTGCCATCGACTTCCATCATCAGTGAAAATCGAGTGCGATAACGTGAGGTGGTATACATTAGTGACCACAGTACTGTGGTTAAGGCTGAAGCAGTAAGTAGAAAGAAGTAGTTTCTATGGTATATTTCATTTCGAAAATGATTTTAAATATAAATCTTAGAATATGGAAGTCATGTATGGTTCTCCATACCGATATTTTTCTCTTCAAATACTTAATTGATACTTCTTTTTTTCCTCAAAATAGTACATTTTCCGACATTCTCTCAGGACATTGTCGTTTCTAGTCCTTTGGTATCTTCTTCTTAACGCATTAATTCTTTTACGCATGACTGTGAGTGTATCTGACCACCATGGAACCGATCTGCCTCCAACAGTCTTCTGTAATATTGTACGCTTCTTAAAAGACTTGTCACATGCTGTCTTTATGGTATCCTCAAATTTTTTCACAACTTGATCCATATCTTGCACCTCCGAAACCTTATACTGTAATACAATGTCCAGACTTCCTAGATCATTGTTACACGTAGAAACATAAAACTTTTTAAGTATTTCTTGAAACAAATTCCGATCAAAAGCTTCATAGTTACTTTCCTTGAAGACATATCGCAACCCCTGATACTGAAATTCCGCAATATCATAGTTTCCATGTACTATATTGAAAGTAATAATTCTATGGTCCGAACAGCTCTCTTCTTCACTGACCTTCCAGTCCTCAACTAGAGAAACCAGCTGATTATTAACTATAGTTAAATCAATATTACTTTTACCATTCCGTGATTCAAAAGTTGTAACATTACTTTCATCGTTCATTAAAAACAGTTGGTTTCCCATCAAAAACTCTTGTATCGCCCTACCTCTTCTATTGGTTAACGAATCATGCCACATTGTTGACCTGGCGTTACTATCGACAGCAATCAAAACGCCACTTCCCTTTACAAAACTGAGAACACTTTCAATTTTATTAATATTAATTCCGACATCATCATGCATACCAAAATACATGCTCGCCAAAAAGAAGTTTTGACCACCATAAATTAAATGCAAAACGACGGTATCTTCATCTGATAGTTGGTTAATCATTAAACATGTAATTCGATCATTCATAATTACAACTGCGGCTCTCTGTTTACCCGTACCAGCAGTAAACGTTCTACAATTCCTTGGTGTCCCGACAACGTTATTTAAAATAACATATGGTTCTTGAATAAACAAAACGTCCACCCTTTGTTGTCGTATTATATCAACAATGTTATCTGTTGCCTGTCTGGAATGCTGTAAATTGATCTGCATGCATCGAATTAGGTTGTTCTTATCTAGATGTGATGACCTTGCATTAGCAGTCCGTAGAAATGGCATTAATAATCAATGTTCTGTTTATAGTTCCTTATCAGTTGTTGCAAACAAAAACAGCTCTTATCGAAGGACGAATGACGCTCATTAACCCTATTATCCTTTATACGCTTATTGTAATGAATACAATTGATACATTTAAAATCATTAGTTGATGCTTTACATTCACTCAGCTTATGGTCTCCAGCACACAAGGGGCATGTAAGATCCCCTCTGCACTCCTGAGCTTTATGATTATACCCACTACATTTAAAACATCGCTTAGCAACCAGATAATCATCCACGTTGCATAATTGCCACCCGATTTTTAACCTATTACTTAAAAGCTTTTGTCGTGTTTGGGAACTAACTTCAACGACAAGATTCCTTATCTGTCGTTTGTTTTTAAAAATAAGCTTAGGTCGCAAGTATTCTTCATGTAGATTTAATTCAAAGTTTTGCATTATAATAACATCCCGAGCATTTTCTATGGAAATATCATCCGGTATATTGTACACAATCATTTCGGGATTACGGAGTTTAGGGACCGATGCTTCAAAATACTTCCACATGCCTCATTAATACCGTTGGTAATAATGTCAATATCATTTTTACTACCAGATTCTATAACAACTCTACCATCCCTAAACGACCTTACACCCCTATTCCGACTTTCATTTGTATTGGGTTAATTTTTGATTTTAAAACAGCTTTAACTGATTCAGCCGATTCGTTAAATTTAGATTTAACGACAACTTTAAATTTCTTATTTGAACCCTTCTCTCTACTACGCGCAACGTCAGAGTAAAGCTTTGGAGTTTGACCAACAGGTGGCGTAGGCTGTACACGCACCGACAATTCCTTCATAAAAGATACTCTTTCCGTTTCTATTTTCTTAACCTCACATTCCAACACGTTAATTGTCTTCCCTTTCTCTTCCAAAACATTCATAACATCTGCAAAAACTCTTCTAAGCGTACTCACCGACTCCAAGATGACTTTCCTTAAATCATTCCGTAAATTACCACTCTTCTCCGTCACTCTCACTAAGTTTTCAAGAGCACAAGCAAACACAGCATTAACATCGTCCGCCATTTTTCACAAACTCCTGACTCAGCCCATGTGTGCAGCCGATAGGCTACTATAGCCTCCTCCGTCTCCACACTAGATGCACATCCTGCTGTCGATGTGCACCACCCTGCCAGGCTAGATCCTAGGATACCTCCAGACTGCCCTAACAGAATCGTTTGCTTACCGAGCCACTCCGCCGAAGGGATTGGTTACCACGACTTTGGAGTGGAATTCTCGGCGTAACAGGGCTCACCGACGTGTAGGTGAGAGTGGAGTTGGGTTTTTAGAGGCTGTGCATTTCTCTTCTGTGAAAGGATATGTTCGCGTCACACCCCCTTTGGACCCCTTTGTGTTCTATCAATATGTTATAAACGAGCTTTTATGCTTATGAAGTAACAGTGAACTGTAAAGATTAAATAAAATCAGGTCATCCAGCTATTGTACGTAGCTAGACTTGTTAATCTGATTACTAGACTCTAAAGCGTTCAATATTTTACTTTAAACTGAATTACGTAGTCGTGTTAATCTGTTTACTGCAGTGCGATCACTTTAAATTTCTGCAAACTGCGCCTCTCTTGCATGTGCTCAGTTTATAGTGTGTCTAATTCATTTAAAATTTTATTAAATTTTGAGGTAAATTTACAATACGTTCGTTTTACGATGGGAAAGTAGAGAATCAATTATGAAAAACATTATTTTAAAACTGTAGAGTTTAATAACACAAATTTTTATTAAAGTTTTTAATTAAGTCGTTTTTGAGGAGGTTCGAACAAATAAAAAATGTAAAGTGATTAATACATACTGTAGAAAGATAATCCAAATCTGTTTAATGAATTTCTTCTTCTTTTGTTTTGGCAGCTGTAGCGGTGTAGGACCAATCTATATCACGAAGAAGTAAGTTGCTGCGGATCGGAGTATTGTTTATTTTAGACTGATAGGCCTCTCTATAACCTTGTCTAAGTGTACAGAGTAATACAAGACATTCGGTGTTCTTTGTTTACTCTGTACTCAAAGTAAACAAAGTGACGTACTCAACACCGTCCTTCTTCTCCTTCAGCACTACAGCCCAACGTGACTACAGCCCTGGTCAATCTTCTCTAAAGTCTTCTGTCTATTGCCATTTCAGTGTAACACCTCACATCCATTATTCTGAGATCCTCTAGCATATCATCCGAACATCTTGTCATAGGTCGGCCCCTATTTCTGGTTTTATAGACCTGCGCCTTCAGAATTTTCTTAGGCATTCGCTATGCACCCAACCGCTTTAAGTGACCTAACCATTGTATTCGTTGAACCTTTATGAACCTTACCCACAACGCTGTTAGCACCCCAAAAGACAGTCGTGAGAACATTGCTGGCAGGTAAACGTGTTTTCGCCTTCAGTGGTGTTGCTTCATCTTTTACACTTTACTCTACATTGTTCTCTTAGTTTCAGCAGTACTCAGCGGTGTATTTATAGTTAATCACACAAGTCAAAAATGAGTCTTCCTCTGCTGAAAAGGGATGCAGAAAAGCATAGCAAAATTTCACCAATACAGCCTTGCGATTTGCAATCAAAATTTTTGGCACCTACCTAGTAGACATTATCCGTAACTATAACTCTTTTCTAACGAGTGACTGCACACTTCCACAACTACCACTGATTTTATCGCACTAATTTCACGTATAGGTGTCATCGATAATCGTTATTCTAAATTAATCAAAACATTCAGGACATGAAAGATGTTTTGCTGCGTGGCTGCTTCATAGATGGCACATGTGAGTGTGCCTTGAAACTCTTCTTGACCTTCGCAGAAAAAACGTTTGTCATTTACATACATGAGCCTTTGAAAATTGTAGCATTCTACCAAATTGTTCACGCAATCTGTTCAAAATTTCAGCTGGTGTAACATTCCCGAGGCTACTATTACAACTATGAGTAAGTGACATTTCCTCTGTACAGTTTAGTTTAAGAGTGTAGACAGGTAACAGGGCTACAACACAGAAACTCCGATGTAGGACAAAAGATTGGACACAACTAACAGTTGTACAAGAGGATGGTATATGCTAAGCCGTATTGAAGCTGATAGACTAGAAAGGCCAGATACGAGAATACTCGCATTGTTATCGACATTTCTTGTTGATAAAATGTTCTACTTTTTACTCATTTTTATTTAAGTAGGCAAGTTTGGTGAACGGGAGAAATGATTTACGCTCCGCTTCTGATGACCAGTTTAATAATCTTGTATTCCCAATGTGCCGTGTTTTCCTTATGCAATTCTTTTCACGAAAGATTGCGACATTAGATATTTTCATTTAATATTGAGGTTATATTAATTCTTTATTAACATATGCAGTTAATAGACGCTATCTGCATGTGCGTTTCATTCTTAGCTTAAACTGCGATACTACACTGATTCAGAGAAGGAATTTATGTTGCTATAATGTAAGTCTCATTTTTCATAGCTGTGACGTCACGCCACGTTTTAAAATTACTTACAGACGTAATACATAAACTGAATAAATAGTGCGAAGTAATTACTTACAGTGTAAATGGGGGCGCCACGACGAAACTCACAAAATGTGTGCAACATCATTAGTTAGTACTGTGTATATCGTTACGTTACACATAGTGTGTACGTTTGTCTGTACGCCAGCTGATTCAGCAGCGTACAACAAGCAACGCTATTAATCACGTGAGCTACACGAATAGCATAGTCTGGTGCAAAACGTGATTGATAAACGGTGGAGTAACGAATGCCGACGCCAACTGTAGCTTCCGAAACGTTATTACAGTTTTTAACCGTAATAATAATACTGCTACCAGTGTACCTCAACGACAATTGCGTAAGTAGGCAGGTGGCAGGTGCAGTATCGTAAAAGCGCTACACGTGTCTCAGCTAGCCACTTGTAATGAACAGACCAGGTGCAATGTTTGTGTCAAGGCCGCGCACTTAGTAGATTCAAGACTGTTTGAGCTCTATTAACTATGCAAATCATGCCGGCATACCGCCAAAAGAATGGAAAATTATTTTGTAATATCTACGGGGTATATATAAAGGTCTCCGGCTGTCTTAAAAGTAGTTATATCTGATGACTTTGAAGAGTGCGGATCAAGTGGTTGTTGCGGATTAGTGTAGCGTTACGTAATTGTCGAAGCCATATAGAATGTTTAATGTGTTTTTTGTATCTACTTTACTATATTGACACAATAAAGATTATAACGTTAGGTTGGGTTAATTAGGATAGGTTAGGTTAGGTTAGGTTAGGCTAGATTATGTTAGGATAGGTTAGGGTTAGGTTAGATTAGGTTAGGTTAGGTTACCATAGGTAAACTATAATCAAATGTGTACATTACCTCTTTATTTATTTAGAATTAAATGCTCTTTTCCTATTTTTTAAATATTTGTTGAAAATTATCGTTTTTAATACCACCCGCCGGTAGGTCCCTGAACGTACGAGATATTTTGACACTAAAGTTACAAAACCGCTGTAAACGTTGTTATGATGATAGTGACTTTACTTTTTTTTTAAGTTTTGGTCGTTCATTCAAGTTTTTCCGTCTTACAATCATTCACTGTAACCTCATAAATTCCATTTCGTTACAGATTTTGATTTCAATAACACTTTCTTCTTTAATTGAATAGTCTTTATTAGTAAGAAAAGTGTATTCGCCTTCAAAAATTATATGATTGTTTTTTAACAAACCTTCAGTGTGATTAAGTGAGTGGTTGCAAGACTAAAACTAAATTGTGTATGACATTGGTTAATAATATGACTTATGATGCGGATAGTTGCTTCAGAATTTAAATATTGTTACGACGGTCTACTGATCTTCGAATGTTACAGTTTGATACAAAATACAAGACACCAATGAAGTTATTAAAGACCCGCTTTAATTATCACAAATAACAGTTTATAATCAACTCGTACAATAATTCCAGTTAGATTTGTCCACACGCAATAATAATGTTAAATATAAAGAATTCCGCGCTTTAATCACTTTTCACTAATTCACCAATTGCGACGCACTGTGTGAATCGCCTGACAGTAGCTCAAACTCTAAGCGGCAGCTATGGGATATTTATAGTTTGCAGTGTTCCATAATGTGCGTTTTTAACAAACACGTGAAAATTCTAGAGAATACTTCAGCGCGGCCATGGCAGAAACACTAGTTGGGCAGTCACGAAGCTTCTAGAACGACACATCGAACTCACGAACGTTCCGCATTACGTAATACTGCCTCGCATGTCAAGCGTCACGTACGCATTACAGCTGCGGGAATAGCCGAGAAAAGAGTAGAACAACGTTCTCCAATGTACTAGAACGGTCCATAATGGCGTAACACTTTTTCCACATTACGTAACAATATATAGTTCCCGTTCATACATATACATATATCTACTTGAGAACTTTCTATTGCTTACATAACTGCTCTATTTGGTCTACGAAGTTCACGCTCTGCGCAACTAAAGCATTACACATTACTAGACATTGGACATAACGTAGTGAAAAGGAAAAGTCTGTTGTAATCGGCTGACAGATACAAAAGCCTTTTAATAAAGTAGACACATAAAAATGTCAGTAGCGTAGGCATATAGTACAGGTTTTTCGCATTTTAATTTCCTGTCGGTGGAGAGCACAAACCACCCACACGTCACTTTGTATTTACCTCTACTCTGTGATTAGATCGTTTAAACAATGGAAACAATCTTTTACACACACGCGCGTGCGCGCACGTAGTGGCTTGACAAAGTACGTTGAACATTAAAACTTTTCAATGATACTTTCGATATATTTTGTCATTTACGTTACCGAAATTTTATTTATTTCGTAAAAATGTTTGTCAAATATATAAAACCGTTGCTTGATTCTATATATACTATACAAGGAAAAAGGAACTTTTTGCTACAGCTAAGCAAGAAGAGCAGTGACAGGTTGATGGATAGCGTATGTAACGTATTGAATTCTCATCGTCGTAAGATAAAAAGGAAGAGCGGGAAGATTTACGGCAACAATTAGATGGCGCAGTGAAAAGTAAAGGTAAAAACATACACACTCATGCACGTATGTTTTTTTTTAATTCACGTTTTTCTTTTAAATTTAGGAAATATTTAGAAAATTCTCTGAAAGTCAAACAGATGGCCTAATAGATAATAGCTTTGTAGAATTTTTGGAAAAAGGAAAGGAAAAAATATGTTAGGGGACACTTAAATGTTTTCTATGCAGTCAGAAATAATGTTAATTGTTATTACCGCTCTGAAACATTGTTGTCTTGATTTATTACAGAATATGCACTCAAAATTAATAGAAAAGCAATAAAAAAATTATAAACAAATTTTACATACGAACAAACTAAATTCTGTGTATCCCCTTTATTAAAAGTTGTTATTTAGTTTAGTTAATTTTTATGTTTTCCATTCCGACTATACTTAGTTTTTACAAACACTTGAACTTCCCTTACTAGTTCCTCTACCACCTCCATCAAACAAACCCCACACACACATGTCTAGATATACACACCCTAAACACATGTTTACCACCCTTACATTCTTTGTTTAGTTATGCCTTGATCTCGTTGCGAATAGCTTAATAAGATGGAACAGCTGTCAGAGGTAAATAATAAACTGTGAAACTTACCAAGTGTTTGTATATGTTTTAAAAAACCTTTGTATTAATATGTTTCTCCAAGTGCCCAACGAGTCATCCATCAATATCATGAATGTGCATTCATCTTCATTACTCATGACGTAGGTATATAAATCAACAGTATGAATGTTACTGAAGGCAGGCAGATACAAAAATCATAACAGTCATGTGTGAATAGAAGAATGAAAAAAATGGATTAGAAATAGTAGGGTGAGTACAGAAATATTGCGAGTGCTCGCGCGTGAGTGTGTGTGCTGAGATTGACTACGTAGTTCAATAGGACTGTGTATGTACTGTTGTACTTCAGTCCTGCCGCTTAATGGAAGCACCACCTTGGAGTATTTGACTATCTCTTAAAAGCGGATCTAATTTCTGAAATGAATGGAAGCACCCAAGCAGCCGGTAATTCACGTTAATGGACCGACATCCTCAGCTTCACTACGGACGCGAGCTGCTCCTTGTCCAACATAAATTATATCGGATCTCTGCTGGCTAGTAAATGCTCCGTCTTAAAGTATTTTGCCCTTTAGAATTGTTAGTGTTGCCTTAAAGAATTGACAAACATACGAGGGTCAGTTGAAAGTTCGCGGAGCGACAACTGTAGCTTAGCGGTAAAACTACAATTTTTCCTGTGCTGCAAAACTTATATTTTATGTGAATTCCTGTTAATTTCGAAATCTATCTATCAATTTATTCATTCTTTAAAAGGTATTAAAAATTGACATGTATGTGCGTTTTGAAAAACGGACAAAATCAAACATCGGGGTTATGATTCTTTATTAAAAATTGTTATCGCCAACGGAAATTTAAAACGAAATGTTAAATGTTTCAGTATATTCTATGACTTCAAAACCAACGGTTTGTAAGTAGGCACTTGAGTTTCAACGTGGTCCCACTGGACGCCCAGAAGCAAAAATACGATAACTCCAGATGCGTTAGCCAATAATCCTATGAATTTTTTTCAATAATGCCACATTTTGTTGCACGTTTTGAACGTCCACCCCTAGGATAGACTTCAACGCTTGTACGACCACGTTTCAACTCGAGTGTGCCCTACTTGTCGTTGTTTCTGAAGGCGCAGCATCTACTAATACATTTACAATTTTGTTTTGATTTTCCATTGGCGCAAAAACGTTTGCAACTGAGAATGTGTTAACAGAGAGTGAGTGTCTTGCAGCACACGAAATACTTTAGTTCTACCACTGAGGTATAGATGTCGCTCCGCGGACTTCTCAACTGACCCTCGTATCAAACACCAAACAAGTGTAAACGGAGTCCGATTAACGCATTCAATTGCAAATCCAAGCTTCCTGTGTCCTCCACATATTTTCTACGTGTACTAGTGTCAGTAATTTTACTCCATAATCATAGTCAATGTATAACCGATTATGATAGTTTGCGGCCTAAATAATGTAGTATGACCTGCGTTGACATGTCGACACCATAATGTTGATCACAGCTTATTCATGACTCAATTAATTGTATTGATTATTAAATAACGATTCTCTATAAAAGTTTGTGTATTTAAACAAAAAGACTTGGCGAAATATTTGTGTTCATGAGAACACTGAACTATCATCATCATCACCTTTACGACACGGCATAGGCAAGTTGACGCCTGTTCCGCCCTCAGAGACCCTCCAGCCATTCCTTCCTGGGTCTATCAACACACCTGTGCTCTATAGGTTTTCATTTCCAGACTTTATACTTCCTTAACTGGCAAAACACTATGGTTAACTAGTAAAGATCCACATCAATTTCCGAATATTTTTTACAGTGAAAATGACTTCCAACGGATAGGCCTAAACGTCTGTTCATAGCGGCAGGCAGTTGATGTCGGTCGTGAAAACCTCAGGTAACGATTAAAGGCTTTCTTAGTTAAAAGGCAATTTGAGTAATTTTCATTTAACCGGCTGACTACAACGTATGTCCTCTAACAAAACACTTAAAAAAGTAATAACTGAAGATTTTTTCATTTTTCTAATTATCTATTTCGATCTGTGCAGTCCTGCTTATTTTGCTTAAAATCATGCAGTTTTTCTTCTTTACTTTGATTTTCATACTAAAAATTGTATACATTCTCTTAACATCCTCCAGTATTCCGTTTAATGTCGTTTCAACTTCGTCACGTAACACCACGTCGTCTGTACACCTGACGCCCTCTTTATCCTCTTCCTCCGACTCTAACTCCCCTTATCTCCTCGTGACAATTATTTATTACTTCCTCCAACTATATACCAAAGAAAGCTGTAGACATAAAACAGTTATGCCTTAAACCTTTCACTATTTTGGTTAAAACTACTTCCCGGACTGCAATCTTCATCTGTAATTGATGGATGCTTCCAATCAACCTTCTGTTTTTCCAGTCTATTCCTTTTTTTCTATTCAAAGGGACCAAAATCTTCGTGCCTATTATCCTCGGCTGCAAGATAACATTCTATTAGATATGATTTGGCGTACTGTGTACCCAAATCGATCAGATAGCACTTGATGTTGATTGGTTGACGCTTAGATCGCACTGGTATGAAAGTTTATATAAGTTGGTCTTCTTAAACAAAATACACAATCTTTACGTCATCGCTGAAAGTATTTTAATTGGCAGACACCGTGTCAATTGTTACCGATACTGATGATCGTTTCCGATGGGGAGCCCGAAACGTCTGTCAGCATAGACTCTAGCCACGGCCTAACATCGCGGCCTATAATGTTTACAACTATTCCTTTTTCCTTTATTTCTTATTTCTTGCTCTAGTTTTCTCTACCAAACGTTTTCTCCAAATCAATGAGGACAGCAAATACTTTTCCATATTTTTCAAAAAAGACTTTCCTCTGTTGTTTTTAATGTCTCCTGCTGTTCATCTTTTCTCGATTTTTGTGGTGTACTTTTCTTCATATTTTCGTGTGGAAATTTTTAATTACTATGAGGTTGATTTTAAGGTGTTCTCGCCTTCGGGATGAGCCTATTAAACTATTAAGTTAGAGTATTCTTAGAGATATTTACAATTACAAGTAAGATGTGAACAAAGTAGTATTTAAAAAATGAATGTGTAATGTTATTAGACGCAAATTATCTTTGCTTGTATTTGCATGCTTATTCCACCTAGACAAAAAGACTTGGCGCAACCACATCTCGATGAAGAGAAAACAACTGGACACCAAGTTTTGCAAGCATTATTGACTCCTGGGCAGAAGATTATTACTGTCAATCAGTGTTGGTGTACAACACTGTCTTCAAGCCTGTGTGGACATACGGCTTACAGCTTTGGGGAACTGCATCTAAATCCAATATTGGCATAATGGAAAGGTTTCAGACCAAGGTGCTGCGTGCCATAACCAACACACCGTGGTTTATCAGCAACAAAGACATCTAAAGAGACCTGGACCTGTCCTCAGTCAGTGAAACCATTACGATGTTCAGCGAAAGATATGTGAAACGGTTTGAAGAGCACACGAATCCTTTAGCCATAAATCTACTAGAGAACAGCCTACAAACAAGAAGTTTAAAGTTAACATTTCCTCTGGACTTACCTAAACTCTAACACTATAAATATATTGTAACATAATATGTTACTTTCAAACACTCATATAGAGAATTAGTCAATAGTCTAGTTCAATTCAAACCATGCATTCTGTGAACAATTATGCTTGTTGTTATGTACAATAGGTTGCAAAAATAAACGTAAAAATATTTGCATGCTTCAAGGTTTTGTGAATATTTAGGAACTAAAACGCCAATTACATTGTTTTAGGTTGTATAAAGTTAATCATTTTGTAAAACCTAGTTTTCAGTTTTCTTTGTGTAAGAGACACTGTAACAATCATATAAAATACGATTTCGTTGGTAGATTTCTTTACATTCTACTTTAAATATTATTCTGTAAAGTACGTAGCTATTATATAATAAGGGTACTCTACCTTTGTCTGATACTGCAGCCATTTTCGATATTTCGATAATGCTATTGTTTGGTTTCGATGTTTAGTGAATATCGCACGTAATTTTAATTTTGTTAAAAGAATTATACTAATTTTAATTTTTTTTGTCGAAAAATAGGTTGACGATTTTTGTTGGTGTCGTAAGTCGTTTTATGATGGAAAAATATTGTAGCAGTAGTATAGCAGAGTTACATACCTGTGACGCCAAAAGTTGTTGTTAGGTTAACATGAGAACTGAAACAAAACGTGAAAGGTGATACGAGTGTAAAGCAGAACTCTTTTTTTTTGCGGAAAGTACGGAAAACCCCAAATCTAAAGTAAGGCGGCGTGGCCTAAAGGCCATCCCTTGCCTATTACTATACGTGTCACTTTTTTGGCAGAACTTTTTTTTTGGTAATATTCGTTTTCCAACAAGTACTCGTTTTGTGGGTAACAAAAATAAGGTCCATTATGTACAATATGTAGAGCGTATGTTATCATTCCTTAATACATTGTTTTTTCTGTTTTCCATTAAACATAAATATTTGTTTTCACTTTACATTTGTTGTTGCAGTTTTGTTAATTTGCCAACTCAAAGTCGTTATGTTCTTTAAGTATTACTGTGTTGTAATAATTGTATATACTTATTAAACGATATGTTTTCCTCAGCCATGGCTTTTATTTATTTCAGTAGTAAACTAGAAACCAAAACCCATTATCACCTAACCTGACGAATAAAAACAACTCCTAGCTTCGCTTTGCATTCGGAAGTAGAACAATTTACAATTAGTACACTTCTTCTTTTCCACATCATAATATATCGATACAATCGCATATTAAAAAATTCGAAAATGTACGGCAGGATGAGTTAAAGGGACAGTTCCAAAATATGTTTAGATTACGGCAGGATTTTATTAAAAATTTATTGAAGGGGCAACACAGTAACAATCCAGAAGCCTTAAAATATATCTTCCAACGTTTTGTAAAGCTGAACACAAAGAATTCCTAGATTTCAACAGTAAAGTTAAGATTGAATTTATAAAAGTTATAAGAATTTATAAAAGCTGTAAGCAGTATCTTGTTTGCAACTGGGACTACAGACAGTGTTTCTACAAACTGTTACAAACTTACATAGTTCAGTTAAGCTACTTTTTATCACTTTGTATCGATTTACTTCTGCCTATTCAAACGGAACTAAACACACTGCTGAAAGTATTTGCTGTCGTCATCATCATCATCATCACTTTAAACGATTGAATCAATGATAATTTGATCCGGTCTCAAATAGGCAAAGATCCGGTTACTCCAGCGCTTTCTCGGACGTCCCACACCATCAGAGTCCCCTCGGATTATAGTTCTATACTTGTTTGGGGATGCGGCAGTCATCCAATCGGCAAAAATGTTCTCACCAATTTTGCCGATACTGGGCGATCCTGTCGAGTATACTCATAGTATTCAGTTCCTGCCGTATGTCTGTGATTCTTCGATGATCTTGGAAACTATACGCTCCCTACTCTGCCACGTGCCTGAGAAATCTCATTATGCCGCTTGAATGCGATTAGCATGGCCTTTCGTTAAAGTCCAATTTTCAGACCCTTAAAGAAGTGTGAGAAGAGCCATCATCTTGTAGAATTTTAGGAGTGTTCCTTTAATTGCTGACTTACGGGTTTACCTAATCGTCCCGCACATAAGGCTGAACTTATTCACAACTTATTCACAAAGTCTTTGTTTGATTTGCTGTTTTTGTCTGCGTAAAAAAATAAATTACCATCTACTGTAGTCGCTAAAATGTTTGCCTCTTACGCGGAAGGATCTGGTTTTGAACACAGTGGATAATTCGACGTCTAGCATAAACATGATAAATCAGTAGCTACAATATACGATTAGAGAAAACTAGTTTGTGGTGATGATGACAAAAGGTTAATTTTAGAATATGGAGTATCATTAACATGATTAAAAATTGAATAATATAAGGATTTAAACCAGTTTTAGGTAGAGTACATAAAGCCATAAAGACGTATTGTTTAATATTTATATATAAGCGACCTATCGCAGAAGAAGTGAATTTTGGCTGTGAAATACCTTGATACGTGTTTACCACACCTGTTCCATTAACATTGTCTGACCACATAATACTGATATCCGAATTAAACTCGTGCCTTATTTATTTATATTGTTGCGACGGTCTACTGATCGTCGTAGGTACAGCGGGAAACAAAATACAAGACACCAATTATGTCACTAATCACCAGCTTTAATTATCACAATTAAACTGTTTGTAATTAACTCGTTCATTATTTTCAGTTAGATTTGTCCATACGCAATAATATTGTCTATTAATAGAGTTTCACACAATTATTAACACACTACTACTTCACTTCGATAACACTCAGTCCGTACTAGCGAAAATCGCTCACGTAACTGAACTGACAATCCGGCTGCTATGGCTTTATATAGGCCCCGCAGAGGTGCAGTACAGCTTTGCCTCCTTACTGCACGCCAGCGGCTTAATGCGTATCTCAAGTGTTCCTGGAACTCGCTAGAACCACCTACGTGAATGGCGCAACACAAGCCACACTAGTCGGGGGAAGTGGAGAATGTTCTGGATTGTTCGACACGCTTCTATTAACAATATACTAATTAATTAGACTTTATAATGTTATCAACCAATAATATATAGCTGCTAATCATTATGACATTATTATAATAATAATTATATGTCATTAAAAAAGCTGTGGATTGGTATAAATATGAGTACGTTTTCTTTCCAACTTGGCTCATGACGATGCAACGAACATGGTTATTCTAGATAACACAGTAAAAAATTACTGTCAACATAAATAAGGTGATGTTATCCTTTTGAATCATTAGGCCCAAGCAAAGAAGGTCTCGCAAAATGTTAGTGAAAAATATAGGCCTGTATAAACATTTGCAACGTGCATATTGGAACAAGCGATACACGCAAATTTTCGGCTCTCAAGGCAAAATACTGAGGGATACTGCGGAGGGAGGAAAAGAGGGTTAAAGGATTGTCGGAGGAGACGCATGAGGAAGGATGAATGGCGGGAAACATTATCAAAATGACTTATTCATAAGCAAATCATTTAATCAGGTCTGTTGTCTAATCAATTATATTTAAATATAGGTGTAATTCTGCAGCAAATCTATGGAAATAGTTCTTATATGAAATGTTTTTAATTATTACACATGGAAAAATTACAATTTGCTCTTACAGATTACTAAGTGAATTAGACGGAGGGTACAATACAAAAGGAGCTACTACCTACGTTTGCAGCTCGTACACATTTATTAGAGTAAAGTAGGTCATTTTCGTTTTAATCTGAAGAAAAATAACTGGGGTACAGTGTGTCTTATAATGCATGCAACTACGTTGTGAATAAATTGCATAAGTTAAACCTTATGTACGGGACCATTAGGCGAACCCTTAAGTCAGCAAGTAAAGAAACACGCCAAAATTCAACAAGATGATGACTCTGCCCACATTTCTTTATAGGTCTGAGAATTGGACTTCAACGAAAGGCCAGGCCAGTTGCCTCCAAGCGGCTGAAATGAGATTTCTCAGGCATGCAGCAGCGTATACTCTTCATGACCATAGAAGCAACATAGATGTACGGCAGGAACTAAATATTATGAGTATACTCGACAGGATAGTCCAGTATCGGCTGAATTGGTGGGAACATCTTTGCCGAATGGATGACTGCTGCATCCCTAGACAATTATGGAACTATAAGCCGAGAGGACGGAGAGGTGTGGGATGTCCGTGGAAGCGCTGGAGTGTCCAGCTCTAATCTTTGCCTACATGAGACCAGAACAAACTATCCTTGCGTTAATCCTTGAAGATGATCTCCAGAGAAATATGGCAGTAGCAATGTCGCTTGTTAAATGATTCTCATATCACCGGAACCGTCCGTGACAGAGTAAGGTGGATTTTTCTTGGACGAAAGTAATTCTTTACAGTTGTACCACGTGACGTCAAAGTGCAAAAAGTATTCTCGAATGTAATTTTTTGTTTGAATTATTTTGTACATTGTCAAATCTGTAATCCGGATATGTTATAGTATTTACATTAAGTAGCTGCACGCAAATGTTTTGGATGAGAGAGAAATTTTAAATAGAAGAAGATTTACCAACAACATGGTAGCATATTATGAAGAAATCCTACACAACTTGTAGTAGCAGCGCCAATCGGATTAGATTGACTGATTCCTCTCTCATGATCCCTCTATCGAATGATTCAAAAACTATAATATTCACTATATAGGTACGACATTACAGAACAATCTACATGTTTATCGAATGCTCCAGATGAATCCAGTAGAATACGGGTAAATGTTGTGGCGTACGTGATTTCAACATGCGCTCGCGAGAATTTTCTGAAAGCCGCCAGCCGCGCGGTCTGTGCCAAGGCCGCAATTATTTACGTCGTAGTTTAGAGATAAGGCGTAGTTTGGAATCTTCTGGTCTGTGAGCGTTGTATAAACACAAGGCGCCAGCGGCCTTAGTTTTCAATTATTATCGGGCAGTATAACTGTGTGCGTTCAAGTGGTTATTAGTAAAGTAGTATTGTGTTAATAATTGTGTGAAACTATTAATAGTCATTGTTATTGCGTATGAACAATTTTTATTTGATTTGTTATTAGAGACTGTGTTGTTAATTACGAACTGTTTAACTGTGAAAATTAAAGCTGGTGATTAGTGACTTAATTAGTGTCTTGTATTTTGTTTTCACGGTACCTACGACGATCAAGTAGACCGTCGTAACAGTGGTGTCAGAACTGGGATAGAACGGTTAACAGTGGAAACAAAGGACACTTTGTACAAGACGAGTGTGATTCGTAATTAACCGGAAAACAATGGATGCCAGTCAGATGATGGAAAAATGCCAGGCGCTGTTGTTGCAGACAGAGGAATGACAACGACAGGATGCAGAGAAAGCGGAAGAGTGACAAAAAACTCTCCTGTTGGAAGCAGAGAACAGACGAAGACAGGAGGCGGAAGAAGCAGAAAAACGACGGGATGAAAAGCGTAAGCAAGAAGCAGATAAAACGGAAGCTCACTTTGAACCTATGCAGAAACGGTTGCAAGAACACAGTACCGCATAATTGGGTCTCCTACGAGGTGAGCTTAAGAAGCAAGTTACTAAAATATCGGAGGTCAAGAATCAATGAGATTAAAAATAGCTGAAGTAGAAAAATCTGTCTCGATTGTTGAAGAATCGATGTCCACAAAAATGTCTGTCATAGAAGAATCGATGTCTACAATAATATCTCTCGTAGCAGAATCTGTGTAAAATAAAATATCTGCAGTAGAAAACTCAATGGCAAACATAAGAAAACAAATTAAAAGTGCAGTTGAGCAGTTCATGAAAACACAACAAAAACAAATTTCTCAACAGACTGTACCAATGATAAAGACAGAGAAAGACACAGAAAATAAGTCAGTAGAGAGAGTCACCTCACCTACGGTTAGAACAGTTCATGTCAAGCCCCCAACCTTTGATGGAAGCATGCACTGGGCGACGTATTTACGCCACTTCAAAGCTGCTGCATGCGAAAATAATAAGACAGAGAAAGACAAGGATCTTTTACTCGTTCTTGCATTAAAATGGCCTGCGGCAGAATTACTACAGAAAGTGCCACCTGACAGCAAAACACCTATGCCAAATTGATAAAAGATCTGGAATTACGGTATGATGATAAACATTTGCGAGATGTGTACTGTACCCAGTTGAGAGCAAGGCGACAGCATGCCGAGGAGAGCCTTCAAGAGTTTGAAGCAAGTATCGACAGACTAATTAGACTGGCCTACCCTGAAGCGCCAGAAGATTTTCAAATGAGTTTTGGGATGCATACATTTACTGCCGGTGTTCGAGATAACGAACTACAGCAAGTGTTACGAATGGCAAGACTGCGGACGCCCTGGTACATGCTTTGCAATTTGAGGCCGCCAAATCAGCGTCTGGTTGGGCAAGTCATAAAGTGCGCGTACTAAAAGATCGCGACGGCACAGACGATGAGGAAAAAGAACAAGGAACAGAGACTCGATGGTCGGCGTCACAGAATAAAATAAGAAAGGATGGAAAACCGAAGTCTTATCGATGTAGGAAACCTGGACATCTACAACGGGATTGTCGGGTTAGAGTTCAGCAGCAGGGAAACGAGCAGTAGTCGGTACAATGGGGCGTGTGCTGACTAACTGGAGGAACGAAGCCCCTAGACAATACGCAATTTCTACACTTCAGAACAACAGCGGGAGCCTGGTGGTTACGGGATTCGTTCAAGAATGGCCAACCTCGATTACAGTTGACACAGTTGACAGGCGCAACAGTTTCCATTGTGCTGCCCGACGTGGTGAAAGATCTCAAGCCAATCTGGTGCTCTTGCAGCTTGCTAACAGCTACTGGACGGCCTGTAAAAGTGTTTGGAAAAGTGGAGATACCCTACGCCTCGGTCGACTTGAGTTAAATCGTCAAGTACTTGTTGCAGACATTGTGGATGAAGAAAATTCTTGATGTGGACGTTATGAACGCATACGGATTTATAGTCGACATAAAAAACAATTTCTTTAAGAATCGGAGGAGAAGAGGTAATGCTCTCCCCAATGACTACATCAGAAAAATTGATGGACGTCATAAACCAAGTGGCCGTAACTGTTCCGCCAAACTCCGAAAAGATCATCGTGGTTAGAACCAAGGTAGACACTAGGGGCAACCAGTGCTCTACATTCGAACCCCAGGTAGTCAGCACACTGGGCATACTAATTGCCAGAAGTTTAGTAAAACCTGATTAAACCGGAAATGTACCTATTAGAGTGATGAATATTTTGGATCAAGATGTCACTTTACAAAGCAATACGCTCCTAGGCAAATTGACTCCTGTGACCTGGGTAGCCGGATTGACGCAACGAAGATCCAGTTCTTCGGATACTTCTAAATTACCAGAGGAACTGCATGAATTATTGAACAGGTCTTCTAACGACCTCTCAAGTGGTGAGGTAAAATATCTCAGACAGTTTTTACATGAATTCAAAGGTTTCGGCCGATATTACTGTGTGCGTTCAAGTGGTTATTAGTGAAGTAGTATTGTGTTAATAATTATGTGAAAGTCTATTGAAAGACATTGTTACTGCGTGTGAACAATTTTTATTTGATTTGTTGTAAGAGACTGTGTCGTTAATTACGAACTGTTTAACTGTGAAAAATAAAGCTGGTGATTAGTGATTTAATTGGTGTCTTGTATTTTGTTTCCACCGTAACAATAACTTGAAGACTTCATCCGGTATGGACCGGTTCAAAAATGTCTTGTACGATAACGTTTCACTCATATGACAATGAGTATCGTCAGGTCTAAGTCACTTAAATCTGAGGGTACACATTGTAGTATAAGTAAAACCATGTCATACAAGACATTTTTGACGTGGTCTATACCGCAAGAAGACTTTAAAAACATATTGGACAGCGGCCGCGGAGGCCTACATGAGAATATAATTTTCACGTTCGTAAAGTAATATAGTTTTGCGTTCTCCGTTTTAGCCAGCTTAAGGCGGACGCGTAAAATTGCTGCCCGCAATGATGATCTACTGCTGGCGGACGTGTTATAAGAGCAAAAGTCGATTTCGCTGTAAATAACAATTCACGTTGGACATATTCACACAATGGTGGCAAAGCCCCTACACGACGTCGTTCCCCGCCCGGCTTTATCGGGATCAAGAGATTACTCTATCAGTGTTAACTAAAACGTGTATCTTTTATCGAAAAACTAGCTGTTAGCCGCGACTTCGCACTCAATTATTTGACTTTTAATAAGTATTTTAATATAATTTTTATTGTCTATGTCTATATGGCGTTCTGTCAGCTGCTATAAGAATTTTGTACTCATTTGTCAAGTTCTCTCCAAAGCTGTTTTGAACACTTGTACTAAGTTATTTTGATAGTTCAACAGCCTTTAGAGATTTAAAACAATATTTATAAAGTACCTGTTAACTCGAAAACGTTAGGTTCTTTATTTTAAGTGTTACTGTGTTATAAGCATTGTATATACACATTAAACGTTTTGCTTTCCTCAACCATGACTTTGGTTTTTAGTTTATTTTAGCAGTAAACTAAAAACCAAAATCTGTAGTCACCTAATCTCACAAATGAAAACAACACGTATTTTTGCTTTGCATTAAAAAATGGGACAATTTACAATTAATACACTTCTTTTCCACATCGTAATAAATCGATACAATAGCATATTATATAAAGCAACGAAAATGTACTGCAGGAACGGATAAAGGTACAGTTCAGATGCCGCTAAATAGCCTTTGTTTATTTACTTGTTACTATGGTAATTAATTCTCGTCTCCATGGTGTTGTTCACATTTTTATACGTATCAACAAAAGGGTATAATTAAAAGGGCCTAAATCGTTAGAACGAGGCAGAATATCAAATTCCATGTTAGACAGTGTTTTTTTGCTGTGTGTCAAAGGTTATCTGTGCAAAATTTGGTGGCAATCGGTGTATCGGTGTAGATTTGTATTTAATACAAAGAAATCCCTAGACTTTGAGTTGTATTTGTATAGAATGTCAGCTTAACAGTGTGTGTTAACCTGAAAACGACAATATGACATTAAGTTATGTATACAAGAAATCTAACTTTAATCTGTTTTGTGTTAACCTGAAAACGACAATATGACATTAAGTTATGTATACAAGAAATCTAACTTTAATCTGTTTCAAAGGTTAACCTGTTTCAAAGGTTAGGTTACATTACAAGTAACCTTTCTGAAAAATTGTATTTTCCCATAATACTATAGCAAGCATGCATGTCTGTTTACTTTAGAAGCATTATATTATAATAAGTCTAAATGAATAGCAAATTTTTAAACTGTGACTTAAAGAAAATATCGGTATGGAGAACCATACATGACTTCCAT
Organism: Magicicada septendecula; assembly: GCA_034769895.1. Taxonomy (NCBI): domain Eukaryota; kingdom Metazoa; phylum Arthropoda; class Insecta; order Hemiptera; family Cicadidae; genus Magicicada; species Magicicada septendecula. The sequence goes on from CM068369.1 coordinate 517,820, forward strand.
GTTCTAAGATTTATATTTAAAATCATTTACGAAATGAAATGTTTCCATAGAAACTACTTCTTTCCACTTATTACTTCAGCCTTAACCACAGTACTGTGGTTACTAACGTGCACCACCACACGTTATCGCACTCAATTTTCACTGATGATGGCAGTCGACGGCACTGCCGAAACGTCTGGTTTTGCAGAAAACATTGGACCACGGCCAAACAGCCCGGGAAGGAATTTTAACAACAAACTACTACTTTGTTGCCGATAACGTAGTACGCATATAAAAATTATCTCCTCCCCCTTCAACTATAATTTTCATTTATAGAAAATTACCCCCCACTCCGTTCAAATAGCCTCTTCATTTATAGATATTTCATATACGTTTCGACAGTGGATTATTAAGATCTTCTTATCACGATACTTTATTTATCAAAATTAACCAAATTAGTCTTGTTAAAAGAAAAAATGTTTCTGGTATACTACCCTTTCCCCGTAACTGATATTCACCAAAATCAATAGGCCTTGAGTCTTCTGCAACTAAGGCACATATGTAAAAAATTATTTGATTCTGTTTGAATTTACGGCAGTTATCGTTCGTCATGAAAAAATTTCTCTTGTTACTACTTAAAATGTTACAGGTAAACTACCCCTTTCTCTTAACTGATCTCCACCGAAATCAACAGGTCTTGAGTCCTCTACAATTCAAGGACGTATGCAAAACATTAGTTGATTCTGTTTGAATGTGCGGCAGTTATCGTTCGTCATAGAAACAATTACTCTTGTTAAAACATTAAAGGTGGCAAGTAAACTACCCCTTTCCCTTAACCGATCTTCACCAAAGTCAACAAGCCTTCAGTTCTTTATAATTGAGGAAAGTATGCAAAAAATTATTTGATTGTCTTTGCACTTACGGCAGTTATCGTTCGTCATAGAAAACATTACCCTTATTAAAACATAAAATGTTGCTGGTAACCTACCCCTTTCCCTTAACCGATCTTCACTAAAATCAACAGACTCTGAGTTCTCTATAATTCCGGAAGGTATACTAAAAAGTAGTTGATTCTGTTTGAATTTACGGCAGTTATCGTTCGTCATAGAAAAAATTACCCTTGTTAAAACATAAAACGTTGCTGTTAATCTACCCCTTCCCCTTAACCGATCTTTACCAAAACTACAGATCTTGAGAACTCTATAACACAGGAAAGTATGCAAAAAATTATTTGAATTTACGGCAGTTATGATTCGTCATAAAACAATTACCATTGTTAAAACATAAAACGTGAATATTAATTACTACACTTTCACATGTGAAATTTACTTTGTTTATTTTCCTCGTACGACGTTTCAGCGTGATGTTCGCCTTCCTCAGCGAGGTATGATACTGAATGTCTGGAGTTTGTAACGGTTTTTTCTAGTTGGTTGGTTGGGTGGGAGGATGTGGAGGTGGAAGGGGGTTGGCGCGGGATTCCGAAGTATTGTATGTTTTGTGTATTATTGTGTCAAAGAGTGCGTGTGATTTAAAGTGTAATTGGTCGTTAAGTATGTTGTTTGGTTGTATTGTGTAGTGTTTGTATATTTCGTATTTTTCTGCGGTGTTAAGTTTTCGACTTTTAGGTAAGTAGTGTAGGATCTCAAGTTTTTTTTTATGTTAGTGTACTATGGTTTTTTGTCTGTATGTGTGTGGCGAACGCGGAGTGAAAGAAGAGGATGAACATTCAAAATAACATTAAACGTTGCAGGTAAACTGCCCCTTTCCCTTAACCGATGTCCCCAAAAACAATAGATCTTGAGAACTCTAAAATTCAGGGCTGTATGCAAAATATTATTTGATTCTGTTTGAATTTGCGGTTCCTATCGTTTGCCATAGAAAATAAAATCTACAGACAGGCAGACACACACACACACACACACACACACACGTTTCGAAAAATGACTTTTTCCATGTTTTGAGGGTAGTACAATCAGTATCTGCAATTATCTCGAACACGATTTTTTTGCCATCACCATACTTCCATTTCCTTATGGAACATGGAAGTAAAATTACTGGATTTGATTATTAAACATCTTAAAAAATCATCGTCATCATCTTCACGGATTAAAACAAGGATGGTTGTTCCGGTCTCAAAGTGGCAATTTGGCTGGTCACTCTAGGGCATCCTCGGACGTCCCACACCTCTCCGTCCTTTCGGCTTATAGTTCCATGCTTGTTTGTGGATGCGGCAGTCATCCATTCGGCAAAGATGTTCGCACCAATTCAGCCGATACTAGACTATCCAGTCGAGTATACTCATAATAATCAGTTTCTGCCATATATAGGTGTTTATTCTGTGATCGTGGAGAGTATACTCTGCCACGTGCCTGAGAACTCCCATTTCAGCCGCTTGGATGCGACTACCCTGGCCTTTTCTTAAAGTCCAATTCTCAGACCCATAAAAAAGTGTGGGAAGAGCCATAAACTTGTAGAATTTTAGGCGTGTTCCTAATAAAACACGGTTTCTTAAAAAAACACTACGTTATTACCCAGTTTTGAAGGTATGATCAATGAGAATATAAATTATATAGATATGTCATAATATGTCATAATATGTTAGTTAGTTTGACGTTTCCTCATACACTAGATAGTGTTAGAAACTGGAGTATAAACTATATTTGTAACTTGATTGCTAGGAATAAAGCTCGTCAGATACGTAGCTGTCAGATGATATTTTGGTGAAAGCATTGTTTTAGCTGTGGAAACGAAAGCGTTTTACCAAATAAACTGACAGTTGATTTCTTCGTCGCTAATGGAAAAACCTGGTAATCCTTTCTAAAGCAATAAAAGCTGTTACTTAATCTTTCAGGCTGTCAGCTGTTTTGATTGACAGCAGCGTTACCTGCCAGCAAAAGCGGTAGAATCAAGCCCAAGGCTACAAGGCCTTGAAATTTCTTTTTGAAAATGTAAAGTAATAAAATGTTTAATAATTAACATAAAAATGTGTCTCGTTCGCTTTTTTTACTATACAGTTCAGAGAACATGTCTTCCGTGAACATGGAGTCACCAAAATGGGAACTTTCAAACTGCGTAAACAAACTGCGTTCTTTATAATGTAAGTACATACTGTTACTTCGAATAGCAGCAAAGTATCACTGCTGTTTTGTCAGTGTTATGGGCAGATTCAAATGAAATCACAGTTTAGCGTCACTTTTGGAACTATTTGAGACCAATTGTAGTTCTGATATACAAAAAAAGTCGAAAATTCGAATACAAAAAATATTTTAGTACAATATAAAACAATACTGCGTATACTGTACACAGGGGTTAAAATGAATTGAATGGTGTAAATATTGCACTTTAATAGGTGTGAACTGTACATTATTACACATTATACTAACACTGTATATAAACAATAAACATTGTATTAAAAAGTCAGTACGCTCAGTACGCTCAGAAAATATTTATCTATATTTACACACAGATTGAACATTTTTAAATTTTTCCAAATGTTCATTACAGTGCCTTTGTGCCGTATGTGTTTTACTAGTGTCATGTTGGTTACATCTGGGAATTCATGAAATTTACAAGTATACAAACACAAAGCAAACTACTACCTGAACAAATAGAAATCAATAAATAGCAAGACACAATTTTCGAAACACTCAACATCGAAAGACTATCAAATACTAATATATACACCACAATCACACACATTAACACCAGAATAAAATACCAAAACCAACAGGAAACCATAACAACCAATCAAAACACAAATACTCCACAAGATTAAAAATTAAGAAGGCTGAGGATGGGAACACTAACTGTCCCGAAACATGTTCCAAATAAGAGAAAAACATCTGGAGGTAAAGTTATAAATATTATACACTGTAGCATCAGGAAATATACTGTAGTAAAAAGGTTTTTGAATATATATATATATATATATATATATATATAATATTTATAATGGATTTACGTCAAGATATTTTTTTTCATTATTAGGAACATGTTTCGGAAACCATTGTGTTCCCATCCTCAGCCTTCGTGATTTTGAGGCTGGTGAAGTACTTGTGTGTTGGCTGGTTGTTATTGTGGTTTCCTGTTGACCTCAATAACAAACCACAATAAAAACCAGCCAACACACAAGTACTTCACCACACTCAAAATCACGAAGGCTGAGGATGGGTACACAATGGTTTCCGAAACATGTTCCTAATAAGGTAAAAAAATTATCTTGAGGTAAATTCATTATAAATATTAAATATATTATGTACATCAAGAAACGGACTGTAGCAAAAAGTGTTTGAATATATATATATATATATTACTATAATACTTATAACTATTTTACCTCAAGATGTATTTTTTCCTTTAGGAAAATGAGGTAAAATAGTTATAAGTATTATAGTATTATATACATCAAGAAACGGACTGTAGCAGAAAGTGATTGAAATATATATATATATATATATTTATTTATTTATGAGTATACATTTTTATTTAATTTAACTTTTTTCTTTTATTTGTTTCATAAAAATTAATTACTTGGGCCCCACGTTGTTGTGCCAATTCTATAACTACATTTCTTGATTTGTTTTAATATTTGACGCCTCAAGTTGTAAGCGCCGATTTTGTAACGATATTTTTTATTTTTTCTTAATTAACAATATTTATCTATTTAACGCCTCCCGTTGTAAGCGCCAATTTTATAACGATAATTTTTTTTTAATTTAACATGCGAGTAAAGTTAAGTTATTTTAACTTTTATTTATTAACGTAGATTACTGTTTATTTGGGGACGGGTATTGGTTTTCGTGTTGAGTTGTCAAGATTGAGGTTACCAGACTACTTACCGTAGGTTATTACGCTTGACGGAATTACTTACGTCCTCGTGGTCGGGTTCTATCTTCTTATTCTGAAATAACATTCTTTACTTATATTTTATTTTTTTAAATAAAAGACAACTCGCATCAATTAGGGACAAATATTATTATTTATTTTCATAAATTACTGCCTTCGTTGTTCTAATGTTTATTTGGTACAATGCATGACTCGATTCTTAATCTCAGTTCAATTTAGAGTTACACTTTCGATAGTTATATAAACTCCTGGATTCTATTGACTGTTATTAAAAAGTACGAAATGCACACAAAGAAGTACAACATATTACAATTAAAATAATTCTTACTTACTAATAACAATAAAATTAAAATTAAAAAATACAATGAAATAGTTGTTTGGTCTGATGTGAGAACACAAATAGTTAGTGTCGACTCAGCGATAGCTTCGTTTGGCCGTGACAAGATGGCGGACTGACGCTAGGCGACTACAGAGTTAATTTACCTCCCAACTATTTAAAACAAGTGTATAAAATAAAATAAGTCAAATAAATTGCTCACTGGTGTTGAATTGGGTTCTGATGAATAAGTGTTATGTGATTTAGTTCTAGTATTGTATAATTATTACTAGTGTTAGTATATAATGTTAGTATATAATATTATTTTCTTCGTTCTTCTTGTTTTATTATTATATTATCAGTTCTTGGTTCTAGTTTGACACGGTTAATTATTTTACTCTCACTCTTCCTCTGACATGGACTTGACTCTATCATATACTTTTTACACAGAGCAGCATAGATTAGTTCTTTATACTTTAAACTATATTGCATAATCTGCGCCTAACTATTATGTTAACATCGTTTCAGATCCCATGGGATTGACACCCAGTCACCCGCGCAGTTGGTTAGCTTCTCGCTTGCTAATTGACGGATCACAGCCTCCTAACACAGTGTCCATTGCATTTTCACTGACCGGTAATGTGCCCTCGGGGACAATCCATACAGCCTACCTGACAGAAACGCACGTTGAATTCGACGAGTTTCCCACTGTGTTCCATGTGACTCACAAATTGATTGATGGTATAATGACGACTCTTATCGGCTGAACTTTCAACTAGATCTGTTGAGCTTGGGACATTTGACACTCTTATATTAACGGTCGTATAACATGAGTTTATGAATGCTGATAAATGGATACAATGCCGACATAATTAACAACAATCTTTTTGGCTAACATCCACTTGTATTGATGTTTTTACTATTATCAAAGGTTTTGTTTAGTCTGTTGTGTGCGAATACTTTACTACTGAGTATCCCATAACACAGAATTGGTAAAACTTTTGGTATTGAGAGGAAAATTATACAAAACGAGTCTGTCAACCGAAAAAAAATATTACTACTTATTAAAAGTTCCTACCACGCAAGTCAATATGTAAAAGGAATACCGCCATTAAGTTTAATAAATTTATCTACTTTATGTACTACCCTATTTCTAACTGTAATGCTGTGCTCCTAAGAATACATCTCTACTAAAATAGGAATAGGATTTTAACTGTTGGTCCCATCACGCAGGGTAGGAAAGATGGCTCTGTAATTTTGGGCATTTAATCTTTACTGGCAGTTGTCAAATCAATGAAGTGTCCTTAGTCGTTTGACTAAGAAAAACACAGTTTATACACTAAGCTCCGCCATCAATATTTCAAACAAGCTTATAAATTTATAGTGTAGACAAAACGTTTGGTTTTGATGAAAATTAAACGATGCGTGTTAAATTGGAAAAACAATGTTATTAACGAAAACCTCGACGGCTTACAAGCGAGATAACAACCGCATAGCATGTTGCCAATTGTCTTGGTAACGAACTTAACCAGATGTTACAAGACTCTCAGTCAATTACTGTCAGTTACTGCCAACCAGGTTAGGCGACGCCAAGATAAAGCAATGCTGCTTTTGCCTCTACAAATTAGCCATCTATTGCAGCTCTGTTGTGTTTGGGGTACGTACTACTATATGGAGCGATCTCCATAACTATTGGATCGTCACCACCACGACTGTACCCTCGCCTCCGACGGAATTTTAGCCTCTCTATCAAAGTCCTCTGACTGTAAAGCGCCAATGGCGATGGATGATGGATCACTTCATTCTTCACTCTGATTACCAAAACGTCTAGACTCCCTGGCATAATTATTCCATAATCACAACAACAACAAAAATGTACAAAACGTTTTTATGTCAATTAAAGCAGTTAAATAAGAAAAAGTTTTATTTGATTCTGACCTAATTGTTTTTTCCTATTTTAACTTTCATTCTCTTGGCCACAATTTTTACGTAAAATTATATATACAGGGGGAAGGTTTCCCATCATTGGACCACATAAGAGTTTTTAATTTTTTTTTCATCACATTTTCAACTTAAATTTACCATTCAATATACAGATAGTCTCTCTATTACTTTCTGATTAACCGTGAGTATTTACTTTGTTTATAGATTTTTCAAATATGGTAGTAGGAACAAAAAACAAAATTTTAACAAACGGTCCATTTATGGCAACTGGTTGCTATGAATGGACCATCGAGTTTCCATCGATGGACCGATTACGAAAGTAAAGAAAAGCTGTCTCTACATAGGTCTATTACGTTTTATTATACGTATCTACTAGTCATGGTAAAACAAAACTAAAACATATAAAGTATGAAAAATTATCTCAAGAAGCCTGAGACTTAATTCGCGATGTCGCCGCATAAAATTGTAGTACCATTTTTTTCCCAGCCGATCTCTTCTCTTTGCTGAATCTGTGAATGTTATTTTGTTCAGCGACTTGAAACGCGAGTTCTCGTAAGTCTTTGGCTGTAATTAAAAAAAAATCTCCTCTAAGTTTAAAATGGTGTCTACTAATTCCTTCTCTACCTCAGGAGGCAGATCTCCTAAACTACCAATAATTTTCTTTCCCTCCACACCAAAATTGTTTTTGCCTTCTAAATGTCTCTTTAAAGTTGCTTTGGGCACTCCATACTCTCGGCAGACTTCATTCAAACCCATCTCTCCGTTACGAAAGGCTACGATAGCACGTTCCATTGTCTTGGCACTTCATTGTCCATATTTCACACCTTTTGACAATTTTCTGGAAAACGAAAATTAGTATGTTAATTTATAAACAAGCTACTTCAATATTTTGTGTATTTAGGGTTTTTTACAATGATTACTATTTAAAATCAATAAATTTCATTTCAGCTTTTAAATACAATCAAATGTCTATCTACTCTTCAACCTGAGTGCCATACAACGACCATGTTAACAGTACGAACCTAACGCCTTGTGGCTAAAAGTGTAAGGCTATGATTTTATTAGTGTTATCATAGTACAGGGAGACTCAATATGTTTGTATTGAAATGTTTTTATTTTCAATTTGCTCCCAATTGTTGCTATAAACTTATTTTCTAATGACTACAATATTCGGGCTAGAATATAATGATGTAAATTTTTCAAGGTAGTCTACAGAGTTTAAATGTTTATATGTAGTTGTAGGTTATACTTTAGGCTAATAGTTAGGCTATTTGTAAAAAACAATAGCACTTAAATTGAACACAGTGTATATTTGAGTATTATAACACGTTTTTCTAGACACTAACGCAGCTACCACCAACTCACACACAATAATACGCTATTTCCTCCCATCTCTACATTCTTTGCGTTATAAAAATTAATATTTGCAATTTAACAGGTTGTTAATTGTACTGTAAACCGTAAATTATAGGTTAATAAAATTTACTAACAGGCCTATCACAAAATATCAATAAATGAAAAAGTACCAAGCAAACAAGGTTTCTATGTCCCATGTAAGAGGTAAAACTTAAAATGATAAAATTTAGTCTTACTTGTAGTCAAAATACAAAAGAAAAGATACTTAACGTAAAGCGTGTCAAGGAAAATAATAATTTTTCAAAAATGTGTTCACGTTTCAATGAATGGACCACCTGATAAACTGGTCCATTCATGGAAACGCCAAGTGGTCCAATGATGGCAACTCGCCATATTTGATTCCTTAGATAAACACAGCCGAAATGACGATTCAAATTGGAACAACCAATATAAAATTTAGAACTTTAAAAACTGCTTTTGATGTCAAAAAATTGTGAAATTGTTCAGTAATATATAATGCGTGATAACTGATATTAAAAAAGACTAATAGTTATAGCACAGAGTACAGAAATCTTACCTGAATTTTTATCTCGCAGCGACGCAACTCCAACTCGTTTACAGCACTTTACACAGCTGGCGTGAAGTAAAGAAAGAGACTACAACTACTACCGCTCATGCGCACGCTTTGGTAGGGAAAATACGTAAGTGGTCCATCCATGGAACCGATCCATTGATGGCAACCTTCCCCTATATATACATATCAGAAACCTTACAAAATGAGGCGTTGACTCAATACTGGGTTGTTGCGCCGCTGAAGAAGAAAAAGAAGCGCACAAACGACAGATAAACGTTTTAATGTGTAACAAGTAAGCAAATTAAAACAAGGTACTTTCTGTTAATCATATAACGGAAAGTGGATGACGCATTAAGTGACAATGATCTGTGCTGTCTCTGTAACAAGTACCAGAGACAACGTTTCGTACTTCTACAATAATGTAAGAATTATTGTGTTTCATAAATGTACTCTTAACTTTGTGCAATCGAGATAACATCAAAATTAGTTAATGCCTTATCTTACTAACTAGCAATTTCGTAAGAAATAATTGGTGGAAAGTGACATATTAATCAACTAATGTTTAATTTATGTAGAAGTTAAGAGCGACTTCAGTCAGGGACTGTTTAACGTTCGTCTATATCAGTGTTAACGGGACGTCACTGTACAGGTAAACACATACAGAAGCGGTGTTTAATGACTGGTTGGTGTGTTTCACCATCTGCTCCAATCAGAACAGATTATTCATACTATTATTACATTACACGTGTTGTAAAGCCAATTAACATGTGTTCTACAGCTGTAGGCTAGTTAAACAGCTGACTTGCAGCCAGCTGTAGGTCATGTTTTACTACTCTGTTTCATGAGCAACATCTCAACTACAATTTCAGAGGTTAAGGTATTTTGTTTTAACTTTTATGACTAAAAACATGTTATATTAAAATATATATACGTTGGCAAGGCAAGAAATACACTATATCTTGACGTATAACATATTTATTATTTTTAAACAAATTAATTGAAATAGATGCATTATTCTCATATTAGAGTAACATACCATGTAATAACGAATTAATATATTAAAATATATATTTAATTTTTGAATTATATGATCAATATAGTCTGCTATCAACTTTGTTTAATTTAGGTAACGCAAAGTAAATGGATCATTCTGTAACAACCACGTTTAATTAACAGAGTTTTAGTATAACAAACAATGACTATAAAGGTTACAAAATACCTGAAAATACTTTTTTATATTTTTAAGTAAACATTTTAGAAAAGTTGAAAGCTTACAATTGTCCATATACAATACCCAGTATGTGTACACGCTTATAATACGTGTAGGTATATACAGCATGGTACGTATACCGCTTTGTCTACCATAGGTGGAATTTCAAAAGTGCCTGAAGATCCCAGCGCATAATGGCTAAAGAGGGGGAAAATTAAAGAAGAACAGACGTGGGTGTACAAAATAATTTAAAAAACCGTTTAGAAATAAACAAACAAAAATTACAACATCCAAACTGGTGTAGCTTTATATGATAAACGGTTGGTTAATGAAGAACGAATGATACCATCGCCTTACCAACAGAGGTAAATACACGGACGGACCACATTAAAACATTAACGTTCTAAACCTGATTAACGTTTGTCTCTGTATAATATAGCTGTGAAGATACCGTTGATATTAGACACTGTATTGAGACAATGCGTTCCGCTACACGGCTTGAGATTCCCGGTTGCGGACACGGCAAGAGCGTTTGAGAAGGAGCTTGTCTAAATTACTCAGGCACAGACAGAACTTTGCTGAGTTTAAAAACCCGTGGAGCACAAAGCTGCCAGTCAGTTAGTTACATATATTAATTGATTGCTTTAAGCAATAAGGGAACATTATTAAAAACTGCTGTCCCTAAAAGCGACATTAATTAGTAGGTACTTGTGTTGAAGATTATTGTAATTTTAATACCGCGTTGAACTTTATTGTTGGATATTCGTACTGCGTACTGGATAATTGCGTAACTAGAAGAGATTCTGCACTTGAATAGCTTCCTTTCTAAAGCATTAGTAATACACATGTGTCCTGTTCTGTCCTGTCCTGTCCTATCCTGTCCTGTTTTGTTTTGCCCGTCCTGTCTTGTATTCTCCTGTCCTGTGCTTTTCTGACATGTGCTGTCCTTGTCCTGTCCTGTCCTATCTTGTCTTCACCTGTCCCGTCGTGTTTCGTCTTGTCTTGCCTGTTCCTATCCTGTCCTATTCTCTTCTCTCCTGTGCCGACCTGACCTGTCTTGCCTCGTCTTGACTATTCCTGACCTGTCTTGTTGTGACCTGTCCTGTCTTGTCCTGTCCTGTTTTATTTGTTTTGTTTTCTCTTGTCCTGTCCGGTCATGTCCTCCTTTGTTTTGTTCTGTCTTGTAAACAAAAACATGAATGTAAATAACAAGTAAACAAACATTTTACGAATTGTTGGTTGCTTAAGAACTGTTTGCTCTTTTACCGTAAAATAAAGTTTCAACGACAGTCAAAGACTAAGTTCAAATTTTAAAATATTAAAAATCATAATGTGTTATAATTATTAAATAGTTTATTTATTAAACAAAATAGTAAACTATATAAGATGTAGATCTGTGAAGTATTTATTTTAACATTAGCAACATTTTAGTACAGATTATTTTATGTTAAACTTTAATTACTGAAAATTCGGAAATGTAAACGCCCAGTGCAACGTAATTCCGAGTAATTATGATAGGAATAAAGTTACCGGGCCAGCGAAACTATAATTAAATATTTACAATACGATATTTTTGATTATTTAATGCATCGTGTGTTTTGAGAGTTTCCTAATTATCTTCTGACCAGATAGTAAGAGACGTAATTGTACATATTGTATTGTTTTGTGTTGTAAGGCTGGCTTCCGTGTGCACTGTGTAAAGTTTACTGGTCACATATTGTATATCCGTTCCCCAGAGTCCACTACGTCTGTTCTGTAACATTGGACTACTCGCCTTTATTAGGGTTGTTTTCTCCTTACCTAAACGGTTAATTATTAAGGTTTCATTCCTCTCCTTCGCTATTGTACTGGGCCGGCTACCAACATTATCTCTTTCTGGTCCCCCTCCCCACAACACGGTATTTGCGTACGTTGTACAAACTCTACAGTAGATGTCGTTGCCATTGGTTTTACATCTCTTATTCCTACAGGCCTCAGGTAATTTTGTGGAATACACTGAGATTGTAAGCAATCTTGCAAACAGCAGATTTGTAAGGTAATTTGGAACAATAAAATTTTTAAAATTTACATTATAAGTAGCACTTTGAATGTTCATGATGAAGATGAACGGAGAATGTAAGTGATAACATTGGAGGTACCAAATACAAATTGAAGTGGACAAAGTTCAAACAGGAAAATATATTTACGCACGATATTCCCAGTAGATTGAAAATTCCGTTTTCCTGCTTCCCCGTGGTACTAAACTTGGAATTTTGAAAGTTGAACAAGAGTTTTCCAAACGTTTCCACTAACAGTAACCGCATTCCACAGGATCCTATGCTGTTTGACCCAAGCAAGGTTTATCAATCCCAAGGTGTACGTCTTACCTAACTAGGCGTTCTTCGTGTATTCTTCTTCTTCTTCTTCTTCTTCTTCTTCTTCTTCTTCTTCTTCTTCTTCTTCAGCGGCGCGACAACCCATTGCTGACTCAAGGCATCCTTTAACAGCCTCCGACAGTTGTCCCGGTCAACTGCAGATAACTGATTGGCTGAGAAACTGAAACCCCCCCTTTTATTTTATAAGTTTTTTTTGTAAATTTTTGAATTTTTTTTTATTTTATTTGTATTAAGTTTTTTTTTTTGTAAAGGGGAGAGACATAATATTTAGAACTAGATGGTGAACCTAGAGGAAGCATAAGTGTGCAACGGCCCAAGCTACAATTACAGACATGTCCCCCCAGGTGAATGACAGGACTTGCAATGAAAAAGTCTATTAACAAACAAGCGTGAACTTTATTGAGCATGCAATCTTACATGACATCACAAGTTGTAAACTCATCAATGAGTAAAATTGAACAACAGGATTTTATATATATATATATATATATATATATATATATATATGTTAATATTCTTTACAGCATAGGATTGTGAGTGAAGTTAAGTTTAAATATAAATGCATGTATCCTGCCACGCTATGTCCAAGTTAATTCTTGCAAGAATATTATTCAAAAGTCTAATTGAAAATTACTAACCTTGAGTGCTATATAAAATGAATTAAAGAGGCTAGCCTTTTAGTAACCTTTTAAGCATTTTGATATCATAATTCCAAACACATTCCCCTCCAAAAGTGAAAATTACACACAAACACAAACACAACATATATAACACACATCCACCATTTCTGTACAAAAACCCTCATAATAACCTTTTTGCAACAAGAATAAATAAATACACAATTATATAATTAACAAGGCAAATTTGGTAATTCTCAGTTACGCATCATAATATGTCAATATAATTAACACGGAAAATGCAAGTGCCCCCAACCAAACCAGAGACTCAAAATATTAATCAACTACTACCTTAATAATAACAAGCAACATGCGTATGTGATCATGAAAATAGTTTAAACACATAAAGAAATCGGACAGCCCCCTTTGAATCCGGAATTCTGCCATGACCGCATGACATGACCAAGCCGAAAATAACTAACTCTCGGATAGATTTAATTCGATAAAAGGTAGAACTTAGAGCAGAGCCTGCGGATACGTGTGTGTGTGTGCAATTTTCTTACATATTATAAGGAGATATATAACAGATTGCATTAGACTTAATTATGTAAGGTCCACACATGTAGGCACAGATCTAAACATGAGAGTTTTGCAGAACTTTAGTAATTAAACGCGGCCTCATGAGTCTGCTTCTGGGAGCTTCCGTGGATTCACAGTGTAGTGGTAGTTGAGATAGTATTAAATAAATAAAATGGTCCCACCTGGATCGTCCGTTGTACTTAAGTAAGCCTTGGTTAATCGGTGGAGTCTCGGTCGCACCAATAAGTTCTGGGGCAGAGTAGCTTCACGAGTGTGTCTGTGTGCGTGAATCTCGACTGACGGCATGTCATGGCTTAACGGTCGTCTCTGCCAGAAGGGTGGACAGTTGGTCGTCTACACCCGACACCCATCTCGCCCTTGTTCGAGCACCTGTGACATGCAATGAGTTGTATAGGGTGTCATAAGGAACCTGAACACACCACAGCTCGCACACATACGCCATCCTTATTAAATTGCTAACACACACTTTAATGCTTCAACAGCCACTACAAACACATCACCACTTATTCGTATTAATCTGGATTGAACCCCCAGCTGTGCCTTATTTCATTTAACCACTAATTACGTTTGAAGTATTTCATTGAGAACGTTATTCACATAATTATTAATGACGCAAAAAAACAGTTGAGTGCAAGATATGCATTATCATTTTCCTAACTGAAATCAATTTAACCCGCAACATTCACATCCATATTGAGTTAATCTCTAATTTGCATTAATGCCCAAATTGAAAACACGCACACACAAGTTATCGTTTACTATTAAAACTGAAACAGAGACAAAAATATATTTTGGGGTTAAAATATTTTTAGAACCCCGTTAAATAATACATACCTGGAGCAGAACTTTATTTAGCCTCTCATAGAGAAGAGCAACGAAGTCTTGAACCGATGAGTGCCGTCAGCCGAGAGTAGATGACCTGGTTGAGGATTCAAATAGAAATGAGGACGATTAGATGGAAACGTCTAACCACGAAGCCTTGGCCGATGCAGGAACACACAAATCACAGCTGACCCCGCCAACTGAATCTCATTGCTACACAACAAACGGTCTGCCTACCCAACGACGACGAGATGCAGTGGCCGCGCGTGACGTCAAAACCCGCTCGTTTTAAAAACACATCGCCCGTATGGGCAATCGCTTTACATGAGCCGAACAAAATACGGCACAAAACTAATAGGTTTTTGCACATGAAAGGGTTTCACAGATAGGATATATGAATTCTCCGATCCAACCCCCAACCTTGAGAACCAGGAACTTTTACTTCGGGGTGCTCTTCCCCGAGAGAGTTGCTTTCACCTCAGCTGACAAACCCTCTCTGCTCGCTAACTGACTCAGCGCATGTGTGCAGCCGTTGGCCTACTGTACGCTCCTCCGCCTTCACACTAGATGCACATCCTGCTACCAATGTGCATCATCCTGCCAGGCCAGGACCAGGATACCCCCCAGACTGCCCTGATAGAATCCCCCCCCATCTCACGTTTCCTTACCGATCCACTCCGTCGAAGGGATCTTCGTGTATTCAGATATGCGAATGCCCAGAGGCCCAAATCGTTTGCCGAAATATTGTACCACACCCTCACTCATAAGGTTTTGTATTACCTTCTTAGCAGCTACTTTAATACTTGTTATGGTTCAACTCGCAAATTTATGGGAACGAAAGTCAGTTTGCACACTGCATCTCCTTAGAACTTGGTTTACTTTTTCAGAAATCTGCTGGATGTATTCAAAAAGAGCAGTAGCTTGTGTTCCCCTTCTGTCCTTACGAGGTTTCCAACGTGCAGCCGTATAAATAAGTTTCTTAACCTACTAATAAACATGATAACCTTTCTTACCAAAGTCACTGCAGATAATTTAAATTTCTTCCTAAGACAAATTCATTTGAACAAATCCCTACTCCTTGAAAATTTGTATTATTATTATTATTATTATTAGCAGGGGTCCTACAGTCTACGACGCATCCCGCATTTCGATCGCCATTTCTCCCTAACTTTCCAGTCATCGTCTTCAATAGCTCGATATCTCATGCTTTTCCTAATTCCTGTTCTCTATTGTGTTGTCAGCCTTCCTTTCTTCTCTTGTTTTGTAGTGTGTCAGTCAATGTTTTCTTTGGCCATCGCTTTTTCCTCCATCCTAATTACGTGACTATACCATAGCTACTGTCTGCATTCTATTCTTTCTGTTGTTGTAAATTGAGCCCTCATTTCCTTCTGATGTTTCTAACATTTTGCATTCTAGAAATGTTACACGCTCTTCTTAAGTTCATTTCCACAGTGTCTATCATATTATTCTCTTTATCTGAAAGTTATCAGCTTTCGCAGCCATAAGTTAAAATGGGCTCCACAATAGTTGTGTATATTGTCGGTTTAGTTCGAAGTTTCATTTTGTTCGACCAAAGTAATGAGTTTAGCAAACTAATAGCCTTTTTTCCCTGTTGTATCCTATTTATGATGTAATTCTTTGTTGTTCCATCTTCCGAAATAATGCTTCCCAAATATTTGAATTCTCTACACTTTCCGATTCTATGGATTTGGGTCTTCTTCTCGCGTGTCTCCTATTTTCAGATAGTTTGCTTGAAAATACCACGTTTTGATAATTACTGCAAATAATTAATGATATTTTGCCAATATTCTTTTTTATAGTTTTTATTCTTCGTTCCTTGCCTTTTCGGTCCTTATAAGGACTATTCCAGATTCTCGAGATCAGAACATTAGGTATAAAATATTACAATGGAGGCAGTTTGAATAATAGAGTTTACTTTATGTTATATATTGTTTGTGTTTTGATCAGGAACATCAAATTTTCATATGTTAGACGTCAATAATTTTAGTTGTATTTGTAAGGAAACACGTCCTCACGAGTGACGGCTGCTGTAAATTGTCTCACTACTACTTAGCGACAAGTAGAGGTCAGTTTACCCCTTAACCTTGGGGTAAAAATATTCCCCTAAAGCGAATAAACCTTTGCTGATATACGGAGTCTGATATTGGAGGCAAAGAGAACCCAACACATTAAACATCCTTATGAATATCTCGAAAAGGTAATACTGATAAATTTAGTCCGATAACCCAAAACAATTTAGTCCGTATTTAGTTTTAAGTGGAAATGCCAAACTGAAACCTAACCCAAACAGAATATCTGGCTGGGCGTGAAGCCAGAAGTCGGCAGTTCCACCATCGTCTTACTTTGATAGTACCATCTCCAAGGGGCTATTAAATACTAAGCTGGCTTAAGTAAGATATCGGATAAGATGGTTAACAAATTTAAACTGAATGTCCAACTGGCGCATCCACAAACAACTACTGAATTATAAGTCGGAGAGGTGTGCGACGTCAGAAGAAGCGTTGGAGTGGAGTGAACAACTTGTTGAAACTGATGAATTGAGCAAATTCTGAAGAATGGAATGTTATTACTCTTACGTACGTTAAGCTAGCGAGACCATTTTGTTAGCGATATGTTTACAGTATTTTGCAATTATAAGTAGTGTGACACATAAACCTAAAACACAGAGATCTGTTAGCGACTTCATGCATGTATTTCATGTGTGCAATTGTCAGGAAGTGCAAACATTTTACACAGTACAGCGCGTGTGGTCAACTGCATGCATGAGTTTACATTGAGGGCGATCAGTGTAGTGTGATACGTTACCGTCAGAGTGCAGTATTGTTTCTGTTGTGCAACAACACACGGTAAATTTGGCGCGCCACGGCTTCGTTGTTTGCACTGTCAACTGTTATTGTCTTTGACTACCCTGAATTTACTGTCCGTTAGAATCAAATGGTAGAGTATTACCTTTAGTTTACTGTAACTTACGAAAACTATTATGCCTTTAAAACCCAAAGTAATCTATAAATACAGTTTAACGAATACAGTTCGCTGATAAACATAATGGTCAAGACATTAATTGATTTGTATATTTCTAAATTGTAACTTTTCCATACACTTTTCCCTGTAAGAACGCTCTTCATAGTGCAGCAGTCTTCCCTCTGTATCTTCCCTTGTTTAAAGTTTACCTCTTATTTTTTCATTTGCCCTTACCAATCCGCCAAGTATTTGTAGGTACTTACTTTTCTAAGCATATTCTTTGCACATTTAAAAAAAATTGATATACTTGTAAGACATAAAATTGACTGTAGATTATACCATAATATTTTGAGGCCACACCTTTTAAAAGTTTTTTTTATTTAGTTTAACACACATTTTCAAACAACCTGATGTTTTTGCATTCTTTTCAAATTGTCTCAATTCATCAATTCTGTCTCTACAACTCTCTGTCCATAAGTTAATACCTCAAAACTTTTTGATTTTTGCATTACATTAGTTTACGCAGTTTTCCATCGTTACATAACTTGGTTCAAACGACTGTAGGTGTTACAGACCTTCAATGTAATTTTACTAAGCCCAACTGAGTTAACTTCATTATGTGTACAATGTCTTAAACTACCTGTCAATCCATTCTCTAGAACATACGCCAAAACGTTTCAAATAACTTGTCTCTTAGGTCTATGGTAACTTTGACATGAATAGAACTTATTAATCAATTTCAGTAATTTTTACTTGGTGTTAACAATGTTTTTCTTTTAACAAACATGTGTTACCAGTTTTGTTAGTTTTATTAGCAGCCATCTTAATAACAACTTCGTCACTACTTATTGCCACACTGCTAAACACTTCGTTCTTGACGAGGCCTTTCGGTATCTCAACCATCTTCTGGTCTTAAAGTAGTGACAAAGTTGGTGGAAATATGTTTTAATTTGTGATTTTGTAATTTTCAGTAAATTAATGAAATAAAAAAACTTTCGTTTCTCTTTATATTCAGTTACTCTTATTGCTGCATTCTCAACTCAAATGAACCTCATGCGGAATCGCTAAACTCACACAAATTTGCGACAGTTTAATAGTTTTATTGTCTTACGTTGGCAGCAATGCCAATAACCTTAAAATGTACGTTTTATGTTTATTTTACTTGTGCAACAGACTCCTTAGGTTATTTTATGTTTACTTGAAAATATTTCTTTTATCAGACAAAATAACATGCAATATTACATTACTGTAAAGTTTATCATTGCACGTTTTAATTCCGAATTATTACCGTGTACTGTAATATCTGAGTGTTATTGAGGAAGAACATAAAGGTACAGTCTGGTGAGGAGTCGTGCAAATCTAAGCGTGCTTGAGCGCGGTGCAACCAATTCTTTAACGAATTCTTCATTCGTTTTAGTTCTGTTTGAAAGGTCTGTACTTGGTTTTATGTTCCACAGTATATTAGTTAGTCATTAATTTGCCGTACAGTGTTGCCAAAGGCAACACAACAACATATGATACAACATCAGTCCTACAGTCTATGAGAGGAGCACGAATATCAGTAGTACAGAGATTCGGACCTCGTCAGCTAAGACGTTCTGTGAGGTTTGTGAGCGATCTGATAGCAATACAAAGGGAGTGTTGTAGTAGAAGCGGAGAGTGTACCTCCCAGGCTTTATTCAGAGGTGGAAGGAAGTAACTTCTGCAAAGTTTATTACCGAATTAAACGGCAGCCAGTAACATACACATTTACATGTCAATTAATAAGGTACATTAAGTCGGTTGGAATATTGGTATTAGTGGTTCGTTCTCAAGTAGATTTCCGCGGCAGCTGTCCATTATGTTTTTCAAGTCTTTTTCCGGGGTATGGACCGCGTTTGGTTTGACTGTACGTGAGTTGACTGACCACACAAATAATGCACACCTACAGGGCAGGGTCTACCCACCGCCGCTTCTACACTATATAACTGAGTTTGCTTGCTAGCCTCTTCATCACTTAGACCTGAGGATACTCATTGAAATATGAGTGAAACGTTGTCATACAAGATTTTTTGACGCGGGACGGAAGGAGACTTCAAAAACATCATTATAGTGCATGTTTTGAATGTACATGAACTGCAAATGTTTGGAATGTGTACGAAAACTATAGGGTACCTTTGACAGACAAGTATTTATGTACACATAGATTAGTATCGTGTAAAAAATATCTGAAGAACGGGATTAAAATATTCATGCAACTGGTTTAACATAGAGAGACAATATTGTTACGACGGTTTACTTGATCGTCGCAGGTACAGTGGAAAACAAAATACAAGACACCAATGAAGTCACTAATCATCAGCTTTAATTTTCACAGTTAAACATTTCGTATTTAAAAACACATTCGCTTACAATAAATCAAATAAAAATTGTTCTCACGCACTAAAATACTAAATATTAAATACTAATATAAAACACAATTGTATTAAAATAATCCCACCCGATTATAAATCACAACACTTCACTATTAACCACTTGAACGCGCAGAGTAATATCGCCCGACATTAACTCGAACCGCACCAAATATATCGCAACTATAACTGAACTAAGGCCGGTGCCGCCTTGTATTTATACCCCCGCTCACAGACCAGAACATTCCAGACTACGCGTTATCTCTACCTACGACGTAATTAATTTCGGCCTCGACACAGTCCACGCGGCTTCTTTAACAGTCTAGCTAATGCGTCGAGAATCACGTACGTTACACGCATTACATTCCGGATCCCTCTGGAACATCCGATAACCACGTAGATTGTTCTGTGGTGTCGTAACAATATAGTTTCGTATAAAACCAAGCGTGATTCTGTTTGAACATAACACAAGAACAATGCATATTCTGTAGCACGTAGTTACACATTCACAGTCTTCATCAGTAAGCGTAGTTTGTTCCGACATAATTTAAAGGTCTGGGGTTACAATGCAGCGTTAAGTCATAAAATTGAATTCCACACTGTCTCTGCGGTTTGACCTACATATCCTGTACATGTTGAGATTGTGTTGTATTGCAGTTGTGCTTTATTTGTGGTTTACTCTACAGCAATCTGCCCATACGTTATTCATACGATGAGTGCTCCACTGTACTTTATTGTATTACTACTTGGATTTGGGTTCAGTGTTAAATTAATAATACGTACTCCTGACGTAACGGAAGACGCAAGAAAGGTACCAGTAATACCCATCCCCCCCCTCCACAGACACAGACAGATGTCTCTCATATTAGCGTAAGTGTTGGTATGTACATACATTGCGGGGGGGGACAGGGAGTTAAGTCGTCATCATCTGATCCGGTTGCTGGCGATTTGGACATCTTCCCAAGTTTTTCACCGCGCTTCTGCATCCTTGTCGATGGTTTTTCACGGAAACTTTGGTCTGTCTGCTAAGAGAACCTTGACAGTTTCATTCAGTCTTTTGTCGCGCTATGTCTTCCGTATGGTTTTTGGGGTCTGAAATAAACCACCCATTGTGTTCTTATAATTTCGTTTTAAACCGGTTTCAGTTTTTTTAATTTCCGGAGATTCTAGTTGCTTATCTTGTGTGCACAGAAACCGCTCAATATTCTATGTACACATTAGCTTACAAGAACATGACTGTTCTTAGTTATAGGTTCTTTAACTTCCCAGGCTTGCCAGCCATACACAATCACAGATTTTACTCTGCTGGCAAATTTTAGATATATGAAATTACAGTTTTTCTTTCTATACGACGTAGGTTTCCGGAAGACTATCTATTGTGTCTTCAGCGTCGTGATCAGCGCCGCCCTCCGCTTACGCCGGTAACAGAAATTAGATAAACACATTGTAACAGCCTCAATGTGCTTATTGTTTATGAAGACAGGTTCACAATTGTAACTGGATCTTGTTGGTAACCTTCTTTCATTGCTAATAACAAACCTTCCGTTATAATATTGACGGCAGTTATACGTTGCTGGAAATTTGGAAATCTGTTGTAAACAATCAGGCTGATTATCTCTTACATTTTGGAAAGATCAATATCGAAAAGTAGAGATCTCTAACGTCAAAGTACTTACGCACAACGTAAACAGTTTACGACAAACGATTGATGCAAAGCTATTGTGAGCCGCACCACAGATAGACAAAGTGACAAGCTGCACTCAGTCTAGTTAAAACTGAGAACTCGTTTCGCTTCTTAAGTAATTACGGCTTGTAATACCTGGGCTACAGTGTGTCTTATGTTGCAAGGAACGACGTTGTGAATAAGTTGCATAAGTTCAACCTTATGTGCGGGACCATTAGGCGAACTCTTAAGTCAGCAAGTAAAGGAACACGTCTAAAATTCTACAAGGTGGTGGCTCTTCCCACACTTTTTTATGGGTTTGACAATTGGACTTTAACGATAGGCCAGGCCAGTCGCATCCGACCGGCTGTAATGAGATTTCTCAGGCACGTGGCAGAGTATACTCTCCATGATCATAGAAGAAACACAGATATACAGCAGGAATTGAATATTCTGTGTGTACTCGACAGGGTCGTCCTGCATCGGCTGAATTGGTGTGAACCTCTTTGCCGAATGGATGACTGCCGCATCCCCAAACAACTCTGGAACTATAAGCCGAGGGGACGGAGAGGTGTGGTACGTCCGAGGAAGCCCTGGAGTGTCCAACTCCATTCTTTGCCTATTTGAGACCGAAACAAACCACCCTTGGTTTAATCCGTAAAGATGATGATCATGATAATTTGTTTTCCCGTAGTACGAAAAGCCAATGAGTGATTGGTAGAATTGCTCATGTTGTGTTTGAGAAAATATCTCTTCTTATCTCGCCCAACTGACATCGTTACCTTGAACGTTTTGTGACGCATAATCTGGACCGAGAACGTTAACGACTTTTGGATCTGGAATGTTAACGACTTTTAAAGTCGATCAGTTTTAATTTATATTTTATTCATCACGTTCAGCAGTGACATTGTTCTAGGGTAGTTTATATGTAAATTACTTTTGGGTTGAGAGACAATAAACTTTATCGACAAAGTATTATAAGGTAAAAGTTATCAACGTGCTTAAAAGTAGAATGGGCCACACGCCGCTTGCAATCCAATTATTATTATTGGAGCCCCGACTTTCCAGCAAGCGTTTTGACGCAATAGGCTTTTTACCTTGAACAAATTATATTCCTTGAAATCAAACTATCTGGCGTGCTGTTTGGCTGTAGTCCAAGGTTTTAATTTAAACCAAACGTTTCAGCAGCACCACTGGCAGCCATCTTCAGTGGATGTAACGAGTCAAACCTAACACGGGGTGTCGTACATTAGGACCACAGTACTGTGGTTAAGGCTAATTATGTCCTGCGATGCTACCTGTACTTATAAATTCATTAAGTAACTAAATACTATACTGAGTAACTTAAGTAAGTACAGTATTGTGGTCATAACGTATGACACCCAGCGTTAGGTTTGACTCGTTACATCCACTGAAGATGACAGCCAGTGGTGCTGCTGAAAAGTTTAGTTTTAATAAAAACCTTGGACCACGGCCAAACAGCCCGATAGTTAGTTTAAATTCAAGTGACACCGGTCGTGAAAGCCTTCGAACAACAAATTATCATCCTGTTTAAACAAACTATTTTCCATTCCATAAGAACAGCTGGTCACACTCAACTATGACTTTTATGCTGTTGAGTCTACAAAATAAAAGAAAAATTGAATTAAATCTGGCACTCTTTGGAATAGTCTAACGAGATGTTCGTCTCTGCACCCAGCACCCGAGTCACAGATTTTAAACTTGGGTAATGTATCACCCAATTCAGAAATGCTATAGCCAATAGTATAAGATACAAACCAATGGCTGGGTTTTGTTTTGATGTACATTTAAAAGAGTCGTCTTGAATGTCATTAAGGTTTGGATGTGATAAACGTGAAAAAATCAACAGTTACAGAATATTTATTTGTAAATTTTACATGCTCTGCATATTTTCCTGCAGATTCATCACGTAACTTATCAAACGTTTTAGCAAATTTTCCCTTTTTTATGTGCATCAAAACAGACAGAATTTGAATATTTGGTGCTGGAAACCTTACTAATGAGATTATTTGATCAATGCGTGATTTGTAGTACCCAGAAATATTGTGTCTAGAAGTAATTATATACTTGACTTACGTTCATCTTTAAAATTATTTGTTCACGTCTTTCCCAACATAGCTCTACCAAACTAGTCTCACTACGATACATGAAATTCAAAGGACGTTATTCTCAGACACTGGTTTCTATAGCTTCAGTCAACTTAACTGTAAACAACGGACTTACCTTTTTGGTTCCGTCCAACAAGAAACCTCTAGATTAGTAAACTGTGCTTCACATTGAATAAATCGGTTTTCGTCTGATTCCGATAGACTTTTTCAATTACTTTGTGTAAAATTTATTGAACAGCGTAGTAATCTGTTGCAGATGCATTTAGTGTTTGTTTTTCAATTATAGTTTGGCAAACTTAATCACTGTAAATCAAATATAGTTACTGCAAACTTTGCAATGTGATGGATTAATATTGTCACAACTTTACAGAACAGTCTATGTGTTTATCGAATGTTCGAGAGGGATCCGGAATGTAATGCGTGTGGCATATTTGATTCTCGACGCTTTAGCTAGACTGTTACAGAAACCGCGCGGACTTTGTCAAGCCCGCAATTAATTACATCCTAGGTAGAGATAACGCGTACTCTGGAATGTTCTGGTCTGTGCGCGGGGTATAAATACAAGGCGGCAGCGGCCTTAGTTCAGTTATAGTTGCGATATATTTTGTGCGGTTCGAGTTAATGTCGGGCGATATTACTCTGTGCGTTCAAGTGGTTATTAGTGAAGTGTTGTGTTATATAATCGGGCTGTATAATTGTAATACAATTATGTTTTATATTAGTTGTCATTTTATTGCGTGTGAACAAATTTTATTTCATTTGTTGTACGAGACTGTGTTGTTAATTACGAACTGTTTAACTGTGAATTTAAAGCTGATGATTAGTGACTTCCTTGGTGTCTTGTATTTTGTTTTCCACTGTACCTGCGACTATCAAGTACACCGTCGTAACAATATGTTTCTGCAGAATAAATGTTGACTTAAGAGATCTATAAAATTCAACAAGTAACTATATTTAGTTTTTGCCTACATTGTAAAAGCTTTCTCACAGTGCTATAACATTAGTTATACAGAATCGTAGAAAGAAAAGAACCTCTAAAAAATGTTAAGACATTTTATTTAGAATAATACAGAATGTAGACACAAAAACTATCGTAATACTTGACCCAAGAAGTAAAAAAGTAGGAAATATTAAAATTAATTATAATAACTATAAGTATATGGTTCTGGCCTTACCTCTACAATTTTAAATTTACAACTATGCATGAATAAAAATGATGAAGATAATTACAAAAAAAAACTAACTAGATGAACACTAGTTGCTAATGTCGATAATTTATCTAGAAAACCTAGTATTTGTAGCTGAAAGCAAAAATATAGAAAATGTAAATAAACAAACAAGCTGTAAATTTTGTATCCAACTTGAGAAAAACGGTAGGAAAAACAAATAGTTTGACTTTCTCAAGAATAGACCAAGCAAGTATAACAATACCGTTGATTAACTTAGAAGCTCAAAGTAATTAATGTACAAGTATACGGTAAAACTCTTATATTAATATAAAACTAAATATTATTAGTTTTTAGGGATGTGTGAAACTTTAAATAAAGTGTACAGAAACACAAAAAAATGAAAGACACGCAATTGACGTTGTATAAAACGATTGAGTTTGTATCAGAAGAAAGAAATGTTACCAATAACAGGAAAATAATAACGACGGATACATACGAAAAAACGAAATTGTTTTGAAGAGAAAAAGGATTTAGATGATTTCAAATTTACAAAACACAATGCGCTAATCAGAAGGAAATCGACAGAATGTAACTTGAAGGAACACCGAGGAATAACTTCTATGTTACACAGCTGAATGGTAAATAATTATAAAAAGAGACAAATAAATCAAGAAGAATATGAGTGTTTTTACAGTCCAAATAACTGCCAAGGAAAATAAGAAATTAGAATGAAAAATTTACAGGCATTGCACAATTGCAATGCACAGAGAAGGGCATTGAAAATGCTTCAATAAATCTAAAAAATATATATGTTTATGTTCATTCACCAATCAATGAATTTATTCTTCATTTACCAATATACAGATTATAAGTTAAATGTAGTCGCATTCATAAGCGAAATTTTATATGTGTACTACGTTATTGACAACAAAGAAGTAGTTTCTATGGAAACTCACCGGTTGCCATATTCGATCACGATCACGCACCAGCGATCGGCTGCAAATGTGCGACACGTCCTTATAAACATTTTCAATGTTAAAATGTTAATAATTAAAATATTATAACTTCACTGTGTCTCCAATTTAATGAGACCGCATTGAAGGTCATCGTATTAGTTAATATCTCTATTATTACGTACGAGTACTTGAGCATGGAAAAGGAAACATTTTAATAGAGCAGCACAATAAGTTTAAAATTAAGTTACCTTTTCTTAGTATGTACAGTATATCCAGCTTATGTATAGGCGAGGGTGGGAACGAAGGCGTGTATATTCTTCTCATTAGGAAGAATAATAAACCGGAAAAATAGCGTACGTATGAATAACCTGACTAATATGTAGATTTATGAAGTCACGGTAAATCCTAGAGTAATGAGTCTGGCCGCCGCCGAGCGGAGCGGATTAACCCACAAAATGTTGACTCTTATTAACTTGGTTTATGGAGCTCTAAGCTGCAGTATGTTTGACACTTATGATGCCTTAACCTGTCTTCCTTGAAAATAGACACGTTTATGACTGTTACATTATGTTTTATATGTTCCGTATAATATTAAGGTTTTGGGTACTAGGCTATATTTTCTTCTTCTGATAGTTCATATCCGTTTCGGATGTTAGATATCATACAGACTATTTTAACTTTCTTTACTGCTGCAGGGAATAAGTCAATTGTGTTTGTGCCAAACCGGGTGCTTAAATATCTCAGCCATGATATTCTTGGTCGCCCAACTCCTCTCTTTCCAGGTACTCATATTTTCATATCTGTGTTTATATTTAATTTTCTTTTTACTTTATAACTGTTCAAAACTGTCCCCTCGGAGACCCGATTCGGGAACTTGAAGCTCCGGATGATTTTGCATTGAACATAGCCATGGTGATATTACTAGAGATATCTAAACGATCTTTAATGTAGTGATTTATCGTTGCCTTCTACATTCCAATATCGTTGACTAGTAATTAGTTCATCCGCCTTCGGGGCCGATTTCTCAATCCCAGGACAATGAGGTGCCCTACCGCTTGCCAGTTCATCCATCCGAAGCTATTGATTAGCAAGTATGAGAATACTTATTCCGGTAGCCACTCGCTGGCTATTTCTTCGTCAGTTAAACAAGGTGCACCATACAACCGAGGTTGTACTTCGAGAATGTGAGGTTGGCATTTGTACATGAGAGGCTATGTATTGCGCATTCCCCCCTTACAGCCCCCTACTTTATTACCTTACCTTTATACCTTACTACATTTTAAAATCATAATTAGCTGGAAAATGTTGATTGTAATATTTCATTACAAATACTACAGTTTACTAATAAATGTACGTATAATTACACGATCAACAAATACTACATTCGTAATTCAACCAGGATTAAACACAAACTATGGTCGTTAGCGTGAGAACAACAGCGCAGTATTAAAGTTCAAGGAAAAATTAATGCTTATAGAAACACTGAAATTATTAGATAGAGAGACATCACAGCATGGAATGTTTGATCACAAAACTATGTTTAAATTTGTTTTACAATTCTCCGGGCTGTTAGGTCGTGGTCCAGTACTTTCTCATAAAACAGACGTTTTGGCCCCACCGTTGGAGTAACGACTCAAATAACAGGTATGTTCATCACCAGTTTTCCACAATACTGTGGGTGACCTGTGAAAATCGTACTAGTTACTCGAGTCGTTACACTGATGATGGCCTCCAACGGTAACAGCTGTTTAATGAGAAAGTACTGGCCTACGGCCTAACAGACCGGAAAGTTGTAAAATAAATTTAAACAGAACTGACGCTGGCCGTAAAAGACTAAAATACCAATTAGGTGACACACACGGCACACCAGCAACTGGAAAACTATTTAGCCATATCGAAACTTATATACTAATACAGTTCACAATACTTAATATTGATACGGAGAATCATACATGACTTCCATGTTCTAAGATTTATATTTAAAATAGTTTTCGAAATGAAATATTTCCATAGAAACTACTTCTTTCTTCAGCCTTAACGACAGTACTGTGGTCACTAACGTATACCACCTCACGTTGACGCACTCGATTTTTAATGATAATAGCAGTCGATGGCACTGCCAAAACGTCTGGTTTTGCAGAAAACTTTGAACCACGGCCAAACAGCCTGGGAAGGAATTTTAACAACTCACTACTTATTTATTGTCTAAGTAGTACACGTATTAAAAATTATCCCCTCACACTTCAACTACCCTTTCCATTTATAGATATTTCATCTACCTTTCTGCAGTGAATTATTATGACCTTTTTTCAGTTTACTTTATCTATCAAAATTAAGTACTCTTGTTAAAACAAAACGTTGCAGGTAAACTATCCCTTTACCATAACCGATCTTCACCAAAATCGATAAGCATTGAACTCTCTACAATTCAGGGATATATGCAAAATATTATTTGATTCTGTTTAAATTTGTGGAAGTTATCGTTCGCCATAGAAGAAATTCTACACACAGACACCACACACTTTTCGAAAAATGACCTTTCTTCATGTTTTGAAGGTAGTAAAATCAGAATCAGCCCTAATCTCGAACATGATTTTTTCCGCCATCACCATACTTCCATTTTCTTATTGAACATGGAAGTAAAAAGCAGCTGTTCCCATGATTATATATGTGTTGGAATCTTGGACAAATGAGAGAGATAGTCATTAAATAAAAACAAAGGGTAAATAAAGCAACAAAAAATATTGCTAATGAACAAACAATCATGTAGCATAATAAAAAATGTGATGTTTACGAAACAAAACAAAATCCATGAGTTAAATCTTATACATAAAACAATTGAGACGATATTAAAAACCCATAGTCATATTATGACAATTAGTTGGTAACTCATAAAGTGTATCAGGCAAGAGCTGAGCGATTTAGTCAGCGATTAACCTAACGTAGGAATGAGGAATTGCGACCTAACTCATGAAAGTACTATGATTTGGAAAGCTATTACAAACTATAACTACTCTTTTAAAGGCAAGGGATTGAGTAACCGTAGACTTAAGAACTCTGGTTACGACATTACAGAACATGGTTCGTGTTTCTCGCTATTCCAGCGGAGCCCGGCTGTAATGTGTGTGTGTGTGTGTACATATTGCTGCTACTTTGAGATGAAGGACAATTACGTGGCACTTGTCAACCATTGAGAAATCTCCAGATCATACCGGTCCGCGTGCGCTGTGTTCAAGGCCGCAATAAGTAATGTTCTAGCGTTTTCTAGTAAACCCGTATTATGGTATATGCTTGACTCTCAGCGCGGTATAAATACAAGACTTTAGCTGCGCTTAGTTCAGTATGAGTTGCGATTTATTCCAGTGCGGTTTGAAGTCTTGTGGCGAAGTGTTATGTGTTTTATAATTCTGCGGGACAATTGTAATACAGTTGTGTTTTATGTTAGTTAACATTTTTATTGCCCGTGAACAATTTTTATGTGACTTGTTGTAAAAGACTCTCTTGTTGATTACAAACTTTTTAATTGTGATAATTAAATCTGCTGATTAGTGACTTAATTGGTGCCTTGTATTTTGTTTTCCACTGCATCATACGACTATCAGTAGACCGCCATAGGAATATAAAAATCCGAAGTTTTTTTTCAATGAGAGTAAATTGAGTTACTGTGAGTAACTTAACACTTTTTATTAATATTAAGCTTACTTTATGTTTGTTTTTATAGAATGTAAACTGAAAGTAATTATTATGTAATATAGTTGTTCCATGTTTAATAATTTCAAGAACATTAAGGAGAGGCAGACTAAGCTATAAAAGATTACGGCTGTGTCCACGTTGTGCTTCTGAGCAATGGCCGGCTCTAGTAGAAAGCCGGAATATTAAACGTGGCAACACTGGAACCAGCTGATATTTGAGGCCGACTAGACGATTTATTTTATGTATTTATGTATTTTATGTATTTTATGTATTTAATTTATGTATTTCAATAATCAAATCGTGTTATTTTTAATTGTCTTTTAACAGCAGTTTTAAAATTCTTCATTTCTTGCAAATTAAGAGTTCATTATGTAAAATACTGTTATATTATTTAAGAAATATAATAATTAACTTATTCATATGATACGAATTTAACAACTCGAAAAATTAATTGATTAAGACTAACACTAATTGACTAATTACTTCGACTTAAACGTATAGTACTAAGCGCGCACGGACCTATAATTTATATTTAGCTATAGGCATAAATAGGCCTAATCATGATTTTAGTAATGGTATGAAATTAAATCAAAATATAACATATTCACGTTAGATATTTTATTTCATTATGCTTATAGGCCTCAGACGCTACGTTGCCACGTTTAATAGAGCCGGGTATGCCTCAGCTCGTCTTTATATGATGAACTCAAGGAATCATGTTGTACAGATGTATCCAAATAGATTACCGAGGACAATGCTGGAGTGTCCCTCCTCCTTGGGCCGACAAACGTTGGAACAGACAGAAATGATAGGCTGGAGAGGCAGACAGACAACGACGGATACGTTTAATGCAATATACAGTATAGCTACACGTAATGTATACGTCTGCTTCTTCAACGGCGACAGCCCATTGCTAAGTCAAGGCCTCCTTTAACAGCCTCCGACAGTTGTCCCGGTCAAGTGCAGCTGCTCTCCAGTTCCGGGTCCCAAACTGGAAAAGAAACTGACAGGTTTCTGCACATAAAAGTTTTACAGATGGGCTATGTGAATTCTCCGATCCAACGCCCAACCTGGAGGACCAGGAAGATTAAATTATTTAAAAACTCTCTAAATAAAGTAAATAGAAACATCCAGTTTACTCTTGAAACAGAGGTTGATAACAAGATAAACTTTCTAGATTTAACCATCACTCGACAGATGAATAAACTAAAGTTCAACATTTATAGGAAACCGATTACCACTGACACCACAATACACGCAGACTCTCATCATCCTCTTTCACATAAAATGGCAGCGTACAATAGTTTCATTCATAGATTATTGACGATTCCTTTGGATGATAATGACTTCCGTGATGAGCTAAATGTCATAAAATATATCGCGGTTGCCAATGGTTACAGTAGTTTAACCATTGACAAACTGTTGAGAAAACATGAAAAAAGAATGCTTAAACCCCGAATAAACAACAACACGCAAAAAATTTTTATATCTACTAATTACACTAGCTTTATGCCTAAGGTTTTGTATTCTATATTGAATAATAATAGTTTCACTATTTCATTCAGGACTAATAATAAGTTACTGGATATTCTCAAACCGAAAAAACACACGCCTCCAGAAGAAAAAACTGGCATATATAAGTTAACATGTAATGATTGCGAGTGCTTCTACATTGGACAGACTGGGAGAGGTTTCCTTAAACGATTTCGAGAACATTTACCTAAGAAAATAAGAAACATTGACAACATCAAATCAAATTACGCCCGACACCTGACTTCACACAATCATAATTACACAGATTTTAGTTCCAATTTAATACCGTTACATGTGTGTAAGAAGGGCCGTTTCATGAATGACTTGGAGGAATTTGAAATTTACAGTGCATATGCAAACCCAATGAGTCGCGATATCGTGTTAAATGACCACCTGAACTTTGTATCCAATCGATTGTACGATACTGCCTTGAGTCTGCTTGCTGGGGCT
This sequence comes from Magicicada septendecula, assembly GCA_034769895.1. Taxonomy (NCBI): domain Eukaryota; kingdom Metazoa; phylum Arthropoda; class Insecta; order Hemiptera; family Cicadidae; genus Magicicada; species Magicicada septendecula. The sequence goes on from CM068369.1 coordinate 549,423, forward strand.
ACGATAAGGTAGCAACCGCTCAGTGGCAGAATGAACTTGAACGGGTGCGCACCCAAATCCGCGTACGGTTCATATGCAAATCTTGACATTTTAACTTTTTAACGATCTCGCAAGAGTGACAGTTTTAACTTTTTAATATCTGATGATGGAGCATACGCTCCGAAACGCGTCATAGACGAAGCATAAGAAATCACATGGCGGATAATTAAGGTAATTAATTTATTAATTTTTATTTGATTTGTTATTAGAGACTGTGTTGTTAATTACGAATTGTTTAACTGTGAAAATTAAAGCTGGTGATTAGTGACTTAATTAGTGTCTTGTATTTTGTATTCACGGTACCTACGACGATCAAGTAGACCGTCGTAACAGTGGTGTCAGAACTGGGATAGAACGGTTAACAGTGGAAACAAAGGACACTTTGTACAAGACGAGTGTGATTCGTAATTCCGGAAAACAATGGATGCCAGTCAGATGATGGAAAAATACCAGGCGCTGTTGTTGCAGACAGAGGAATGACAACGACAGGATGCAGAGAAAGCGGAAGAGTGACAAAAAACCCTCCTGTTGGAAGCAGAGAAAAGACGAAGACAGGAGGCGGAAGAAGCAGAAAAAGACGGGATGGAAAACGTAAGCAAGAAGCAGATAAAACGGAAGCTCTCTTTGAACCTATGCAGAAACGGTTGCAAGAACACAGTACCGCATAATTGGGTCTCCTACGAGGTGAGCTTAAGAAGCAAGTTACTAAAATATCGGAGGTCAAGAATCAATGAGATTAAAAATAGCTGAAGTAGAAAAATCTGTCTCGATTGTTGAAGAATCGATGTCCACAAAAATGTCTGTCATAGAAGAATCGATGTCTACAATAATATCTCTCGTAGAAGAATCTGTGTAAAATAAAATATCTGCAGTAGAAAACTCAATGGCAAACATAAGAAAACAAATTAAAAGTGCAGTTGGGCAGTTCATGAAAATACAACAAAAACAAATTTCTCAACAGACTGTACCAATGATAAAGACAGAGAAAGACACAGAAAATAAGTCAGTAGAGAGAGTCACCTCACCTACGGTTGGAACAGTTCATGTCAAGCCCCCAACCTTTGATGGAAGCATGCACTGGGCGACGTATTTACGCCACGTCAAAGCTGCTGCATGCGAAAATAATAAGACAGAGAAAGACAAGGGTCTTTCACTCGTTCTTGCATTAAAATGGCCTGCGGCAGAATTACTACAGTAAGTGCCACCTGACAGCAAAACACCTATGCCAAATTGATAAAAGATCTGGAATTACGGTATGATGATAAACATTTGCGAGATGTGTACTGTACCCAGTTGAGAGCAAGGCGACAGCATGCCGAGGAGAGCCTTCAAGAGTTTGAAGCAAGTATCGACAGACTAATTATACTGGCCTACCCTGAAGCGCCAGAAGATTTTCAAATGAGTTTTGCGATGCATACATTTACTGCCGGTGTCCGAGATAACGAACTACAGCAAGTGTTACGAATGGCAAGACACCAGAACAGTGTGAACGCCCTGGTACATGCTTTGCAATTTGAGGCCGCCAAATCAGCGTCTGGTTGGACAAGTCATAAAGTGCGCGTACTAAAAGATCGCGACGGCACAGACGATGAGGAAAAAGAACAGAGACTCGATGGTCGGCGTCACAGAATAAAATAAGAAAGGATGGAAGACCGAAGTCTTATCGATGTAGGAAACCTGGACATCTACAACTTGATTGTCGGGTTAGAGTTCAGCAGCAAGGAAACGAGCAGTAGTCGGTACAACGGGGCGTGTGCTGACTAACTGGAGGAACGAAGCCCCTAGACAATACGCAATTTCTACACTTCAGAACAACAGCGGGAGCCTGGTGGTTACGGAATTCGTTCAAGAATGGCCAACCTCGATTACAGTCGACATAGTTGACACAGGCGCAACAGTTTCCATTGTGCTGCCCGACGTGGTGAAAGATCTCAAGCCAATCTGGTGCTCTTGCAGCTTTCTAACAGCTACTGGACGGCCTGTAAAAGTGTTTGGAAAAGTGGAGATACCCTACGCCTCGGTCGACTTGAGTTAAATCGTCAAGTACTTGTTGCAGACATTGTGGATGTAGAAAATTCTTGGTGTGGACGTTATGAACGCATACGGATTTATAGTCGACATAAAAAACAATTTCTTTGAGAATCGGAGGAGAAGAGGTAATGCTCTCCCCAAAGACTACATCAGAAAAATTGATGGACGTCATAAACCAAGTGGCCGTAACTGTTCCGCCAAACTCCGAAAAGATCATCGTGGTTAGAACCAAGGTAGACACTAGGGGCAACCAGTGCTCTATATTCGAACCCCTGGTAGTCAGCACACCGGGCATACTAATTGCCAGAAGTTTAGTAAAACCTGATGAAACCGGAAATGTACCTATTAGAGTGACAAATATTTTGGATCAAGATGTCACTTTACAAAGCAATACGCTCCTAGGCAAATTGACTTCTGTGACCTGGGTAGCCGGATTGACGCAACGAAGATCCAGTTCTTCGGATACTTCTAAATTACCAGAGGAACTGCAGGAATTATTGAACAGATCTTCTAACGACCTCTCAAGTGGTGAGGTAAAAGATCTCAGACAGTTTTTACATGAATTCAAAGATATTACTGTGTGCGTTCAAGTGGTTATTAGTGAAGTAGTATTGTGTTAATAATTATGTGAAAGTCTATTAAAAGACATTGTTACTGCGTGTGAACAATTTTTATTTGATTTGTTGTAAGAGACTGTGTCGTTAATTACGAACTGTTTAATTGTGAAAAATAAAGCTGGTGATTAGTGATTTAATTGGTGTCTTGTATTTTGTTTCCACTGTACCTACGATGATCAAGTAGACCGTCGTACCAATAACTTGAAGACTTCATCCGGTATGGACCGGTTCAAAAATGTCTTGTACGATAACGTTTCACTCATATGACAATGAGTATCGTCAGTACTAAGTCACTTAAATCTGAGGGTACACATTGTAGTATAAGTAAAACCATGTCATACAAAACATTTTTGACGTGGTCTATACCGCAAGAAGACTTTAAAAACATATTGGACAGCGGCCGCGGAGGCCTACATGAGAATATAATATTCACGTTCGTAATGTAATATAGTTTTGCGTTCTCCGTTTTAGCCAGCTTATGGCGGACGTGTAAAATTGCAGCCCGCAATGATGATCTACTGCTGGCGGACGTGTTATAAGACCAAAAGTCGATTTCGCTGTAAATAACAATTCACGTTGGACATATTCACACAATGGTGGCAAAGCCTCTACACGACGTCGTTCCCCGCCCGGCTTTATCGGGATCAAGAGATTACTCTATCAGTGTTAACTAAAACGTGTATCTTTTATCGAAAAACTAGCTGTTAGCCGCGACTTCGCACTCAATTATTTGACTTTTAATAAGTATTTTAATATAATTTTTATTGTCTATGTCTATATGGCGTTCTGTCAGCTGCTATAACAATTTTGTTCTCATTTGTCAAGTTCTCTCCAAAGCTGTTTTGAACACTTGTACTGTAACCCCTCTTTGCTCTTTAGTGTTTATCTTATTTCCTTTTAAATTTCTATCGCCCTGCTTATTGGCTTTCAAAGAGAGGTTACAAGTATATAGAACTAGGCAGGAGCCTAGAGAAGCAAAATTATGCTGGGTCCAGTATGACGGGACTTGCAATAAAACTCGGCTGTAACAGAACGCTAACAATTTATTTTATAATAAATTGTAACAATATATTCTAATCAGAATAACATATGTGCCCAATCACAAGTATGAATACAAGTCAAAAATAGCAAGTATGTATAACTCTTAAGAATAACAAGTGTAAAGTCATTGTATTGGTATCCGCGTCACAATTATTATAATTAAACTATAAAGAAGTCTTAACCGACGAATTATTTTAACCTCTGATGATGGATTAACAATCCGAAACGCGTTAGAAGAAAAGAAGAAAAGTTAAGCGATCACATTGACGGATTAAGGTAAAACTTTATAGTTTAATTATAATAACAAGTGTGTATAAAAATTAAGAATAACAAGTGTGTATAGAAATTAAGAATGACAAATTTATATAAATATAAAACATTACAAGTGTATACACATCAGTGGACACATGCCTATATAATTATAAAATATTCTCACATCTCGTGGCTAGCTAGACACATAACAACACACACAGAACACAAGGTACACCCACTTACAGTTACATTAGTTTTTAACACGCATGCCCCTGGAAAGCACCCACCCAACAGGTAGATTAACTACAATCTTATAACTCGGAAGTGATAAAATATACGCCAATAGGCAACCCGTTCAGCAGAATAACAAAGCCAAAACCCCCAGGAAAAATGATAATAATTCAGGGGGCACAAACAACCGGCCCACCCCTTTATCCAGCATTCCACTGATCAATGACCCAAGATGAGTGTGTGAACCTTAAGTTCTTTTCACATCATTAATAGAAACTGACAACTACGTCCTCTATTTTCAGAAGGTATTTATAAAATTTTAAACAGTTATTTGACTGCAAAAAATTACAGAAAGAATCCAACTCTATATACATTAATAAACAAATTAATTGTTTGAGGCATTACAATTTCTGAAGATATTGACAATACATAAATTGCTCAAAAAGAAAATGATGAATACATGTTTTATAGTCAAAATAACACAGCAAGCTATAAATGGGAAGTCAACCCATATGTGTTGGCCAGTTGAGAAAACAATCAGTTTAGCCCTTGTGCAAGAGGCAAAATCAGCTAAAAACTTTCCATTACATTAGTAATTATTTCTATTAGCCTCACATGACCATATAAACAATTAAAAGAATAGAATACTATAAGGTGGTTGTGCTCTGGCATCTGTGGGAGCGCGCCTACCTGTAGTTGACAAAAGTTGACAGGCATTCGACCTGTCTGAAGTTGTACCAGCGTGTCAGAAAACTAAGTCCCATATTGTAAACCCAGAAAAGTCCCAAAGAAAAACCACCGGAAAGTCCCCAGCCCTTAAATATGAAATCCCTAGTCAAATTAAAAATTTATACACAGCTGTTCCAGCCGGAACAGAACTACTGAGCAATTATTAAATTTTGTAAGAGTAAAAATTAGATGCAACAATAAAATGGTACAAGATTAAATCTCTCTCTGGCGCGCTCTCGCAGAGCAGCACACACTTACAGGCATAGCGTTTAGTGTTATTTAAATGAGTTATAAAAAAGGTTTATGAAATTTTAAGTTATAGTGTTAGAGTCATGATCACAGCTCAACCTCCGGTAAACAGTCTGGGCACGTGGTCCCATGGCATCTATGCAATTTGCAGTAAACGGGCACCCTGCCGGCCCGGCCCCAAAAATTAAATAAAGTATAAATATCACCTCAAGTGTGCTGGCGAGTGCAACATAAGAATTAGGTCTCCGTCTCCCTCTTCGTAGGCGATCTTGACATGGTTCACAGCTTGAGCAGATCTTCAGCCCACAGCAAGCCAGGAACCCGACTTAGAGCGAGAACCCTAAGAATTCAAGTAAATTAGAGAACAGTCTATAAGAATGTACACCCGAGTTAAGGTAATTAACCTCTTAACGGGCCGCCAGCTAACTCTCACCAAAGGCACAAAATTAATTAATTAAGTTTTTACAACCTGCTTAAATAGTCTAAATTCAGCCATGGAATAATTGAATTTGCATCATGAACAGAACTTATTAAATTGTGGCATAATATAAAGTGAACTGTACTCAGTCAACATGCTTCGACAAAATTTTGCAGGTTAAACCGGCCACGTGCAGAGCAGTAATCATAATTTGGTCAAAAAATTTTTAACAGCAAGTCACTCACAGCATTGAGAAGGTTTTACCTTCAATTAAGTTTCATACACAGAAGCTCTCACACTTCCTTCTCTATTTGTGAACATAATTAACAAAGACGGCGACAGTATACTACATGCACCGACACAGATCACTACCTGCCTGCACACCAAGTTTTTTGTGATTAATTTTTTATGTAAAGCACTTTTACTATGAGAATGACTCTTGAAACTTCTCGCGTTATAACAGAAAATAATAAGGCATGGCTATACAAAGGGCGTTGCGTACAACAGTAAAAAAATATCTCTTACATAACTTTGTCAGGTCGCACACACACATAAATACGTACTTCACACGATAGCATAAATCTTGTTATTAAATATCCACACAACTAATGAAAATAATTAAATCTTACCGGGGAGTCGTTGTATTCTCTACTCCATCATGTAGAAAGATACAAAACTGCGTAGAACGAATACAAAGAGCGGAGACGAAGGGGAAGAAGTCTGTGAGCGAGGCCAAGCGTTGACTGACTTCTGCAGCGCCCAATTTCCACAGCACAGGCCGAGCTGCGCGCGCAACCGCACACCGCGCCGCTCCCCTCATACCGTCGAACAAAGTCCGCTCGACTGCCTCCCTCACGTATTTTACGATCACGAAAACTTTCTAGAATCTATACTTTGTAACCGCCGGCTTCGAACCGGCACACCCCCACCCCGAAAGGGCAACCCGGTTGCCCCACAAAACTCGGGAAAGTACCCTGCAGTGTACTCCCAACTGAAAATCCGGTGGACATCGTGGGTAAGGCGGCCCGATGGCATTTGCTCTCAGGAGAACAGAGGCTCAGAAGGGAAAACGAAAGAGACGAAAGAAGATGTGTATAGTGTAAGTGTGTGGTTGCTGCACACTGACCTGATCAGGGCCAGCCCACAGCAAAGAGGGATAGAGAAGAAAGACAAAAGAAAGTTCGGGAGCTCCCTGAGTTCCGACCTCCTGAGGCTTGTCCACCCAAGCCAGAACACGATAGCCACCTAAACAGGGCCATCTGCCCCATGTAATTACGGGATGATTCCCCAATACTATTGCCATTTTACCACTACCATACTGCATGGGCCAAGGAGAAAGAGGGGCGATGACAGTCCCCATGATGCGGTGGTCCCCACTGGGACCTAACGGAAAACCATGTCAAATGTGACTATGGCACCTTTCCAAAGTATATATATATATATATATATATATTGTGTTTTACAAGTGTGCTCCAAGGGCATGCCCAAAACATACCTCGTCGATGAAGTGCACATCCGACCTCATCGACGCGACAGGTTTCGCTCCTCTCTCTAACTCCTTTTTTTTTGCTTTTCTAGTTTTTTTTTTTTTTTTTTTTTTTTTTTTTTTTTTTTTTTTTTTCTTCTCTGGGTAAGGTTAGGGAAATAGGAGGGTGGATGGTCAAGGATGTTTATGGTCATGGGCTAGGACCAAAGGTAAGGACATGGCTCCCTCCGGACATAAGGACAATTGGAGAAAACCAAGGCTCGCGCAGGCAGGGGCGCATCCCTGAAGTAGACGATTCCCACTGGGACTGTGGGAAACATCTACCCGCTACCCTATGCTCAATCTCGCCCCCGGAGCACACCCTCTCAAGACCGAAAACATCCCCACCCGCACAGAGACCGCCATCATTTACCCCCCCCCCTTTTTGTTTACAGCCCGTTTATCCTTTTCGACATAATTTCAATTTAGAAATGTGTGTGGTAATCTCTTTGGGATTACTACCCTGTTCTTCTAATCGCGCCGTCACCGGTGACGTAAACCCGAGGATACGGTATGGACCCGACCAACGATAGCACAATTTAGCGGCTCTTTTGTCCGCGGCTGAGCTGATCGGATGGCTCTGGCAGTAGACCCAGTCCCCGGTCTGAAAGGGATTCGGAATTCGCCCCTGATTATATCGTCGACGGACCCGCTCGTGCGCTCGTAGCAAATTCTTCCGAGCCTCCCTCCATCTCTCCGCAGTTCCATTATCGGGATCCCGTGGCAGAAGATCATCAATATTCCACAAGTTAGTCAACGGGAGTGCGGGCGAGAATCCAAACATGATCTCAAAAGGCACGGCCTTATGACTGTCATGCAGGGCCGTGTTAAAAGCTAGCTGTAACCACTTTAAGTTCTGGTCCCAGGTAGTCTGTTGCTCAGCGTGATAGGCAATAAGTGCGGACCGCAGATTCCTATTGAACCTCTCTGCATGAGACGGCTGCGGGTAATACGGGGAAGTGGTTACATGCTTGATACCGCTGGCGAAACACATCCGCCGGAACTCACTCGAAATGAACTGGGGTCCATTGTCGGAGACAATGATGGTCGGAAGACCGAAATGCTGAAAAACATGGTTCTGAAGCGCGCTTATGGTCAAACGAGCTGTTGCCTGCCGTAAGGGCAGTAGCCAGGCAAACTTCGAAAAAGCATCCACACAGACAAGTAGGTAAGCGTTACCTGACTTGCTACGCGGGAAAGGTCCCACGTAGTCGATGAATAGCTTCTCCATCGGTCTGCTCGCCACGTCTGATGACAACAACCCCAACTTAGTGTTTTGAGCAGGCTTGCTTAAGCCGCACAGATGACAGGCCTTCACCCGCGTCGCAATGTCCCTATCCATGCCCTTCCAGATGAAGTTCTTCCTAATACTGGAAATGGTCTTCGAAATTCCCTTATGTCCACCTACCGGGGAATTGTGATAGTAGCTGAAGACCATGGGCACAAGTTTGCTAGGCAGCACTATCTTCGGGGCCCGTCCTTTCTTCTCTCTGCAACATAGGACGCCCCTGGACAAGAAGTAGGGGACCTGCACGTTACCCTCTTTTAGATTTTGGATGATCGGACCCAACTCTTCATCATTTAACTGATGGGGCAACACATCAGTAAAAGCTAACGGAAAGTCTAGTAGAACAGAACAGGGTTGCTCCGGCTGGGCTTCGCTGGGCTGGGAGAACATACGGGACAAAGCATCTGCAACCACATTTTGAGTTCCCCGAATGTGTTGCACCTTAAATTTAAAGGATGAGATTTTAACCACCCATCGTCCAATCTTACCCAGCTGCCGGGGATGAGCGAGAAGCCAAGAGAGAGCCTGGTTGTCGGTCTCGAGCAGGAACTCAGCGTGTTCCAGAAAACGCCTGAACTTATCTAGAGCGTATACAACAGCCAAACACTCTAGCTCATATACTGATGACTTTCTTTCTTGCTGGGTCAATGTTCGTGAAATAAAAGCCACAGGCTGCCTAGCACCATCAACGACTTGGGACAGAACCGCCCCGAGCGCCACCGAACTCGCGTCCGTCTGTAAAATAAACGGTTGAGAAAAATCCGGCATCCTCAGCACCGGCGGGGAAATAATAGCTTCCTTCAATGTTTCAAACGCCTTTTGCTGGCTTTCGCCCCACACAAACTTGACCCCTTTCTTTCTTAATTCATTTAGGGGTGCGGCAATCTCCGCTGCATTGGGGATAAACCGCCGATAAAAGTTGACCATCCCCACAAACCGGGCGATGCCTTTGGCATCCCTTGGCGGGAGAAAATCTCTGTGTTTTTTCTCACCAAGTTTTTTGTGATTAATTTTTTATGTAAAGCACTTTTACTATGAGAATGACTCTTGAAACTTCTCGCGTTATAACAGAAAATAATAAGGCATGGCTATACAAAGGGCGTTGCGTACAACAGTAAAAAAATATCTCTTACATAACTTTGTCAGGTCGCACACACACATAAATACGTACTTCACACGATAGCATAAATCTTGTTATTAAATATCCACACAACTAATGAAAATAATTAAATCTTACCGGGGAGTCGTTGTATTCTCTACTCCATCATGTAGAAAGATACAAAACTGCGTAGAACGAATACAAAGAGCGGAGACGAAGGGGAAGAAGTCTGTGAGCGAGGCCAAGCGTTGACTGACTTCTGCAGCGCCCAATTTCCACAGCACAGGCCGAGCTGCGCGCGCAACCGCACACCGCGCCGCTCCCCTCATACCGTCGAACAAAGTCCGCTCGACTGCCTCCCTCACGTATTTTACGATCACGAAAACTTTCTAGAATCTATACTTTGTAACCGCCGGCTTCGAACCGGCACAGTACTATGTTATTTTGATAGTGCAACAGCCTTTAGAGATTTAAAACAATATTTATAAAGCACCTGTTAACTCGAAAACGTTAGGTTCTTTATTTTAAGTGTTACTGTGTTATAAGCATTGTATATACACATTAAACGTTTTGCTTTCCTCAACCATGACTTTGGTTTTTAGTTTATTTTAGCAGTAAACTAAAAACCAAAATTTGTAGTCACCTAATCTCACAAATGAAAACAACACGTATTTTCGCTTTGCATTAAGAAATGGGACAATTTACAATTAATACACTTCTTCTCCACATCGTAATATATCGATACAATCGCATATTATATAAAGCAACGAAAATGTACTGCAGGAACGGATAAAGGTACAGTTCAGATGCCGCTAAATAGCCTTTGTTTATTTACTTGTTACTATGGTAATTAATGCTCGTCTCCATGGTGTTGTTCACATTTTTATACGTATCAACAAAAGGGTATAATTAAAAGGGCCTAAATCGTTAGAACGAGGCAGAATATCAAAGTCCAAGTTAGACAGTGGTTTTTGCTGTGTGTCAAATGTTATCTGTGCAAAATTTGGTGGCAATCGGTGTAAGCGGTGTAGATTTGTATTTAATACAAAGAAATCCCTAGACTTTGAGTTGTATTTGTATAGAATGTCAGCTTAACAGTGTGTGTTAACCTGAAAACGACAATATGACAAGTTATGTATACAAGGAATCTAACTTGAAGGTTAGGTTACCTGTTTCAAAGGTTAGGTTACATTACAAGTAACCTTTTTGAAAAATTGTATTTTCCCATAATACTATAGCAAGCATGCATGTCTGTTTACTTTAGAAGCATTATATTATAATATGTCTAAATGAATAGCAAATTTTTAAACTGTGACTTAAAGAAAATATCGGTATGGAGAACCATACATAACTTCCATGTTCTAAGATTTATATTTAAAATCATTTACGAAATGAAATGTTTCCATAGAAACTACTTCTTTCCACTTATTACTTCAGCCTTAACCACAGTACTGTGGTTACTAACGTGTACCACCACACGTTATCGCACTCGATTTTCACTGACGATGGCAGTCGACGGCACTGCCGAAACGTCTGGTTTTGCAGAAAACATTGGGCCACGGCCAAACAGCCCGGGCAGGAATTTTAACAACAAACTACTACTTTGTTGCCGATAACGTAGTACGCATATAAAAATTATCCCCTCCCCTTCAACTATAATTTTCATTTATAGAAAATTACCCCCCACTCCGTTCAACTAGCCTCTTCATTTATAGATATTTCATATACGTTTCGACAGTGGATTATTAAGATCTTCTTATCACGATACTTTATTTATCAAAATTAACTAATTTACTCTTGTTAAAAGAAAAAATGTTTCTGGTAAACTACCCTTTCCCCGTAACCGATATTCACCAAAATCAATAGGCCTTGAGTCTTCTGCAACTCAGGCACATATATAAAAAATTATTTGATTCTGTTTGAATTTACGGCAGTTATCGTTCGTCATGAAACAATTTCTCTTGTTACTACTTAAAATGTTACAGGTAAACTACCCCTTTCTCTTAACTGATCTCCACCGAAATCAACAGGTCTTGAGTCCTCTGCAATTCAAGGATGTATGCAAAACATTATTTGATTCTGCTTGAATGTGCGGCAGTTATTGTTCGTCATAGAAACAATTACTCTTGTTAAAACATTAAAAGTGGCAAGTAAACTACCACTTTCCCTTAACTGATCTTCACTAAAGTCAACAAGCCTTCAGTTCTTTATAATTGAGGAAAGTATGCAAAAAATTATTTGATTGTCTTTGCACTTACGGCAGTTATCGTTCGTCATAGAAAACATTACCCTTATTAAAACATAAAATGTTGCTGGTAACCTACCCCTTCCCCTTAACCGATCTTCACTAAAATCAACAGGCTCTGAGTTCTCTATAATTCCGGAAGGTATACTAAAAAGTAGTTGATTCTGTTTGAATTTACGGCAGTTATCGTTCGTCATAAAAAAGTTACCCTTGTTAAAACATAAAACGTTGCTGTTAATCTACCCCTTTCCCTTAACCGATCTTTACCAAAACTACAGATCTTGAGAACTCTATAACACAGGAAAGTATGTAAAAAATTATTTGAATTTACGGGAGTTATGATTCGTCATAAAACAATTACTCTTGTTAAAACATAAATCGTGAATATTAATTACTACACTTTCACATGTGAAATTTACTTTGTTTATTTTCCTCGTACGACGTTTCAGCGTGATGTTCGCCTTCCTCAGCGAGGTATGATACTGAATGTCTGGAGTTTGTAACGGTTTTTTCTAGTTGGTTGGTTGGGAGGGAGGATGTGGAGGTGGAAGGGGGTTGGCGCGGGATTCCGAAGTATTGTATGTTTTGTGTATTATTGTGTCAAAGAGTGCGTGTGATTTAAAGTGTAATTGGTCGTTAAGTATGTTGTTTGGGTGTATTGTGTAGTGTTTGTATATTTCGTATTGTTCTGCGGTGTTAAGTTTTCGACTTTTAGGTAAGTAGTGTAGGATCTCAAGTTTTTTTATGTTAGTGTACTGTGGTTTTTTGTATGTATGTGTGTGGCGAACGCGGAGTGAAAGAAGAGGATGAACATTCAAAATAACATTAAACGTTGCAGGTAAACTGCCCCTTTCCCTTAACCGATGTCACCAAAAACAATAGATCTTGAGAACTCTACAATTCAGGGCTGTATGCAAAATATTATTTGATTCTGTTTGAATTTGCGGTTCCTATCTTTTGCCATAGAAAAAAAAAATCTGCAGACAAACAGACACACACACACACACACACGCACATTTCGAAAAATGACTTTTTTCATGTTTTGAGGGTAGTACAATCAGTATCTGCAATTATCTCGAACACGATTTTTTTGCCATCACCATACTTTCATTTCCTTATGGAACATGGAAGTAAAATTACTGGATTTGATTATTAAACATCTTAAAAAATCATCATCATCATCTTCACGGATTAAAACAAGGATGGCAATTTGGCAATTTGGATGGTCACTCTAGCGCATCCTCGGACGTCCCACACCTCTCCGTCCTTTCGGCTTATAGTTCCATGCTTGTTTGTGGATGCGGCAGTCATCCATTCGGCAAAGATGTTCGCACCAATTCAGCCGATACTAGACTATCCAGTCGAGTATACTCATAATAATCAGTTTCTGCCATATATAGGTGTTTATTCTGTGATCGTGGAGAGTATACTCTGCCACGTGCCTGAGAACTCCCATTTCAGCCGCTTGGATGCGACTACCCTGGCCTTTTCTTAAAGTCCAATTCTCAGACCCATAAAAAAGTGTGGGAAGAGCCATAAACTTGTAGAATTTTAGGCGTGTTCCTAATAAAACAAGGTTTCTTAAAAAAACACTACGTTATTACCCAGTTTTGAAGGTATGATCAATAAGAATATAAATTATATAGATATGTCATAATATGTTAGTTAGTTTGACGTTTCCTCATACACTAGATAGTGTTAGAAACTGGAGTATAAACTATATTTGTAACTTGATTGCTAAGAATAAAGCTCGTCAGATACGTAGCTGTCAGATGATATTTTGGTGAAAGCATTGTTTTAACTGTGGAAACGAAAGCGTTTTACCAAATAAACTGACAGTTGATTTCTTCGTCGCTAATGGAAAAACCTGGTAATCCTTTATAAAGCAATAAAAGCTGTTACTTAATCTTTCAGGCTGTCAGCTGTTTTGATTGACAGCAGCGTTACCTGCCAGCAAAAGCGGTAGAATCAAGCCCAAGGCTACAAGGCCTTGAAATTTCTTTCTGAAAATGTAAAGTAATAAAATGTTTAATAAGTAACATAAAAATGTGTCTCGTTCGCTTTTTTTACTATACAGTTCAGAGAACATGTCTTCCGTGAACATGGAGTCACCAAACTGGGAACTTTCAAACTGCGTTCTTTATAATGTAAGTACATACTGTTACTTCGAATAGCAGCAAAGTATCACTGCTGTTTTGTCAATGTTATGGGCAGATTCAAATGAAATCACAGTTTAGCGTCACTTTTGGAACTATTTGAGACCAATTGTAGTTCTGATATACAAAAAAAGTCGAAAATTCGAATACAAAAAATATTTTAGTACAATATAAAACAATACTGCGTATACTGTACACAGGGGTTAAAATGAATTGAATGGTGTAAATATTGCACTTTAATAGGTGTGAACTGTACATTACTACACATTACATTAACACTGTATATAAACAATAAACATTATATTAAAAAGTCAGCACGCTCAGTACGCTCAGAAAATATTTATCTATATTTACACACAGATTGAACATTTTTAAATTTTTCCTAATGTTCATTACAGTGCCTTTGTGCCGTGTGAGTTTTATTAGTGTCATGTTGGTTACATCTGGGAATTCATGAAATTTACAAGTATACAAACACAAAGCAAACTACTACCTGAACAAATAGAAATCAATAAATAGCATGACACAATTTTCGAAACACTCAACATCGAAAGACTACCAAATACTAATATATACACCACAATCACACACATTGACACCAGAATAAAATACCAAAACCAACAGGAAACCATAACAACCAATCAAAACACAAGTACTCCACGAGATTCAAAATTAAGAAGGCTGAGGATAGGAACACTAGCTGTCCCGAAACATGTTCCAAATAAGAGAAAAACATCTGGAGGTAAAGTTATAAATATTATATACTGTAGCATCAGGAAATATACTGTAGTAAAAAGGTTTTTTAATATATATATATATATATATATATAATATTTATAATGGATTTACGTCAAGATATTTTTTTTTCATTATTAGGAGCATGTTTCGGAAACCATTGTGTTCCCATCCTCAGCCTTCGTGATTTTGAGGCTGGTGAAGTACTTGTGTGTTGGCTGGTTGTTATTGTGGTTTCCTGTTGGCCTCAATAACAAACCACAATAAAATCAGCCAACACACAAGTACTTCACCACACTCAAAATCACGAAGGCTGAGGATGGGTACACTATGGTTTCCGAAACATGTTCCTAATAAGGTAAAAAAATTATCTTGAGGTAAATTCATTATAAATATTAAATATATTATATACATCAAGAAACGGACTGTAGCAAAAAGTGTTTGAATATATATATATATATATATATATATATATATTGCAACGAATCACAGGATCATGATAGGCGGGGCAAGTCATATATTACACAGACAATGGACATTCATATTATATTGGTAGATGGTTAAGTTTGGTTGTTATCAATTGTATTTAGTAAGGTTAAGGGTTTAGTTTAAAAAAACTGTGCATTATTATTTATGGTTATTCGTGTACTGTGTTAGTGGAAATGTGCGCGCGTGCGCGAGTGGGAAACGTTTCCCATGCGGTGCGTGAAGTATTATCGTTGTTTTGACATTAGCTGAACTGAGACATGTGTATCGCTACAATCCCTATACCTGTCGGACTATTGTTTACGTTCATGCATATTATTAATATGTAGGCAGCATGCATGAGATACGTGTAGTCTGATTACCGCTATGCATGCTGTTACAAGGTAAATGCACTTTAATGCATGAAAAGTGCATGGTCACCTTTACTAACCATGTGACTTCCATCCACCAATAGAATGCTGACTGGTGGTTGGAAATTTTCTTATGCCTGTCGTTACACAGGCAGTTCTTCTACGCCATCTACCGCGAACGGGTCATACACTCCTTGTACAAGAATTCTACCGCTTGCAAGGTGTTGTAAAGACTATTCGTCGATAGTGAAACGAGAAGGCTCATAACTGTGTATGTAGTACATCTGCACACAGGAGTGTTTAAACGCATTACGCGTATAATTACGTAGTTCTTCTACGCCATCTACCGCGAACGGAACGTGCACTCCTTGTACAAGATTCTACCGCTTGCAAGGTGTTGTAAAAACTATTCGTCGTTAGTGAAACGGGAAGACTCAGAACTGTGTGTGTGGTACATTTGCACACACCAGTGTTTTAACGCATTGTGCGAAAATTTACAAGCAGTTCTTCACTGCTGCTACCGTGATCGGTACATACAATCCTTGTACAAGACTCTACCGCTTGCAAGGATCTGTTAAGACTTTTCGGGATAGTAATGCGTGTGACGCATAACAATTGATTTTGTATCTTTACACACGATATTAATATTGTAGTATTACGTGTGTAAGAAGTGAGTGTAACTGTATCACTGTGCGAGATTTTCCGCAGTGACAGTATCATTAATTGTTACGCAATAGTTCCATCAAGACGTTTCCGTGCTAGTGCAAGATTTCCTCATAGGGTGGTCTGCTGATCGCGGTAGACCTTGTTATTCGCGAGAACACTTGAAGAAGCCGGAGAGGTATAAGCTCAATATACCGTTATTGATTAAACTCACTGTCACCTGAGATATTACTTGGTCTTAAACTCTATATAAGTTTTGCGTGTAATAAAATCCGTAGTACCGTTGTGTGTGCGAAGTGTCGGATTCATCGTGGGAATTGCTGGACATCAGCCCAGCTGTTACAGGACATCAGCCCAGCTGTTACAGGACGCCAGCCCAGCTGTAAACGTTTCTGGTGAAACGTCTGTCATTTGTAAGCCACACCTGACGATCCATCTATACCGCAAAGATCGGCCCTTCTCTTCAACAACATCATCGTGGGAGTCTTCTTTTGTAACGTATCACGTCTTGCGTATGAACATTATTTAACATTTTAAAAGAGAGACTCTATATCATACATTACATTCTGTACATTTCAAATATACCATATAAACTATAACTTGTGTTTGTACAATAAATAATCTTAAACCCTCCAATATAGACTTGTAATTTGAAATACACATACTATCATATCCTATGCGCCAATAGTTTAGTAATTTGTGTTGTCGCATAGAGATATTTTGGCGCTTAGCAACGTAGGGCTCGTAAAATAGCGGAAATTTTACGCAATTATATATTTGTCTATGAATATAAAATTTGTTGGAAAAATCCGACGTATAAATATAATTAACATAAAAATTGTATGTGTATTGTTCATATGAAAATCTGAGGGTATAATTTTTCAATAGTGCATATTCTCTTGTATATCATATATGAACAGATTTTATCAGTATATTGGAGGTAGATTATTAGTTGTTGTATGTTAGATAAGGTATTTACATGTTGATGTTTTGAACTGCTTTCCGTGTGCATATAAACTGGTTACCGTATGTTCTAATCTTGTTGTGATAATAATAACTTGCTTTGCGTATAAATCAATAAATTTAAATTTACTAAATTTTAAATTAAATTTTAATCATTATGGCGGATACTGCAGAAATCAAGAATCTTTTAGCTGCCGTATTAGCGAAGTGGGGAACCATGTCCGAAGAAATGAAAACTGATAAAGAGGAAAATAAAGCCCGTCAAGAGGAGGTGCAAATGAGTATACAGAGGTTTTCAGCAGAAGCCGAGAAAAGAAATGCAGAAGCCGAGAAAAGCAGTAAATTGATCCACGACGAAAACGAGAAATCATACGTGGCCATACAGGAGCAATCCAAACAAAGCAAACAAATGGTAGAAGCGGCAGAAAAGCATATTAGCGAGACCGTGGAAACTATGAAGGCCAATATAGAGGCAAATTTGGAAGTCAATAAGTCACGACTTAGTGAATATGAAGCGAAACTCTCTGGTACGGCAGAGCAAGTAGTGCAACACATATCTACGATAAATGAATTAATGGCCGAACGTGACCTGCGGATTCAAAAACTACAACAGCAAGTGTCACGATTGCAAAGTACCTCGTCACCTCTAAACTGTACCCAGTATGTATATAAGACTTTAAATGACGTCAGCTCACAGCAAAATTTTTATGGACGGGAGAATAAAAATTTTCAGTATCAAACTCAAACCAAGCACACACAGTCACCAAAACAATATAAAATACCTAATAGAATTACCAATCGGAAATGGTGTAAACATAATGGGATGAATGAAGTTTTAAAAGCCCGTTATAAATATAAAAAGCAGTTCAATAAATCAAATGTGAAAGATGTTAATTATAAGAAAAATTTTGTAGTGTCCGGCCTATATCCTGCCGTAATTAGAGATAGTTTAATTTGCAATAACCATAGTAAGGAAAATGAGAAAGGTATTAGCGTTGAAAATGACACTGACCTCATTGTCAACGCGAAAATTAACGGATGTGTCGGCGAAGTTTTATTTGACAGCGGCGCAGAAATTTCGTTAATGGATGAGCGATTCCTAGAGAGGCACAGGAAACATTTAAAAAAAATCCCGATTCTGCCAGCAGCCCACAAAATCATAAAATCAGCGACGGGTGAATCTCAGAGGGTTGACCGTCAAGCTATGATAACAGTATCCATTCAGGGAATGGAAATAGAGGTCACAGTGCTTATGGTCAAGAAACTCGTGTATAATGTTATTTTGGGAGTGGACACATTAAATAAACTGCACGCGACCATTGATTTTTCAAATAAAATACTAAAATGTACAGTAAATAATAGTAAACACAATATCAGGTTAGGACGCAGGAGGGGTAAGACGGGGTCTGATTGTGAACCTATTACTATAACTCGCCCAGCGGTTCAACTTGCCGATAAGATAACACATAATCTGCGGACTCACAGCAGGCAGATAACGAGCAATGAGCAAGATAAGCTGCAAAGTATGCTTGATAAATTTGAATCTGTGTTTTCCAAAAATCCTACCGTCACGAATGTTTATGAACACAGTATTCAGGTCACGGATGAAAATAAATTTGTACGGAAGACGTACCCCATCCCCCTTCACTATCAACAACAGGTTGATGCCGAAGTTAAGAGTATGCTTCAGAATGGTGTGATTGAACGAACTGATAGCAATTTTTTAAATCCTATGGTTGTTGTTAAAAAGAAAAATAACGACATTCGATTATGTCTCGACATGAGAAATCTAAATTCTATTACAAAAAAATGCTACGACTGTGCTCCGAATGCGGAGAACTTATTCATAAAATGTCAAGGGGTTAAATACATGTCTCGCCTTGATCTCAAAAGTGGATTCTGGCAGATTCCCCTTGCCAAGGAGTCGAGAAGATACACAGCATTTCTATATCGAAATAAATGCTATCAGTTTAAAGTAGTTCCATTTGGTTTGGTTACCAGTTTAGCGCCCATGGTCAGATGTTTGGAGTTAGCTCTGGGACCCGAGGTGGAGGACTTCGTCAGCATATTTGTTGATGATATTTTGGTCATATCCAAATCATTTGAAGAACATCTTGAACATCTCAAGATTGTATTTCAGAAATTGCAAGCCGCTAACCTGACTCTCAATCTTGAAAAGTGTGAATTCGGGAAATCGCAAATTAAATTTTTGGGTCATATTATCTCAGCGGAAGGTATAACAACGGACCCGGAAAAAATACATGCGATCATGGAGTTCCCGAAACCCACAAAACCCAGGGATATCAGAGCGTTCCTCGGATTGACTGGTTACTTCAGACGTTTTACTCCAGAATATTCTGGGACAATTGAGCCGTTGTTAGAACTACTTCGTAAGAGTAATAAATGGAGATGGGAGGAGCGTCATCAGCATGCTTTCGACGCGACTAAAAATTTGTATAGTAGAAACCTGCACGTGTTCCATCCTGAGAAAGGGGGCACATATGTCCTGAATTGCGATGCTTCTGATTATGCCATTGGGGGGGTACTCTACCAACGGAATGAGAAGGGCGAAAACAAAATAATTGCGCACAGTAGTAGGTCACTAAAAGGGGCCGAACGTAACTATTTCACATCGGAGAAAGAAATATTGGCTATTGTGTACTGCATTAGTAAATTTCGTTATTACCTGGTTGGACAACACTTCGAAATCCTTTCGGACAACCAGGCCTTATCGTTCATGTTGCGCTGCAAGTTAGCGAATGCTCGCATATCCCGTTGGATCATGGCCATCCAAGAGTACGACTTTACCATTAAGTACTGTAAGGCAAGCGAGAACCAAGCAGCTGACACGTTAAGCCGATACCCTCCAATGGTGGAAGAACGTCATGCGTCTAATAACCAGGAGGTTCAAATTCTAGCTGTCAAATATAAATTAGAAGACAGTCTCAAAAATAAGCTAAGAAATATTGGTATGGAACAGCAGCGTGACACAAAGTTGAAGCGGATATGTGACGCTATCCGGATACAAGAAAACCCTAAGTACAGAATATATAAAGACGTAGTGTATAAAATTATCAATGGCGGATGGAAGATTATGGTACCGGACGCCATGGTGGAAGACCTCACCTGGATGTGTCATGAGAGTCTGGCTCATGCTGGGCCTTATAAATGTTACCTGGCAATGCGGGAGGATTTTGTGTGGCTAAATATGACCAGGAAAATAAAGGCCATACTCCGCTCATGCCACATCTGCCAAACAGCGAAATATCCGAACCAACATACACAGGTTGAAATGGGTAACATTGTCGTCCGTAATAAAAATGACCTTGTATGCATTGATTTTTTGGGTCCACTTCCTCGGGCGGCACGTGGAATGAAGAACCTGGTGGTTGTTACGGATGCCTTTACCAAACATGTTAGCCTATATGCTATTGGTAGACCTACTACGTCGGCTGTCATAAACATTATGCTAAATAAATACATGCCGAAAAATGGTCCCGTAAGGAAGATACTCTCAGATCAAGGTAAGCAATTTACGAACACCAAGTGGCACTCCGAGCTTGAGAAACACGGGGTCCAGACGGTCTTGACTGCGATCCGGAGACCGCAAGGTAACTTGGCCGAGCGGGTCAACAAGGAGTTGGGACGGTTGTTCCGTACGTACTGTAATACTAACCAGAGTAAGTGGCCGGAATTCCTAGAATTTTTTTGAGTATGCCATAAATGGAAATTATAATTCTACTACTGGGTATACTCCGAATGAACTCCAAACTGGAGAAATGCCAGGCCGGGTCTGGGGTAAACACATTGAAAGGATAGCGACGCATAATATGCCTATACCAGTTGAGATAAAGAAAATCGAAGCTAGAAGACGCATTAAAAAGTGCGCCGAGGAGCGCACGGAAAAATTTAATGCGGAACATAAACTAGTCAAGTTCAAGACTGGAGAGAGTGTGCTTTTACGAGCATTAAATGTTGGAAGAAGGGAGGACAACACAGCCGCGAAGTTTTTTAGGCTGTATAATGGTCCGTATACCCTGTCGGAGCAAGTTGGGAAAAATACTTTTATCTTAACCAACCCAAATACCAACCGTGCGATTGGTAAATTCCATGCGTCCTCATTGAGGAAGTATTATACTAAGGATCCGTAAACTCAGAAATAAATGTCAGGATATAGGGGAAAGAATGTGTAGTGATGTAAATATGTCAATTCAGGTTTAAATGTTGTATGTAAGATGGCTTTGTGAATGAACAATAATCTAGTTTTGATAAGGAATGTTGTCTGTGTACGCTATGACCCTGCATTAGATGTCGTTATCTGTGTGTCAAGAACATGTGTGTTTGTTTTGGTTTGAAGGTTACCACGTGTCGTTTGATTTGATGCTTCTGTCAAAGTGACAGTTGGAAATGTTAGTATTAATTGAGGATGTTTATTTGATTTTAGTTTGAGGGTATTATTATTATTTCAGGATTAGGAAGTTGTTTTGGTTATATAAAAAAAAAAAAATTTTTATTTTTGTTAGTTAACTAAAGAAAAAAAAATTTTTTTTTATGCGGGAGGGAGTTAATCCTGCAACGAATCACAGGATCATGATAGGCGGGGCAAGTCATATATTACACAGACAATGGACATTCATATTATATTGGTAGATGGTTAAGTTTGGTTGTTATCAATTGTATTTAGTAAGGTTAAGGGTTTAGTTTAAAAAAACTGTGCATTATTATTTATGGTTATTCGTGTACTGTGTTAGTGGAAATGTGCGCGCGTGCGCGAGTGGGAAACGTTTCCCATGCGGTGCGTGAAGTATTATCGTTGTTTTGACATTAGCTGAACTGAGACATGTGTATCGCTACAATCCCTATACCTGTCGGACTATTGTTTACGTTCATGTATATTATTAATATGTAGGCAGCATGCATGAGATACGTGTAGTCTGATTACCGCTATGCATGCTGTTACAAGGTAAATGCACTTTAATGCATGAAAAGTGCATGGTCACCTTTACTAACCATGTGACTTCCATCCACCAATAGAATGCTGACTGGTGGTTGGAAATTTTCTTATGCCTGTCGTTACACAGGCAGTTCTTCTACGCCATCTACCGCGAACGGGTCATACACTCCTTGTACAAGAATTCTACCGCTTGCAAGGTGTTGTAAAGACTATTCGTCGATAGTGAAACGAGAAGGCTCATAACTGTGTATGTAGTACATCTGCACACAGGAGTGTTTAAACGCATTACGCGTATAATTACGTAGTTCTTCTACGCCATCTACCGCGAACGGAACGTGCACTCCTTGTACAAGATTCTACCGCTTGCAAGGTGTTGTAAAAACTATTCGTCGTTAGTGAAACGGGAAGACTCAGAACTGTGTGTGTGGTACATTTGCACACACCAGTGTTTTAACGCATTGTGCGAAAATTTACAAGCAGTTCTTCACTGCTGCTACCGTGATCGGTACATACAATCCTTGTACAAGACTCTACCGCTTGCAAGGATCTGTTAAGACTTTTCGGGATAGTAATGCGTGTGACGCATAACAATTGATTTTGTATCTTTACACACGATATTAATATTGTAGTATTACGTGTGTAAGAAGTGAGTGTAACTGTGTCACTGTGCGAGATTTTCCGCAGTGACAGTATCATTAATTGTTACGCAATAGTTCCATCAAGACGTTTCCGTGCTAGTGCAAGATTTCCTCATAGGGTGGTCTGCTGATCGCGGTAGACCTTGTTATTCGCGAGAACACTTGAAGAAGCCGGAGAGGTATAAGCTCAATATACCGTTATTGATTAAACTCACTGTCACCTGAGATATTACTTGGTCTTAAACTCTATATAAGTTTTGCGTGTAATAAAATCCGTAGTACCGTTGTGTGTGCGAAGTGTCGGATTCATCGTGGGAATTGCTGGACATCAGCCCAGCTGTTACAGGACATCAGCCCAGCTGTTACAGGACATCAGCCCAGCTGTTACAGGACATCAGCCCAGCTGTTACAGGACATCAGCCCAGCTGTTATAGGACATCAGCCCAGCTGTTATAGGACACCAGCCCAGCTGTTATAGGACCAACCCAGCTGTTACAGGACGCCAGCCCAGCTGTAAACGTTTCTGGTGAAACGTCTGTCATTTGTAAGCCACACCTGACGATCCATCTATACCGCAAAGATCGGCCCTTCTCTTCAACAGCATCATCGTGGGAGTCTTCTTTTGTAACGTATCACGTCTTGCGTATGAACATTATTTAACATTTTAAAAGAGAGACTCTATATCATACATTACATTCTGTACATTTCAAATATACCATATAAACTATAACTTGTGTTTGTACAATAAATAATCTTAAACCCTCCAATATAGACTTGTAATTTGAAATACACATACTATCATATCCTATGCGCCAATAGTTTAGTAATTTGTGTTGTCGCAATATATATGTATATATATATATATATTGTAGCGTGACAGATATAAGCATAATATTGAATGGCAATTGATAATTAGAACAATGAAGTTATAATATTTAAATTTGGAAGAAAGCATTAAGTTTAATATAAAAAGATTAATTCATAGCAACTGTGGAAAGAAATCATTATTATAAAGAAAATACAAGTTCAAATAAAAGGAGTTACTAGTGATGAGTCATCCAAGACCAGTCTCATAACCAAAGGTTTTCAAGGTATAACCCAGGAAGGTAAAAAAGTAAATAACCAAGCAGTACAGAATATGACCAAACCCACAACGAGGGAGAATAAATAGAATAGAAACCCTAAAATAAGCCAAGATCAACCAATACAGGTTGTGTATTTCTGAAATAAAGAAGAAGATGGAGAAGATCCCAAGAAACCTGATGGCATCAAGAAGAAGATGGAGAAGATACCAGTCCCAGAAGGCAGGAGAAAAGAAGACTGATGAAAGAAGAAGAAGGCAGCATCCTGAAGAAGATGTCATGCTCTTATAAAAGACACCCAAATCCCTATATCCCCAAAATAAATATTTAAAAATAAAAGTATAACGAAATAAAAATCACATGTATATAAATTTAAGAGAGAGAAGTGTATAAAGTAAAAGTTGCCTGTGAACTAAGATGAAACAATAATATAGTACCCATGGAACAAATCTCCATTGAAAAAACGCTAACCAATTTATTATGTTAATAAGACTATACGACCATTTAGCATTAACATAATATATAAGTGCAAAGTGAACCAGTGATAGTTTTGGGTATTATAAAAAATGAACCTTGTGTTTCATTCTTGGCAATCACAAACATTGGATGCAATGAAATATGCATTTTTCAATGACTTAAAATGTGTACTGTGACAATATGTTGTTCATAAGACATGAATCTGTTTAGAATAACATTTTGTTTTACATGAAAAAAGAAAAACAGATTTCATAGTGCTTTTTGAACGGTTCATACTATTTATTTGTTAATGACAGGGTACAATTCCCCAAAGACAATGTATAAAAGACGGTATAAAAACTGTAGAATCCTACTTATAATAATAGTTAGAAATAAGACTATAAATATAAGGTTTTTATGTATATAGTACAAGAATGTTTAAAAATGTTTTAGATATAAGGCCATTTGTTTGGGTCTGAAACAACTAACATCAGAACTATAAAAATAGTTACCACTTGTAAATAGTAGAGAGTAATTAAGATGTTAGTTAGTACAAAACCTTTTTTATAAACCATGTTTCCATGTTGGAAATGGGGATTTTGTTGCAAAATGTCTGACTTGAAGACAACCATTTATTTAAAAAGAATATTCTTTATTTTGTTTAACTATTATTTGTATTGTAACCAATACTAATTGTTTTTGTGTAATTTGAAAACATGTTTAATTTATAATACTATATGTAAAAGTCAGAGAGGGTATCACACATCATATATTTGTTTGTAAAATATTTTGTAAGAAAAATTTTTAAAAAATCATAGGCCAAAAGAATGGAAACCAAACTTCATCAAAACAGAGAAATTACTCATTTAAATGCAAATAAACAAAAGGGGTTTAGACAAAATAAACTTGAGATCAAGCCATATAATTGCACATACCATTTAGGAAGATTTTAATAAATTATATTCAGAATTATAAATAAAAATGAAAATGACTAAACTCAGAAATTTGGACATGGGAGTCATATATTCCTGAATAATGTTTCAGAATACAACTAATTCAATTAATTACCAGAAAATAAGGGAATAGGAACCTTTTAATACAATATAGGATTATTAATATTAAATATAACTGATAAAATGGCTGAATTTATATAATGACAGGAAGTAAATTTTGATGTTTTGACTTTTCAGAGTATACCAAACTGAAAGTAAAATTACTATATTTTGGACAGAAAACACTATAAAATGGCATTATTTAATCTGAAAATAAGCTGAATGAACTGAAAGATTAATTTAAATCACATCTAGTGAATAAAATTGACAAATAACCAAAGTTTAGGCATTCATATAGTGAAATAGTAAAGTGTACACAGGATGTGAAAATATTTTTGAACAATGTTAAGAATAATATTATATGGGCTAAGAGTTTAATTGAAACAGAAGGAAACAGTTAGTTAATTATTGGTATTTGAACGGTTAACATGACATACGTTTGATAACGTGGATAACCTAACCTATAATAGTCATACAAAGCGAGTGTATAGTGCGTTATGGTGAAATCGCGAGTGACTTGTAAAATACTTATAAAACTATCATATTATAACAGAAATAATCAAGTAACACTCCGTAACACAGAACAATATAAATCTACTCTGAAAAACACCACAAAACACCAGAAAACTGTATAATACATTAACCCAAATTAGTGACGGAATCGGGGAAAGTGTTTGAACTAATAATTATACGGATACACTAAATACAACTCAGAAACAGTACACCAATCACTACACAACATTTAACAAGAGATTTGCAGACATAAGAACAGGAATATTGCCAGAAAATACATTATTTGGAACACTGCAGGAACGAGCAACATTTTGGTCAACTTGACGGCGGCCATTTGCTTTGACGATCCCAGTGCCTTCTTCTTAGTTCAACTCAGCTGTTTGGTGAAAACAATTATTATATTTACAAATTATTATTCAATGTCTGTGTTTATTAATAACTATTAATTTGATTGTAACGTTATACTTTTTAAATATTAGCCCGATTTCTCTGACTTTGGTAATAACTGGCTGTTTAAAGAACCCTATATAATTTTTATATCATATACTTGTAACTTTTTTCGATATCTGGAGAATCGATACTAATCGATAAGAGTCAATATTGCTATTACTTAATAAAAAACATTAATACTTTTCAATACTTATTATTTCTTTATTTCTTCAATAATACTAATTACCAATAATATAATTCTAATTGATAATCTACAAGGACTTTACCACCCGTAAGTGAAGATAACCTAAAAAATAAAAAGGTAAACAAGTATCGATTGGTTTGAAGACAGTCTTATGAGTGGTGATAGCTTATTTAAAATATACTAAAACTTTAATAAAAATTTTCAGAAGAGCATTACACTGTTTAAAACTTCACAGCCCTATATTAATTAATTGATCCTAATTAATTAATTAATAAAATTAAAATTTTTTTTTAATTATTTTTTTTTATAAACATAATTTTTTTTTTTAATTTCCTTCAAAACAATAAATTTTGTTTTGAAACTTTCGGCGAAGCTGAACATATATATTCCTTCATCAACTTTACGCTACTCGACCAGTCTTGCTACCATTGGGACTCGACCAGCTGGGAAACTTAAGGAAGTGTTTCAGGCCAGTAAGACGTCGAATACACACCAATTAAACATATTATATTACAATTTACTTATTTTATTACAAATTGGCTAGCCCAAACAGTGCGGCTTGATTACAATTTAAGAACACACACAATCTCATTATTAATTATTTTATTACAAATTGGCGCACAACTTTAGGGGCTTTAATTAGCGATTGGAAGGCCAATACATTCTGCCCAATCACTAGTTGGAGCTAGGCAACAGCTACAAAGCCAGAGAATTTCAAGGGAAAATGCAACGACGTGCAACATCTAAGAAACGGGCGGCGGAGGCCGAAAAAGAAATAGAAACCGATATGGACAACAAAGAGGCAACACCAGTAGAGGCGGAAGAGTCGTTGCCACCGGTGGCATCCAAACAACCTGAACCACCAGAAGAACAATCTGAGATACCCACACAGACAGGGGAGGTTAATATCCAAGAGAAACCCAAAACAATGGAAGACGTAAGGATGGAGAAAATAATGGAAATGTTCAAGACAATGGACCAGAATAGGGAGAAGGATAACCAACGAATGGAGGAGAACAGGAAGAAGGACAACCAAACAACAAATGAGAAGATGGAAGAATGGAAGGAAGACTTGAGTAAGAAAATGGGGAGTGATAACCAGTCCTTGAAAGAAGATTTAGGAAATAAGATCGAAACAACAAATAAGAAGCTGGAAGAGAAGATAGAAGAAAACAGCAAGAAGATGGAAGAGAAGATAGAAGAATTGAAGAAGGATAATCAATCCACAAAAGAAGAGTTGACTGGGATGAACAAGAACATGGAAAATTTGAAGGAAGATAACAAGAAGATGGAAGAAGAGATGGGGAAGAAGTTAGAAAAATTGAAGGAAGACAACCAAGCGTTTAAGGAAGAATTCAAGTTAACTAAAGAAGAATTGATTAATAAAATTGAGAACACCAATCAGAAAATCGATGAAACCCGGAAGAAGATAGAGAAGAACAACCGACAATTGAAGGAAGAGTTGAAAGAAGATAACAAGAAGTTGGAAGAGAAGATGGGGGAGAAATTGGAAGAATTGAGAGAGGACAATCAAATTTTGAGAGAAGAATTAAGGGAGGTCAATCAGGAGAATTTGGACAAACTGGACGAAAGGATGGAATTGTTGCGAGAAAAACTGAATAAAGAAATCAACGTTAACAAAAAAGTGATGAATAAGAAGATGGAAGAAGAAAATATAATGGTCAATCGACAGATTCGAGAGATTGATGGAAAGTGCAACCAGACCGAAAAGGAGGTGAATGAGTTTAAAGAAGTGGTGAACATCAAGTTCACAAATATTGAAGAACATAGTCGTAGGAAGGTAGAAGAACAGAGAAAGGAAAATCAAGAAGAATTCGGAAAAGTATGCGACCAAGTCACAGAACGATGTAACGATATACAAGAGACCGTGGCTAGTATCACCGGTCAGGTGCGACAAAGCCGAGAGGAGATGGAAGCAATAAGGAACAGACCGACTCATTTCACTGGATTGCCTGTCAACGAAAGCCGAGAGTGGCTCAACTTCCGGCAATACAAACGCAAGCCGATGGAGTTCCTGGCTAGGGTAGAAGAATATTTGACCAAGCATAAAATTACTCAATGGAGCCATAGCAGGGAGATATTCGACGAGTCTTTCCGAGACATAACAGATAATTGGTGGATGGCCAACCGGAGTGAAATTTCCGACTACCAACGGTTCCGGAAAATGTTTAAGGCAAAATACTGGTCTGAGACCACCCAGAACTTGATACGTGACAATATTTGTAATGGAAGATACAGGTCACAATTAGGTAGCAGTATGACGGCATATTTCTTGGGGAAGGTGTGTATGGCAAAACACCTTGAGCCAGCAATCCCAGAAGAATGTTTAGTGAATAAGATATCTTATCACTATGATGAGGACATTATCAGGGCCCGGAGAGGTAGTCAGATCAAGACGATCCAGGGAATGACCGAGTTATTGGAGGGATACGAGAACGAAGAGTATTATCGGCAGAGCAGAAAGAGAAATGAGAGACCAGAAGCAAGGCCGACTACCTACCCCAATAACGGCAATAACTATGCAAGTAACCGGAACCAGCCCAGTAATTACGACGGCCCTAACAACCCGCCGCGTAATAACCAGTTTAACGGTAATTTTAACGGCGTGAGGAATAACAACCCCTACCCAAATAATAGAAACCACTTTTATCAACAAAATAATAATGTCCCATACAGTCAGAGAAATCAATATCCCAACAATAATGGTGACAGACCTTACCCACCTAACCGAAATTACTATAATAATAATATTAGTAATAATAATAATAGCAATAGTAATAACCGAGTGTCGCGCCCTAAGGTAAATTTTATAAGAGCAGAAGATCGCGGACCCAGGAGATATTATCAACCGAGGAGGAGCAGCTTCCACGGCGCTGACCGAAGATGGCGGAGTGCGGAACGAGACGGCCCAAGATACGAACAGGAAAGACGAAGTACCAGCCTGGAAGATCTTGGCAGACAACCGAACAGGGCGTTAAACATCAACCAGGGTACAGAACGTCAGGAGACAAACCAGAGTTTCCCGAACGATGCCTCGGTCAATAGTAACATAAACACTGACCAAAATATTTTAAACGAGAGGAGGCAGTAATCAACAACGATGACCCGTTACTGCTTATACTTCCTGGGTTAGAAAAGGATGATTTGCAACAAGCAAACAATAATAAGAATATCACTATCATAGGTAACCATTATTTGAAAGACATACGAACTGAACTTTTGGAAGAGAACGAGAAGAGTCTCAGCAACAGTAATAATGAGATAATTTATATAACAGCGGAGGTGGAAGGAGTTCCCGCTAAAATAATGATAGACACAGGAGCTAATATTTCAATAATAAACTCCAATGAGTTGGAGAGAATACAGTGTACATGTGGAAAAACTTTGCCAATGTTACCAGTCAACAACATTGTGTTGGTAGGTGCAACTGGCCGCCAGAACAAAACCATTAGGAAGCAAGTTTCCTTGAGTGTCGTTAGCCGTGATATAGCTTTAGACATGGAATTTTTAATCGCCACCGGATTACCATTTAACATCTTAGTCGGTTGCGATATTCTTCGTAGATATTCGGCAGTAATCGATCTTAATTTAAATAGAGTATCACTTTTCCCAGACGGAGTAACATGGACCGCAGATCTGGTAGGAAGCACAACTATACTTCCCAGCCCTATACATCAACAACTTCGTAAAATAAATGTTATTAGAAACAGCCCTCTTTATAAACCCATAATATACAATCATGGAGGAGAGGATTTATGGTCAGTTAAGATCCAAGAAATACGGAATTTCCAGTGCGGAAGCGATAACGAGAAAATACCAACACATCTAGCTGATCGTCTAATCGCTATATATGAGAAATACAAGGCGGTGTTTTCTGATGAACCAGGGAAGGTAAAAACTACCAGTGCCAACTTCGTTTTAAAGAAAACGTAGAGTTTAACCGGAGGTCATATCCAATAGCGCAGTCGCTCAAAGAAGCCGTGAGAACAGAGATAAACAAGATGATAGAAAACGACATAATTGAGATTAGTCAATCACCTTACACTAGTCCAATTATTGCTGTTCCGAAGAAAGACGGACAAGTCCGGCCTCTGTTTAGATGCGCGTGAGTTGAATAAGACAATTGTGAATGACAGAACCTCTCCCGGTGAAATAGAAGAAATCTTAAAGCGTTTTCATGGTACTAGATTTATTAGCACCTGGGATACGGTCTGTGGTTATTGGCAGGTAGAGCTGCATCCACAAAGCCGCCAATACGTAGTGTTCATTTTCGAAGGGCGCAATTACCAGTTCAAGAGACTGCCCTTCGGACTTGTCAATTCTGTCGCCATATTTGTGGCATGTATGGACCAGATTTTGGGACCAGAAGCGCTCCAATTTACCACCGTCTATGTTGACGATTTACTAATCACATCCGGAACCTGGGAGGAACACTGTTACAGAGTGGAATTTGTACTAAACAAACTAGCGCAGAACAACATAACACTAAAGTTGGAGAAATCCAAGTTCATAGCGCGCGAGGTACAATTCTTAGGCTTCAACCTAGACGACCGAGGTATTACCCCATCAGCAGAAAGAGTGGAGGCAATTCAGAGGTTCCCGCAACCAAGAAACAGGAAACAATTGCAATCTTTCCTCGGACTCTGTAACTATTACAGGAAGTTTCAGAGCCGATATTCCGAGTTGACCGCCAAGTTTCAACCACAGTTATCTGCCAAAAACAAATGGACTTGGGGTGAAGATCAAGATATTACTTTCCGATTGATAAAAGAGAAGTTTCTGGAGAGTGTGATACTTCGTCACCCAGATTTTAAGAAACCGTTCTTTCTAAACTGTGACGCTAGCGATCTAAGCTTAGGAACGACATTATACCAGGAAGATGAGGAGGGACAACATCTGGTAATAAGCTTCGCTAGTCGCACACTGAACCAGTGCGAAAAGAATTACAGTGTGACAGAAAAGGAATTGTTGAGCGTGGTGTTCGCATGCAGCAAGTTCCGGACGTACATTCTCGGATATCAAGTCACGGTACGAACTGATCATAAATCCATCTCGTTCCTTCGTAGGTGCAAATTGAGTCACGGCCGATTGGCTAGGTGGGTACTCGCCCTACAAGAATATGACCTGAAATGGGAATACATTCCAGGAATGAACAACGTGGTAGCGGATGTGTTGTCACGTATAAATCTGGAAGATCAGACTTTCGAGGGAGAGAAGGAGAGCTTAGTAAAAATTTATAACATATTCACGACCAGAGCCGATTTACAAGCTTTGTTAATAAATATCCGAATCCATCAGCAGTCTGATCTTAAGCTGAAAAACGTTGTGAGTCGTTTGGAAGCCAATGATGAAACCATTTCTAAATATTACCACCTTAACAAGGGAATTTTATTCATAAAAACCGCCTTGGACGATGAGACATGGAAGGTGATAATCCCACACCAAATCGAAAAGGAGGTCATCATCGATTACCATGTCAGGTATGGTCACATAGGAGCGTTAAAAGTGATACAAGCTCTAGAGGAAAATTGTAAGATCAAGAATATCAACCGCAAGGTGAGAACATACATCAAGTCCTGTAAGATCTGCCAATGTGCAAAAGTAAACAATGAAAAGACAGAGGGTATCATGATACCGATAACTTCCAACGCAAAACTGGAAAAAGTGTTTTTGGATATCTGCGGGCCATTTCCCCGTAGCGGTGGTCGGCACAGATATAAATACTTGGTAATTATAATGGATCACTACACCAAGTATATAAAGCTATATCCGGTTAATCGGGCAACAACAGCAAAGGTTTTGGCGGTGATTATCGATTTGTATATCCCAGAGATCGGTAGACCATTTTCTATTATTACCGACCATGGTACACAGTTTAAGGGGAGGAGATGGCGAGACACTTTATTAGCACTTGGGGTCAAAACATATAAGACATCAGTCTACCACCCAAGTAGCAATCCGGCTGAGAGAGTACTAAGAGAAGTGGGTAGGATATTGCGCACGTACTGTCACAACCAACAGAAAAAGTGGCAAGAGTACCTAACAGCGACAGAAACATTCCTAAATTATGCCCACCATCCAGCTATAGGAATTCCACCATACTCAGCCATGTATGAGAAGCCGACTCCCCGAGATATTGAACAAATCATTGAATTTCCAACGAACAACAATAGGAAATTCAACCAGTTGAAGTTTTACAATAAGGTAGCAGAAGATCAGGAAAAACGGCAAGCCAAATACCAGAAGGCAATAGGGCGAATTGTAACATATAAAGAGGGTGAAAAAGTCCTCCTTAAAAATCGAGAGCTGCCTAGCACCTTAGAAGGCATAACCAAAAAATTATTATTACTTTACACCGGACCATATGTTGTGGTAAATGATAAGCATAACAATACATATGAGTTGAGGGAAATCGTTTCAGGAAAATCAAAGGAGTGTACAATCAAGCTTCTATGAAGAAATATTATGAAGAATGAGTTGTGAGTTATGGAATTTTGAATTTAATTTTAAAAATTCAAAAATAATGTAAGTATATCTTACAACCTAATATTTTGAGAAGAACATTTTGGAGAATTATAAGAAGAAGGAATTTAGAATTTATATTTGAAAAAATTCTAAAATATGGAAGAACAACTTACAACCTAATAATTTTGGAACGGACTTTATGGAAGAAAGAAAAAGAAAGACTTTTGAATTGAAATATAATTATAAAAATTTAAAATTGAGTAAGTACTTCTTACTACAACCTGATAATTTAGAACAAAACTTTATGGAAGAAAGAGAAAGAGAGAGAATTTTGAACTTAATTTTAAAAAATTTAAAATTAAGCAAGCACAGCTTACTATCACTGAATTATGAGAAAAACATTTTGGAAGAATTAAGAAGAAAGGAATTTTGAAGTTAATATACGAAAAATTTAAAAATAAAGTAAGACCAACTTACTATAACTAAGTTTGTGAGAAAACTTTATGGTAAATAATTAAGAAGAATTTGAATTTGGAGAAATACCAAAACATTCAGAAATAATAGTAAAATCACATTACTATAAACAATTCTGAATGAAACAATTCTGGGAATAAATGAATTAAACAGAATTTGAATGTTGATAGAACGTCAGAACTTTGAAACAAGATAAGATCAACATGTTACAAGGATTTATGAGAAATATTTTTCAATTAAATAAAAAGAATAGTTTGAATTTTACATCAAAACTAACCAAGTTCCAAAAAATAATTATGTGTCAATTATGATTGAATTGAGAAGAAAATAAAGTGATTAATTCAGAAAAGAGAATTAACGTTAATCCAGAATAAATGCTAGACATTCACAATAGCATTTGAAGGAGTAGAGAAGAATAACAAAAAAGAGTGTAATATGCAAGAAAAGAAAAAATTTAGAAGCAAAGAGACTAATTACTTATGAAACGATAATGAAAACAGTTAATTAAGAGCGAAGAAGAACAACTCATACCAAACAGATGGAGAAGATGATTTCGAACAAATGATAATAATAAGACCTATATGAAATGCAAAGAGAAGAAATACCACATGAAATATGATATAAATGAATTAAAGTTAATGAATGCGAAGGCGGATTAATAACTTTCTAAGAGAAAGGAAAGAACCAAAATGTTTAAATAAAATGATCAATATAACAACCTGTATATCTAATGTAAAGATACAATGTTAAAAAATTAAATATAGTATATTAAGACCATTCAAATAATGAATACGAAAGACTATTTATAAAGACCATGCTAATACTATGAATAACCATGTTTTGATTGACAGCAGCGTTACCTGCCAGCAAAAGCGGTAGAATCAAGCCCAAGGCTACAAGGCCTTGAAATTTCTTTCTGAAAATGTAAAGTAATAAAATGTTTAATAAGTAACATAAAAATGTGTCTCGTTCGCTTTTTTTACTATACAGTTCAGAGAACATGTCTTCCGTGAACATGGAGTCACCAAACTGGGAACTTTCAAACTGCGTTCTTTATAATGTAAGTACATACTGCTACTTCGAATAGCAGCAAAGCATCACTGCTGTTTTGTCAATGTTATGGGCAGATTCAAATGAAATCACAGTTTAGCGTCACTTTTGGAACTATTTGAGACCAATTGTAGTTCTGATATACAAAAAAAGTCGAAAATTCGAATACAAAAAATATTTTAGTACAATATAAAACAATACTGCGTATACTGTACACAGGGGTTAAAATGAATTGAATGGTGTAAATATTGCACTTTAATAGGTGTGAACTGTACATTACTACACATTACATTAACACTGTATATAAACAATAAACATTATATTAAAAAGTCAGTACGCTCAGTACGCTCAGAAAATATTTATCTATATTTACACACAGATTGAACATTTTTAAATTTTTCCTAATGTTCATTACAGTGCCTTTGTGCCGTGTGAGTTTTATTAGTGTCATGTTGGTTACATCTGGGAATTCATGAAATTTACAAGTATACAAACACAAAGCAAACTACTACCTGAACAAATAGAAATCAATAAATAGCATGACACAATTTTCGAAACACTCAACATCGAAAGACTACCAAATACTAATATATACACCACAATCACACACATTGACACCAGAATAAAATACCAAAACCAACAGGAAACCATAACAACCAATCAAAACACAAGTACTCCACGAGATTCAAAATTAAGAAGGCTGAGGATGGGAACACTAGCTGTCCCGAAACATGTTCCAAATAAGAGAAAAACATCTGGAGGTAAAGTTATAAATATTATATACTGTAGCATCAGGAAATATACTGTAGTAAAAAGGTTTTTTAATATATATATATATATATATATATATATATATATATAATATTTATAATGGATTTACGTCAAGATATTTTTTTTTCATTATTAGGAACATGTTTCGGAAACCATTGTGTTCCCATCCTCAGCCTTCGTGATTTTGAGGCTGGTGAAGTACTTGTGTGTTGGCTGGTTGTTATTGTGGTTTCCTGTTGGCCTCAATAACAAACCACAATAAAATCAGCCAACACACAAGTACTTCACCACACTCAAAATCACGAAGGCTGAGGATGGGTACACTATGGTTTCCGAAACATGTTCCTAATAAGGTAAAAAAATTATCTTGAGGTAAATTCATTATAAATATTAAATATATTATATACATCAAGAAACGGACTGTAGCAAAAAGTGTTTGAATATATATATATATATTGTAGCGTGACAGATATAAGCATAATATTGAATGGCAATTGATAATTAGAACAATGAAGTTATAATATTTAAATTTGGAAGAAAGCATTAAGTTTAATATAAAAAGATTAATTCATAGCAACTGTGGAAAGAAATCATTATTATAAAGAAAATACAAGTTCAAATAAAAGGAGTTACTAGTGATGAGTCATCCAAGACCAGTCTCATAACCAAAGGTTTTCAAGGTATAACCCAGGAAGGTAAAAAAGTAAATAACCAAGCAGTACAGAATATGACCAAACCCACAACGAGGGAGAATAAATAGAATAGAAACCCTAAAATAAGCCAAGATCAACCAATACAGGTTGTGTATTTCTGAAATAAAGAAGAAGATGGAGAAGATCCCAAGAAACCTGATGGCATCAAGAAGAAGATGGAGAAGATACCAGTCCCAGAAGGCAGGAGAAAAGAAGACTGATGAAAGAAGAAGAAGGCAGCATCCTGAAGAAGATGTCATGCTCTTATAAAAGACACCCAAATCCCTATATCCCCAAAATAAATATTTAAAAATAAAAGTATAACGAAATAAAAATCACATGTATATAAATTTAAGAGAGAGAAGTGTATAAAGTAAAAGTTGCCTGTGAACTAAGATGAAACAATAATATAGTACCCATGGAACAAATCTCCATTGAAAAAACGCTAACCAATTTATTATGTTAATAAGACTATACGACCATTTAGCATTAACATAATATATAAGTGCAAAGTGAACCAGTGATAGTTTTGGGTATTATAAAAAATGAACCTTGTGTTTCATTCTTGGCAATCACAAACATTGGATGCAATGAAATATGCATTTTTCAATGACTTAAAATGTGTACTGTGACAATATGTTGTTCATAAGACATGAATCTGTTTAGAATAACATTTTGTTTTACATGAAAAAAGAAAAACAGATTTCATAGTGCTTTTTGAACGGTTCATACTATTTATTTGTTAATGACAGGGTACAATTCCCCAAAGACAATGTATAAAAGACGGTATAAAAACTGTAGAATCCTACTTATAATAATAGTTAGAAATAAGAATATAAATATAAGGTTTTTATGTATATAGTACAAGAATGTTTAAAAATGTTTTAGATATAAGGCCATTTGTTTGGGTCTGAAACAACTAACATCAGAACTATAAAAATAGTTACCACTTGTAAATAGTAGAGGGTAATTAAGATGTTAGTTAGTACAAAACCTTTTTTATAAACCATGTTTCCATGTTGGAAATGGGGATTTTGTTGCAAAATGTCTGACTTGAAGACAACCATTTATTTAAAAAAAATATTCTTTATTTTGTTTAACTATTATTTGTATTGTAACCAATACTAATTGTTTTTGTGTAATTTGAAAACATGTTTAATTTATAATACTATATGTAAAAGTCAGAGAGGGTATCACACATCATATATTTGTTTGTAAAATATTTTGTAAGAAAAATTTTTAAAAAATCATAGGCCAAAAGAATGGAAACCAAACTTCATCAAAACGGAGAAATTACTCATTTAAATGCAAATAAACAAAAGGGGTTTAGACAAAATAAACTTGAGATCAAGCCATATAATTGCACATACCATTTAGGAAGATTTTAATAAATTATATTCAGAATTATAAATAAAAATGAAAATGACTAAACTCAGAAATTTGGACATGGGAGTCATATATTCCTGAATAATGTTTCAGAATACAACTAATTCAATTAATTACCAGAAAATAAGGGAATAGGAACCTTTTAATACAATATAGGATTATTAATATTAAATATAACTGATAAAATGGCTGAATTTATATAATGACAGGAAGTAAATTTTGATGTTTTGACTTTTCAGAGTATACCAAACTGAAAGTAAAATTACTATATTTTGGACAGAAAACACTATAAAATGGCATTATTTAATCTGAAAATAAGCTGAATGAACTGAAAGATTAATTTAAATCACATCTAGTGAATAAAATTGACAAATAACCAAAGTTTAGGCATTCATATAGTGAAATAGTAAAGTGTACACAGGTTGTGAAAATATTTTTGAACAATGTTAAGAATAATATTATATGGGCTAAGAGTTTAATTGAAACAGAAGGAAACAGTTAGTTAATTACTGGTATTTGAACGGTTAACATGACATACGTTTGATAACGTGGATAACCTAACCTATAATAGTCATACAAAGCGAGTGTATAGTGCGTTATGGTGAAATCGCGAGTGACTTGTAAAATACTTATAAAACTATCATATTATAACAGAAATAATCAAGTAACACTCCGTAACACAGAACAATATAAATCTACTCTGAAAAACACCACAAAACACCAGAAAACTGTATAATACATTAACCCAAATTAGTGACGGAATCGGGGAAAGTGTTTGAACTAATAATTATACGGATACACTAAATACAACTCAGAAACAGTACACCAATCACTACACAACATTTAACAAGAGATTTGCAGACATAAGAACAGGAATATTGCCAGAAAATACATTATTTGGAACACTGAGTCGAGCAACATTTTGGTCAACTTGACGGCGGCCATTTGCTTTGACGATCCCAGTGCCTTCTTCTTAGTTCAACTCAGCTGTTTGGTGAAAACAATTATTATATTTACAAATTATTATTCAATGTCTGTGTTTATTAATAACTATTAATTTGATTGTAACGTTATACTTTTTAAATATTAGCCCGATTTCTCTGACTTTGGTAATAACTGGCTGTTTAAAGAACCCTATATAATTTTTATATCATATACTTGTAACTTTTTTCGATATCCTGAGAATAGATACTAATCGATAAGAGTCAATATTGCTATTACTTAATAAAAAACATTAATACTTTTCAATACTTATTATTTCTTTATTTCTTCAATAATACTAATCACCAATAATATAATTCTAATTGATAATCTACAAGGACTTTACCACCCGTAAGTGAAGATAACCTAAAAAATAAAAAGGTAAACAAGTATCGATTGGTTTGAAGACAGTCTTATGAGTGGTGATAGCTTATTTAAAATATACTAAAACTTAATAAAAATTTTCAGAAGAGCATTACACTGTTTAAAACTTCACAGCCCTATTAATTAATTAATTAAAAATTAATTATTTATTAATTGATCCTAATTAATTAATTAATAAAATTAAAAATTTTTTTAATTATTTTTTTTTATAAACATAATTTTTTTTTTAATTTCCTTCAAAACAATAAATTTTGTTTTGAAACTTTCGGCGAAGCTGAACATATATATTCCTTCATCAACTTTACGCTACTCGACCAGTCTTGCTACCATTGGGACTCGACCAGCTGGGAAACTTAAGGAAGTGTTTCAGGCCAGTAAGACGTCGAGAGCCACACCAAATACACACCAATTAAACATATTATATTACAATTTACTTATTTTATTACAAATTGGCTAGCCCAAACAGTGCGGCTTGATTACAATTTAAGAACACACACAATCTCATTATTAATTATCTTATTACAATATATATATTTATTTATGAGTATACATTTTTATTTAATTTAACTTTTTTCTTTTATTTGTTTCATAAAAATTAATTACTTGGGCCCCACGTTGTTGTGCCAATTCTATAACTACATTTCTTGATTTGTTTTAATATTTGACGCCTCAAGTTGTAAGCGCCGATTTTGTAACGATATTTTTTATTTTTTCTTAATTAACAATATTTATCTATTTAACGCCTCCCGTTGTAAGCGCCAATTTTATAACGATAATTTTTTTTTAATTTAACATGCGAGTAAAGTTAAGTTATTTTAACTTTTATTTATTAACGTAGATTACTGTTTATTTGGGGACGGGTATTGGTTTTCGTGTTGAGTTGTCAAGATTGAGGTTACCAGACTACTTACCGTAGGTTATTACGTTTGACGGAATTACTTACGTCCTCGTGGTCGGGTTCTATCTTCTTATTCTGAAATAAAATTCTTTACTTATATTTTATTTTTTTAAATAAAAGACAACTCGCATCAATTAGGGACAAATATTATTATTTATTTTCATAAATTACTGCCTTCGTTGTTCTAATGCTTATTTGGTACAATGCATGACTCTATTCTTAACCTCAGTTCAATTTAGAGTTACACTTTCGATAGTTATATAAACTCCTGGATTCTATTGACTGTTATTAAAAAGTACGAAATGCACACAAAGAAGTACAACATATTACAATTAAAATAATTCTTACTTACTAATAACAATAAAATTAAAATTATAAAATGCAATGAAATAGTTGTTTGGTCTGATGTGAGAACACAAATAGTTAGTGTCGATTCAGCGGTAGCGTCGTTTGGCCGTGACAAGATGGCGGACTGACGCTAGGCGACTACAGAGTTAATTTACCTCCCAACTATTTAAAACAAGTGTATAAAATAAAATAAGTCAAATAAATTGCTCACTGGTGTTGAATTGGGTTCTGATGAATAAGTGTTATGTGATTTAGTTCTAGTGTTGTATAATTATTACTAGTGTTAGTATATAATATTATTTTCTTCGTTCTTCTTGTTTTATTATTATATTATCAGTTCTTGGTTCTAGTTTGACAGGGTTAATTATTTTACTCTCACTCTTCCTCTGACATGGACTTGACTCTATCATATACTTTTTACACAGAGCAGCATAGATTAGTTCTTTATACTTTAAACTATAATGCATACTCTGCGCCTAACTATTACGTTAACATCGTTTCAGATCCCATGGGATTGACACCCAGTCACCCGCGCAGTTGGTTAGCTTCTCGCTTGCTAATTGACGGATCACAGCCTCCTAACACAGTGTCCATTGCATTTTCACTGACCGGTAATGTGCCCTCGGGGACAATCCATACAGCCTACCTGACAGAAACGCACGTTGAATTCGACGAGTTTCCCACTGTGTTCCATGTGACTCACAAATTGATTGATGGTAGAATGACGACTCTTATCGGCTGAACTTTTAACTACATCTGTTGAGCTTGGGACATTTGACACTCTTATATTTACGGTCGTATAACATGAGTTTATGAATGCTGATAAACGGATACAATGCCGACATAATTAACAACAACCTTTTTGGCTAACGTCCACTTGTATTGATGTTTTTACTATTATCAAAGGTTTTGTTTAGTCTGTTGTGTGCGAATACTTTACTACTGAGTATCCCATAACACAGAATTGGTAAAACTTTTGGTATTGAGGGGAAAATTATACAAAACGAGTCTGTCAACCGAAAAAAGTATTACTACTTATTAAAAGTTCCTACCACGCAAGTCAATATGTAAAAGGAATACCGCCATTAAGTTTAATAAATTCATCTACTTTATGTACTACCCTATTTCTAACTGTAATGCTGTGCTCCTAAGAATACATCTCTACTAAAATAGGAATAGGATTTTAACTGTTGGTCCCATCACGCAGGGTAGGAAAGATGGCTCTGTAATTTTGGGCATTTAATCTTTACTGGCAGTTGTCAAATCAATGAGGTATCCTTAGTCGTTTGACTAAGAAAAACACAGTTTATACACTAAGCTCCGCCATCAATATTTCAAACAAGCTTATAATTTTATAGTGTAGACAAAACGTTTGGTTTTGATGAAAATTAAACGATGCGTGTTAAATTGGAAAAACAATGTTATTAACGAAAACCTCGACGGCTTACAAGCGAGATAACAACCGCATAGCATGTTGCCAATTGTCTTGGTAACGAACTTAACCAAATGTTACAAGACTCTCAGTCAATTACTGTCAGTTACTGCCAACCAGGTTAGGCGACGCCAAGATAAAGCAATGCTGCTTTTGCCTCTACAAATTAGCCATCGATTGCAGCTCTGTTGTGTTTGGGGTATGTACTACTATATGGAGCGATCTCCATAACTATTGGATCGTCACCACCACGACTGTATCCTCGCCTCCGACGGAATTTTAGCCTCTCTATCAAAGTCCTCTAACTGTAAAGCGCCAATGGCGATGGATGATGGATCACTTCATTCTTCACTCTGATTACCAAAACGTCTAGACTCCCTGGCCAAATTATTCCATAATCACAACAACAACAAAAATGTACAAAACGTTTTTATGTCAATTAAAGCAGTTAAATAAGAAAAAGTTTGATTTGATTCTGACCTAATTGTTTTTTCCTATTTTAACTTTCATTCTCTTGGCCACAATTTTTACGTAAAATTATATATACAGGGGGACGGTTGCCATCATTGGACCACATAAGAGTTTTTAATTTTTTTTTCATCACATTTTCAACTTAAATTTACCATTCAATATACAGGTAGTCTCTCTATTACTTTCCGATTAACCGTGAGTATTTACTTTGTTTATAGATTTTTCAAGTATGGTAGTAGGAACAAAAAACAAAATTTTAACAAACGGTCCATTTATGGCAACTGGCTGCTATGAATGGACCATCGAGTTTCCATCGATGGACCGATTACGAAAGTAAAGAAAAACTGTCTCTACATAGGTCTATTACGTTTTATTATACGTATCTACTAGTCATGGTAAAACAAAACTAAAACATATAAAGTATGAAAAAGTATCTCAAGTAGCCTGAGACTTAATTCGCGATGTCGCCGCATAAAATTGTATTACCATTTTTTTCCCAGCCGATCTCTTCTCTTTGCTGAATCTGTGAATGTTATTTTGTTCAGCGACTTGAAACGCGAGTTCTCGTAAGTCTTTGGCTGTAATTCAAAAAACATCTCCTCTAAGTTTAAAATGTTGTCTACTAATTCCTTCTCTACCTCAGGAGCCAGATCTCCTAAACTACCAATAATTTTCTTTCCCTCCACAGCAAAATTGTTTTTGCCTTCTAAATGTCTCTTTAAAGTTGCTTTGGGCACTCCATACTCTCGGCAGACTTCATTCAAACCCATCTCTCCGTTACGAAAGGCTACGATAGCACGTTCCATTGTCTCGGCACTCCATTGTCCATATTTCACACCTTTTGACATTTTTCTGAAAAACGAAAATTAGTATGTTAATTCATAGACAAGCTACTTCAATATTTTGTGTGTTTAGGGTTTTTTGCAATGATTACTATTTAAAATCAATAAATTTCATTTCAGCTTTTAAATACAATCAAACGTCTATCTACTCTTCAACCTGAGTGCCATACAACGACCATGTTAACAGTACGAACCTAACGCCCTTGTGGCTAAAAGTGTAAGGCAATGATTTTATTAGTGTTATCATAGTACAGGGAGACTCAATATGTTTGTATTGAAATGTTTTTATTTTCAATTTGCTCTCAATTGTTGCTATAAACTTATTTTCTAATGACTACAATATTCGGGCTAGAATATAATGATGTAAATTTTTCAAGGTAGTCTACAGAGTTTAAATGTTTATATGTAGTTGTAGGTTATACTTTAGGCTAATAGTTAGGCTATTTGTAAAAAAAAATAGCACTTACATTGAACACAGTGTATATTTGAGTATTATAACACGTTTTTCTAGACACTAACGCAGCTACCACCAACTCACACACAATAATACGCTATTTCCTCGCATCTCTACATTCTTAGCGTTATAAAAATTAATATTTGCAATTTAACAGGTTGTTAATTGTACTGTAAACCGTAAATTATAGGTTAATAAAATTTACTAACAGGCCTATCACAAAATATCAATAAATAAAAAAAATACCAAGCAAACAAGGTTTCTATGTCCCATGTAAGAGGTAAAACTTAAAATGATAAAATTTAGTCTTACTTGTAGTCAAAATATAAAAGAAAAGATACTTAACGTAAAGCGTGTCAAGGAAAATAATAATTTTTCAAAAATGTGTTCACGTTTCAATGAATGGACCACCTGATAAACTGGTCCATTCATGGAAACGCCAAGTGGTCCAATGATGGTAACTCGCCATATTGGATTCCTTAGATAAACACAGCCGAAATGACGATTC
This sequence comes from Magicicada septendecula, assembly GCA_034769895.1. Classification (NCBI taxonomy): domain Eukaryota; kingdom Metazoa; phylum Arthropoda; class Insecta; order Hemiptera; family Cicadidae; genus Magicicada; species Magicicada septendecula. Next base: position 593,046 of record CM068369.1, read on the forward strand.
AAATTGGAACAACCAATATAAAATTTAGAACTTTAAAAACTACTTTTGATGTCAAAAAATTGTGAAATTGTTCAGTAATATATAATGCGTGATAACTGATATTAAAAAAGACTAATAATAGTTATAGCACAGAGTACAGAAATCTTACCTGAATTTTTATCTCGCAGCGACGCAACTCCAACTCGTTTACAGCACTGCACACAGCTGGCGTGAAGGAAAGAAAGAGACTACAACTACTACCGCTCATGCGCACGCTTTGGTAGGGAAAATACGTAAGTGGTCCATCCATGGAACCGATCCATTGATGGCAACCTTCCCCTATATATATATGAGATATATATATCTCAGAAACCTTACAAAATGAGGCCTTGACTCAGTACTGGGTTGTTGCGCCGCTGAAGAAGAAAAAGAAGCGCACAAACGACAGATAAACGTTTTAATGTGTAACAAGTAAGCAAATTAAAACAAGGTACTTTCTGTTAATCATATAACGGAAAGTGGATGACGCATTAAGTGACAATGATCTGTGCTGTCTGTAACAAGTACCAGAGACAACGTTTCGTACTTCTACAATAATGTAAGAATTATTGTGTTTCATAAATGTACTCTTAAATTTGTGCAGTCGAGATAACATCAAAATTAGTTAATGCCTTATCTTACTAACTAGCAATTTTGTAAGAAATAATTGGTGGAAAGTGACATATTAATCAACTAATGTTTAATTTATGTAGAAGTTAAGAGCGACTTCAGTCAGGGACTGTTTAACGTTCGTCTATATCAGTGTTAACGGGACGTCACTGTACAGGTAAACACATACAGAAGCGGTGTTTAATGACTGTTTGGTGTGTTTCACCATCTGCTCCAATCAGAACAGATTATTCATACTATTATTACATTACACGTGTTGTAAACCCAATTAACATGTGTTCTACAGCTGTAGGCTAGTTAAACAGCTGACTTGCAGCCAGCTGTAGGTCATGTTTTACTACTCTGTTTCATGAGCAACATCTCAACTACAATTTCAGAGGTTAAGGTATTTTGTTTTAATTTTTATGACTAAAAACATGTTATATTAAAATATATATACGTTGGCAAGGCAAGAAATACACTATATCTTGACGTATAACATATTTATTATTTTTAAACAAATGAATTGAAATAGATGCATTATTCTCATATTAGAGTAACATACCATGTAATAACGAATTAATATATTAAAATATATATTTAATTTTTGAATTATATGATCAATATAGTCTGCTATCAACTTTGTTTAATTTAGGTAACGCAAAGTAAATGGATCATTCTGTAACAACCACGTTTAATTAACAGAATTTTAGTATAACAAACAATGACTGTAAAGGTTACAAAATACCTGAAAATACTTTTTTATATTATTAAGTAAACATTTTAGAAAAGTTGGAAGCTTACAATTGTCCATATACAATACCCAGTATGTGTACACGCTTATAATACGTGTAGGTATATACAGCATGGTACGTATAACGCCTTGTCTACCATAGGTGGAATTTCAAAAGTGCCTGAAGATCCCAGCGCATAATGGCTACAGAGGGGGAAAATTAAAGAAGAACAGACGTGGGTGTACAAAATAATTTAAAAAACCGTTTAGAAAGAAACAAACAAAAATTACAACATCCAAACTGGTGTAGCTTTATATGATAAACGGTTGGTTAATGAAGAACGAATGATACAATCGCCTTACCAACAGAGGTAAATACACGGACGGACCACATTAAAACATTAACGTTCTAAACCTGATTAACGTTTGTCTCTGTATAATATAACTGTGAAGATACCGTTGATATTAGACACTGTATTGAGACAATGCGTTCCGCTACACGGCTTGAGATTCCCGGTTGCGGACACGGCAAGAGCGTTTGAGAAGGAGCTTGTTTAAATTACTCAGGCACAGACAGAACTTTGCTGAGTTTAAAAACCCGTGGAGCACAAAGCTGCCAGTCAGTTAGTTACATATATTAATTGATTGCTTTAAGCAATAAGGGAACATTATTAAAAACTGCTGTTCCTAAAAGCGACATTAATTAATAGGTACTTGAGTTGAAGATTATTGTAATTTTAATACCGCGTTGAACTTTATTGTTGGATATTCGTACTGCGTACTGGATAATTGCGTAACAAGAAGAGATTCTGCACTTGAATAGCTTCCTTTCTAAAGCATTAGTAATACACATGTGTCCTCTTCTGTCCTGTCCTGTCCTATCCTGTCCTGTTTTGTTTTGCCCGTCCTGTCTTGTATTCTCCTGTCCTGTGCTTTTCTGACATGTGCTGTCCTTGTCCTGTCCTGTCCTATCTTGTCTTCACCTGTCCCGTCGTGTATCGTCTTGTCTTGCCTGTTCCTATGCTGTCCTGTTCTCTTCTCTCCTGTCCTGACCTGACCCGTCTTGCCTCGTCTTGACTATTCCTGACCTGTCTTGTTGTGACCTGCCCTGTCTTGTCCTGTCCTGTTTTATTTGTTTTGTTTTCTCTTGTCCTGTCCGGTCATGTCCTCCTTTGTTTTGTTCTGTCTTGTAAACAAGAACATGAATGTAAATAACAAGTAAACAAACATTTTACGAATTGTTGGTTGCTTAAGAACTGTTTGCTCTTTTACCGTAAAATAAAGTTTCAACGACAGTCAAAGACTAAGTTCAAATTTTAAAATATTAAAAATCATAATGAATTATAATTATTAAATATTTTATTTATTAAACAAAATAGTAAACTATAAGATGTAGATCTGTGAAGTATTTATTTTAACATTAGCAACATTTTAGTACAGATTATTGTATGTTAAACTTTAATTACTGCAAATTCGGAAATGTAAACGCCCAGTGCAACGTAATTCCGAGTAATTATGATAGGAATAAAGTTACCGGGCCAGTGAAACTATAATTAAATATTTACAATACGATATTTTTGATTATTTAATGCATCGTGTGTTTTGAGAGTTTCCTAATTATCTTCTGACCAGATACTAAGAGACGTAATTGTACATATTGTATTGTTTTGTGTTGTAAGGCTGGCTTCCGTGTGCACTGTGTAAAGTTTACTGGTCACATATTGTATATCCGTTCCCCAGAGTCCACTACGTCTGTTCTGTAACATTGGACTACTCGCCTTTATTAGGGTTGTTTTCTCCTTACCTAAACGGTTAATTATTAAGGTTTCATTCCTCTCCTTCGCTATTGTACTGGGCCGGCTACCAACATTGTCTCTTTCTGGTCCCCCTCCCCACAACACGGTATTTGCGTACGTTGTACAAACTCTACAGTAGATGTCGTTGCCATTGGTTTTACATCTCTTATTCCTACAGGCCTCAGGTAATTTTGTGGAATACACTGAGATTGTAAGCAATCTTGCAAACAGCAGATTTGTAAGGTAATTTGGAACAATAAAATTTTTAAAATTTACATTATAAGTAGCACTTTGAATGTTTATGATGAAGATGAACGGAGAACCTAAGTGATAACATTGGAGGTACCAAATACAAATTGAAGTGGACAAAGTTCAAACAGGAAAATATATTTACGCACGATATTCCCAGTAGATTGAAAATTCCGTTTTCCTGCTTCCCCGTGGTACTAAACTTGGAATTTTGAAAGTTGAACAAGAGTTTTCCAAACGTTTCCACTAACAGTAACCGCATTCCACAGGATCCTATGCTGTTTGACCCAAGCAAGGTTTATCAATCCCAAGGTGTACGTCTTACCTAACTAGGCGTTCTTCGTGTATTCTTCTTCTTCTTCTTCTTCTTCTTCTTCTTCTTCTTCTTCTTCTTCTTCTTCTTCTTCTTCTTCTTCTTCTTCTTCTTCAGCGGCGCGACAACCCATTGCTGACTCAAGGCATCCTTTAACAGCCTCCGACAGTTGTCCCGGTCAACTGCAGATAACTGATTGGCTGAGAAACTGAAACCCCCCCTTTTATTTTATAAGTTTTTTTTGTAAATTTTTGAATTTTATTTTATTTTATTTGTATTAAGTTTTTTTTTTTGTAAAGGGGAGAGACATAATATTTAGAACTAGATGGTGAACCTAGAGGAAGCATAAGTGTGCAACGGCCCAAGCTACAATTACAGACATGTCCCCCCAGGTGAATGACAGGACTTGCAATGAAAAAGTCTATTAACAAACAAGCGTGAACTTTATTGAGCATGCAATCTTACATGACATCACAAGTTGTAAACTCATCAATCAGTAAAATTGAACAACAGGATTATATATATATATGTTAATATTCTTTACAGCATAGGATTGTGAGTGAAGTTAAGTTTAAATATAAATGCATGTATCCTGCCACGCTATGTCCAAGTTAATTCTTGCAAGAATATTATTCAAAAGTCTAATTGAAAATTACTAACCTTGAGTGCTATATAAAATGAATTAAAGAGGCCAGCCTTTTAGTAACCTTTTAAGCATTTTGATATCATAATTCCAAACACACTCCCCTCCAAAAGTGAAAATTTCACACAAACACATACACATCATATAAAACACACATCCACCATTTCTGTACAAAACCCCTTATAATAACCTTTTTGCAACAAGAATAAATAAATACACAATTATATAATTAACAAGGCAAATTTGGTAATTCTCAGTTACGCATCATAATATGTCAATATAATTAACACGGAAAATGCAAGTGCCCCCAACCAAACCAGAGACTCAAAATATTAATCAACTACCACATTAATCATAATAAGCAATATGCGTATGTGATCATGAAAATAGTTTAAACACTTAAAGAAATTAGACAGCCCCCTTTGAATCCGGAATTCTGCCATGACCGCATGACATGACCAAGCCGAAAATAACTAACTCTCGGATAGATTTAATTCGATAAAAGGTAGAACTTAGAGCAGAGCCTGCGGATACGTGTGTGTGTGTGTGTGTGTGTGTGTGCAATTTTCTTACATATTATAAGAAGATATAACAGATTGCATTAGACTTAATTATGTAAGGTCCACACATGTAGGCACAGATCTAAACATGAGAGTTTTGCAGAACTTTAGTAATTAAACGCGGCCTCATGAGTCTGATTCTGGGAGCTTCCGTGGATTTACAGTGTAGTGGTAGTTGAGATAGTATTAAATAAATAAAATGGTCCCACCTGGATCGTCCGTTGTACTTAAGTAAGCCTTGGTTAATCGGTGGAGTCTCGGTCGCACCAATAAGTTCTGGGGCAGAGTAGCTTCACGAGTGTGTCTGTGTGCGTGAATCTCGACTGACGGCATGTCATGGCTTAACGGTCGTCTCTGCCAGAAGGGTGGACAGTTGGTCGTCTACACCCGACACCCATCTCGCCCTTGTTCGAGCACCTGTGACATGCAATGAGTTGTATAGGGTGTCATAAGGAACCTGAACACACCACAGCTCGCACACATACGCCATCCTTATTAAATTGCTAACACACACTTTAATGCTTCAACAGCCACTACAAACACATCACCACTTATTCGTATTAATCTGGATTGAACCCCCAGCTGTGCCTTATTTCATTTAACCACTAATTACGTTTGAAGTATTTCATTGAGAACGTTATTCACATAATTATTAATGACGCAAAAAAACAGTTGAGTGCAAGATATGCATTATCATTTTCCTAACTGAAATCAATTTAACCCGCAACATTCACATCCATATTGAGTTAATCTCTAATTTGCATTAATGCCCAAATTGAAAACACGCACTCACAAGTTATCGTTTACTATTAAAACTGAAACAGAGACAAAAATATATTTTGGGGTTAAAATATTTTTAGAACCCCGTTAAATAATACATACCTGGAGCAGAACTTTATTCAGCCTCTCATAGAGAAGAGCAACGAAGTCTTGAACCGATGAGTGCCGTCAGCCGAGAGTAGATGACCTGGTTGAGGATTCAAATAGAAATGAGGACGATTAGATGGAAACGTCTAACCACGAAGCCTTGGCCGATGCAGGAACACACAAATCACAGCTGACCCCGCCAACTGAATCTCATTGCTACACAACAAACGGTCTGCCTACCCAACGACGACGAGATGCAGTGGCCGCGCGTGACGTCAAAACCCGCTCGTTTTAAAAACACATCGCCCGTCTGGGCAATCGCTTTACATGAGCCGAACAAAATACGGCACAAAACTAATAGGTTTGTGCACATGAAAGGGTTTCACAGATAGGATATATGAATTCTCCGATCCAACCCCCAACCTTGAGAACCAGGAACTTTTACTTCGGGGTGCTCTTCCCCGAGAGAGTTGCTTTCACCTCAGCTGACAAACCCTCTCTGCTCGCTAACTGACTCAGCGCATGTGTGCAGCCGTTGGCCTACTGTACGCTCCTCCGCCTTCACACTAGATGCACATCCTGCTACCAATGTGCATCATCCTGCCAGGCCAGGATCAGGATACCCCCCAGACTGCCCTGATAGAATCCCCCCCCATCTCACGTTTCCTTACCGATCCACTCCGTCGAAGGGATCTTCGTGTATTCAGATATGCGAATGCCCAGAGGCCCAAATCTTTTGCCGAAATATTGTACCACACCCTCACTCATAAGGTTTTGTATTACCTTCTTAGCAGCTACTTTAATACTTGTTATGGTTTAACTCGCAAATTTATGGGAACGAAAGTCAGTTTGCACACTGCATCTCCTTAGAACTTGGTTTACTTTTTCAGAAATCTGTTGGATGTATTCAAAAAGAGCAGTAGCTTGTGTTCCCCTTCTGTCCTTACGAGGTTTCCAACGTGCAGCCGTATAAATAAGTTTCTTAACCTACTAATAAACATGATAACCTTTCTTACCAAAGTCACTGCAGATAATTTAAATTTCTTCCTAAGACAAATTCATTTGAACAAATCCCTACTCCTTGAAAATTTGTATTATTATTATTATTATTAGCAGGGGTCCTACAGTCTACGACGCATCCCGCATTTCGATCGCCATTTCTCCCTAACTTTCCAGCCATCGTCTTCAATAGCTCGATATCTCATGCTTTTCCTAATTCCTGTTCTCTATTGTGTTGTCAGCCTTCCTTTTCTTCTCTTGTTTTGTAGTGTGTAAGTCAATGTTTTCTTTGGCCATCGCTTTTTCCTCCATCCTAATTACGTGACTATACCATAGCTACTGTCTGCATTCTATTCTTTCTGTTGTTGTAAATTGAGCCCTCATTTCCTTCTGATATCTTTGTTTTTAACATTTTGCATTCTAGAAATGTTACACGCTCTTCTTAAGTTCATTTCCACAGTGTCTATCATTCTCTTTATCTGAAAGTTATCAGCTTTCGCAGCCATAAGTTAAAATGGGCTCCACAGTAGTTGTGTATATTGTCGGTTTAGTTCGAAGTTTCATTTTGTTCGACCAAAGTAATGAGTTTAGCAAACTAATAGCCTTTTTTCCCTGTTGTATCCTATTTATGATGTAATTCTTTGTTGTTCCATCTTCCGAAATAATGCTTCCCAAATATTTGAATTCTCTACACTTTCCGATTCTATGGATTTGGGTCTTCTTCTCGCGTGTCTCCTATTTTCAGATAGTTTGCTTGAAAATACAACGTTTTGATAATTACTGCAAATAATTAATGATATTTTGCCAATATTCTTTTTTTTATAGTTTTTATTCTTCGTTCCTTGCCTTTTTCGGTCCTTATAAGGACTATTCCAGATTCTCGAGATCAGAACATTAGGTATAAAATATTACAATGGAGGCAGTTTGAATAATAGAGTTTACTTTATGTTATATATTGTTTGTGTTTTGATCAGGAACATCAAATTGTCATATGTTAGACGTCAATAATTTTAGTTGTATTTGTAAGGAAACACGTCCTCACGAGTGACGGCTGCTGTAAATTGTCTCACTACTACTTAGCGACAAGTAGAGGTCAGGGTACCCCTTAACCTTGGGGTAAAAACATTCCCCTAAAGCGAATAAACCTTCGCTGATATACGGAGTCTGATATTGGGGGCAAAGAGAACCCAACACATTAAACATCCTTATGAATATCTCGAAAAGGTAATACTGAGGTACTGGAATTTAGTCCGATAACCCAAAACAATTTAGTCCGTATTTAGTTTTAAGTGGAAATGCCAGACTCAAACCTAACCCAAACAGAATATCTGGCTGGGCGTGAAGCCAGAAGTCGGCAGTCCCACCATCGTCTTACTTTGATAGTACCATCTCCAAGGGGCTATTAAATACTAAGCTGGCTTAAGTAAGATATCGGATAAGATGGTTAACAAATTTAAACCGAATGTCTAACTGGCGCATCCACAAACAACTACTGAATTATAAGTCGGAGAGGTGTGCGACGTCAGAAGAAGCGTTGGAGTGGAGTGAACAACTTGTTGAAACTGATGAATTGAGCAAATTCTGAAGAATGGAATGTTATTACTCTTACGTACGTTAAGCTAGCGAGACCATTTTGTTAGCGATATGTTTACAGTATTTTGCAATTATAAGTAGTGTGACACATAAACCTAAAACACAGATATCTGTTAGCGACTTCATGCATGTATTTCATGTGTGCAATTGTCAGGAAGTGCAAACATTTTACACAGTACAGCGCGTGTGGTCAACTGCATGCATGAGTTTACATTGAGGGCGATCAGTGTAGTGTGATACGTTACCGTCAGAGTGCAGTATTGTTTCTGTTGTGCAACAACACACGGTAAATTTGGCGCGCCACGGCTTCGATGTTTGCACTGTCAACTGTTATTGTCTTTGACTACCCTGAATTTACTGTCCGTTAGAATCAAATGGTAGAGTATTACCTTTAGTTTACTGTAACTTACGAAAACTATTATGCCTTTAAAACCCAAAGTAATCTATAAATACAGTTTAACGAATACAGTTCGCTGATAAACATAATGGTCAAGACATTAATTGATTTGTATATTTCTAAATTGTAACTTTTCCATACACTTTTCCCTCTAAGAACGCTCTTCATAGTGCAGCAGTCTTCCCTCTGTATCTTCCCTTGTTTAAAGTTTACCTCTTATTTTTTCATTTGCCCTTACCAATCCGCCAAGTATTTGTAGGTACTTACTTTTCTAAGCATATTCTTTGCACATTTAAAAAAAATTGATATACTTGTAAGACATAAAATTGACTGTAGATTATACCATAATATTTTGAGGCCACACCTTTTAAAAGTTTTTTTTATTTAGTTTAACACACATTTTCAAACAACTTGATGTTTTTGCATTCTTTTCAAATTGTCTCAATTCATCAATTCTGTCTCTACAACTCGCTGTTCATAAGTTAATACCTCAAAACTTTTTAATTTTTGCATTACATTAGTTTACGCAGTTTTCCATCGTTACATAACTTGGTTCAAACGACTTTAGGTGTTACAGACCTTCAATGTAATTTTACTAAGCCCAACTGAGTTAACTTCATTATGTGTACAATGTCTTAAACTACCTGTCAATCCATTCTCTAGAATGTACGCCAAAACGTTTCAAATAACTTGTCTCTTAGGTCTATGGTAACTTTGACATGAATAGAACTTATTAATCAATTTCAGTAATTTTTACTTGGTGTTAACAATGTTTTTCTTTTAACAAACATGTGTTACCAGTTTTGTCAGTTTTATTAGCAGCCATCTTAATAACAACTTCGTCACTACTTATTGCCACACTGCTAAACACTTCGTTCTTGACGAGGCCTTTCGGTATCTCAACCATCTTCTGGTCTTAAAGTAGTGACAAAGTTGGTGGAAACATGTTTTAATTTGTGATTTTGTAATTTTCAGTAAATTAATGAAATAAAAAAACTTTCGTTTCTTTTTATATTCAGTTACTCTTATTGCTGCATTCTCAACTCAAATGAACCTCATGCGGAATCGCTAAACTCACACAAATTTGCGGCAGTTTAATAGTTTTATTGTCTTACGTTGGCAGCAATGCCAATAACCTTAAAATGTACGTTTTATGTTTATTTTACTTGTGCAACAGACTCCTTAGGTTATTTTATGTTTACTTGAAAATATTTCTTTTATCAGACAAAATAACATGCAATATTAACTTACTGTAAAGTTTATCATTGCACGTTTTAATTCCGAATTATTACCGTGTACTGTAATATCTGAGTGTTATTGAGGAAGAACATAAAGGTACAGTCTGGTGAGGAGTCGTGCAAATCTAAGCGTGCTTGAGCGCGGTGCAACCAATTCTTTAACGAATTCTTCATTCGTTTTAGTTCTGTTTGAAAGGTCTGTACTAGGTTTTATGTTCCACAGTATATTAGTTAGTCATTAATTTGCCGTACAGTGTTGCCAAAGGCCTTTACATATGATACAACATCAGTCCTACAGTCTATGAGAGGAGCACGAATATCAGTAGAACAGAGATTCGGACCTCGTCAGCTAAGACGTTCTGTGAGGTTTGTGAGCGATCTGATAGCAATACAAAGGGAGTGTTGTAGTAGAAGCGGAGAGTGTACCTCCCAGACTTTATTCAGGGGTGGAAGGAAGTAACTTCTGCAAAGTTTATTACCGAATTAAACGGCAGCCAGTAACATACACATTTACATGTCAATTAATAAGGTACATTAAGTCGGTTGGAATATTGGTATTAGTGGTTCGTTCTCAAGTAGATTTCCGCGGCAGCTGTCCATTATGTTTTTCAAGTCTTTTTCCGGGGTATGGACCGCGTATGGTTTGACTGTACGTGAGCTGACTGACCACACAAATAATGCACACCTACAGGGCAGGGTCTACCCACCGCCGCTTCTACACTATATAACTGAGTTTGCTTGCTAGCCTCTTCATCACTTAGACCTGAGGATACTCATTGAAATATGAGTTAAACGTTGTCATACAAGATTTTTTGACGCGGGACGGAAGGAGACTTCAAAAACATCATTATAGTGCACGTTTTGAATGTACATGAACTGCATATGTTGAGTACCTTTGACAGACAAGTATTTATGTACACATAGATTAGTATCGTGTAAAAAATATCTGAAGAACGGGATTAAAATATTCATGCAACTGGTTTAACATAGAGAGACAATATTGTTACGACGGTTTACTTGATCGTCGCAGGTACAGTGGAAAACAAAATACAAGACTCCAATGAAGTCACTAATCATCAGCTTTAATTTTCACAGTTAAACATTTCGTATTTAAAAACACATTCGCTTACAATAAATCAAATAAAAATTGTTCTCACGCACTAAAATACTAAATATTAAATACTAATATAAAACACAATTGTATTAAAATAATCCCACCCGATTATAAATCACAACACTTCACTATTAACCACTTGAACGCGCAGAGTAATATCGCCCGACATTAACTCGAACCGCACCAAATATATCGCAACTATAACTGAACTAAGGCCGGTGCCGCCTTGTATTTATACCCCCGCTCACAGACCAGAACATTCCAGACTACGCGTTATCTCTACCTACGACGTAATTAATTTCGGCCTCGACACAGTCCGCGCGGCTTCTTTAACAGTCTAGCTAATGCGTCGAGAATCACGTACGTTACACGCATTACATTCCGGATCCCTCTGGAACATCCGATAACCACGTAGATTGTTCTGTGGTGTCGTAACAATATAGTTTCGTATAAAACCAAGCGTGATTCTGTTTGAACATAACACAAGAACAATGCATATTCTGTAGCACGTAGTTACACATTCACAGTCTTCATCAGTAAGCGTAGTTTGTTCCGACATAATTTAAAGGTCTGGGGTTACAATGCAGCGTTAAGTCATAAAATTGAATTCCACACTGTCTCTGCGGTTTGACCTACATATCCTGTACATGTTGAGATTGTGTTGTATTGCAGTTGTGCTTTATTTGTGGTTTACTCTACAGCAATCTGCCCATACGTTATTCATACGGTGAGTGCTCCACTGTACTTTATTGTATTACTACTTGGATTTGGGTTCAGTGTTAAATTAATATAACGTACTCCTGACGTAACGGAAGACGCAAGAAAGGTACCAGTAATACCCATCCCCCCCCCCCACAGACACAGACAGATGTCTCTCATATTAGCGTAAGTGTTGGTATGTACACACATTGCGGGGGGGGGGACAGGGAGTTAAGTCGTCATCATCTGATCCGGTTGCTGGCGATTTGGACATCTTCCCAAGTTTTTCACCGCGCTTCTGCATCCTTGTCGATTGTTTTTCACGGAAACTTTGGTCTGTCTGCTAAGAGAACCTTGACAGTTTCATTCAGTCTTTTGTCGCGCTATGTCTTCCGTATGGTTTTTGGGGTCTGAAAGAAACCACCCATTGTGTTCTTATAATTTCGTTTTAAACCGGTTTCAGTTTTTTTAATTTCCGGATATTCTAGTTGCTTATCTTGTCTGCACAGAAACCGCTCAATATTCTATGTACACATTAGCTTACAAGAACATGACTGTTCTTAGTTATAGGTTCTTTAACTTCCCAGGCTTGCCAGCCATACACAATCACAGATTTTATTCTGCTGGCAAATTTTAGATATATGAAAGTACAGTTTTTCTTTCTATACGACGTAGGTTTCCGGAAGACTATCTATTGTGTCTTCAGCGTCGTGATCAGCGCCGCCCTCCGCTTACGCCGGTAACAGAAATTAGATAAACACATTGTAACAGCCTCAATGTGCTTACTGTTTATGAAGACAGGTTCACAATTGTAACTGGATCTTGTTGGTAACCTTCTTTCATTGCTAATAACAAACCTTCCGTTATAATATTGACGGCAGTTATACGTTACTGGAAATTTGGAAATCTGTTGTAAACAATCAGGCTGATTATCTCTTACATTTTGGAAAGATCAATATCGAAAAGTAGAGATCTCTGACGTCAAAGTATTTACGCACAACGTAAACAGTTTACGACAAACGATTGATGCAAAGTTATTGTGAGCCGCACCACAGATAGACAAAATGACAAGCTGCACTCAGTCTAGTTAAAACTGAGAACTCGTTTCGCTTCTTCAGTAATTACGGCTTGTAATACCTGGGCTACAGTGTGTCTTATATTGCAAGGAACGACGTTGTGAATAAGTTGCATAAGTTCAACCTTATGTGCGGGACCATTAGGCGAACTCTTAAGTCAGCAAGTAAAGGAACACGTCTAAAATTCTACAAGGTGGTGGCTCTTCCCACACTTTTTTATGGGTTTGACAATTGGACTTTAACGATAGGCCAGGCCAGTCGCATCCGACCGGCTGTAATGAGATTTCTCAGGCACGTGGCAGAGTATACTCTCCATGATCATAGAAGAAACACAGATATACAGCAGGAATTGAATATTCTGTGTGTGCTCGACAGGGTCGTCCTGCATCGGCTGAATTGGTGTGAACCTCTTTGCCGAATGGATGACTGCCGCATCCCCAAACAACTCTGGAACTATAAGCCGAGGGGACGGAGAGGTGTGGTACGTCCGAGGAAGCCCTGGAGTGTCCAACTCCATTCTTTGCCTATTTGAGACCGAAACAAACCATCCTTGGTTTAATCCGTAAAGATGATGATCATGATAATTTGTTTTCCCGTAGTACGAAAAGCCAATGAGTGATTGGTAGAATTGCTCATGTTGTGTTTGAGAAAATATCTCTTCTTATCTCGCCCAACTGACATCGTTACCTTGAACGTTTTGTGACGCATAATCTGGACCGAGAACGTTAACGACTTTTGGATCTGGATATGTTAACGACTTTTAAAGTCGATCAGTTTTAATTTATATTTTATTAATCACGTTCAGCAGTGACATTGTTCTAGGGTAGTTTATATGTAAATTACTTTTGGGTTGAGAGACAATAAACTTTATCGACAAAGTATTATAAGGTAAAAGTTATCAACGTGCTTAAAAGTAGAATGGGCCACACGCCGCTTGCAATCCAATTATTATTATTGGAGTCCCGACTTTCCAGCAAGCGTTTTGACGCAATAGGCTTTTTACCTTGAACAAATTATATTCCTTGAAATCAAACTATCTGGCGTGCTGTTTGGCTGTAGTCCAAGGTTTTAATTTAAACCAAACGTTTCAGCAGCACCACTGGCAGCCATCTTCAGTGGATGTAACGAGTCAAACCTAACACGGGGTGTCGTACATTAGGACCACAGTACTGTGGTTAAGGCTAATTATGTCCTGCGATGCTACCTGTACTTATAAATTCATTAGTAACTAAGTACTATACTGAGTAACTTAAGTAAGTACAGTATTGTGGTCATAACGTATGACACCCAGCGTTAGGTTTGACTCGTTACATCCACTGAAGATGACAGCCAGTGGTGCTGCTGAAACGTTTAGTTTTAATAAAAACCTTGGACCACGGCCAAACAGCCCGATAGTTAGTTTAAATTCAAGTGACACCGGTCGTGAAAGCCTTCGAACAACAAATTATCATCCTGTTTAAACAAACTATTTTCCATTCCATAAGAACAGCTGGTCACACTCAACTATGACTTTTATGCTGTTGAGTCTACAAAATAAAAGAAAAATTGAATTAAATCTGGCACTCTTTGGAATAGTCTAACGAGATGTTCGTCTCTGCACCCAGCACCCGAGTCACAGATTTTAAACTTGGGTAATGTATCACCCAATTCAGAAATGCTATAGCCAATAGTATAAGATACAAACCAATGGCTGGGTTTTGTTTTGATGTACATTTAAAAGAGTCGTCTTGAAGGTCATTAAGGTTTGGATGTGATAAACGTGAAAAAATCAACAGTTACAGAATATTTATTTGTAAATTTTACATGCTCTGCATATTTTCCTGCAGATTCATCACGTAACTTATCAAACGTTTTAGCAAATTTTCCCTTTTTTATGTGCATCAAAACAGACAGAATTTGAATATTTGGTGCTGGAAACCTTACTAATGAGATTATTTGATCAATGCGTGATTTGTAGTACCCAGAAATATTGTGTCTAGAAGTAATTATATACTTGACTTACGTTCATCTTTAAAATTATTTGTTCACGTCTTTCCCAACATAGCTCTACCAAACTAGTCTCACTACGATACATGAAATTCAAAGGATGTTATTCTCAGACACTGGTTTCTATAGCTTCAGTCAACTTAACTGTAAACAACGGACTTACCTTTTTGGTTCCGTCCAACAAGAAACCTCTAGATTAGTAAACTGTGCTTCACATTGAATAAATCGGTTTTCGCCTGATTCCGATAGACTTTTTCAATTACTTTGTGTAAAATTTATTGAACAGCGTAGTAATCTGTTGCAGATGCATTTAGTGTTTGTTTTTCAATTATAGTTTGGCAAACTTAATCACTGTAAATCAAATATAGTTACTGCAAACTTTGCAATGTCATGGATTAATATTGTTACAACTTTACAGAACAGTCACGTGTTTATCGAATATTCCAGAGGCATCCGGAATGTAATGCGTGTGGCATACCTGATTCTCGACGCTTTAGCTAGACTGTTACAGAAACCGCGCGGACTTTGTCAAGCCCGCAATTAATTACATCCTAGGTAGAGATAACGCGTAGTCTGGAATGTTCTGGTCTGTGCGCGGGGTATAAATACAAGGCGGCAGCGGCCTTAGTTCAGTTATAGTTGCGATATATTTTGTGCGGTTCGAGTTAATGTCGGGCGATATTACTCTGTGCGTTCAAGTGGTTATTAGTGAAGTATTGTGTTATATAATCGGGCGGTATAATTGTAATACAATTATGTTTTATATTAGTTGTCACTTTATTGCGTGTGAACAAATTTTATTTCATTTGTTGTACGAGACTGTGTTGTTAATTACGAACTGTTTAACTGTGAAATTAAAGCTGGTGATTAGTGACTTAAATGGTGACTTGTATTTTGTTTTCCACTGCACCTATAACGATCAAGTACACCGTCGTAACAATATGTTTCTGCAGAATAAATGTTGACTTAAGAGATCTATAAAATTCAACAAGTAGCTATATTTAGTTTTTTACTACTAGCCTACATTGTAAAAGCTTTCTCACAGTGCTATAACATTAGTTATACAGAATCGTAGAAAGAAAAGAACCCCTAAAAAATGTTAAGACATTTTAGTTAGAATAATACAGAATGTAGACACAAAAGCTATCGTAATACTTGATCCAAGAAGTAGAAAAATAGGAAATATTAAAATTAATTATAATAACTATAAGTATATGGTTCTGGCCTTACCTCTACAATTTTAAATTTACAACTACGCATGAATAAAAATGATGAAGATGATAACAAAAAAAAAACTAACTAGATGAATACTCGTTGCTAATGTCGATAATTTATCTAGAAAACCTAGTATTTGTAGCTGAAAGTAAAAATATAGAAAATGTAAATAAATAAAACAAGCTGTAAATATTGCATCCAACTTGAGAAAAACGGTAGGAAAAAGAAATAGTTTGACTTTCTCAAGAATAGACCAAGGAAGTATAACAATACCGTTGATTAACTTAGAAGCTCAAAGTAATTAATGTACAAGTATACGGTAAAACTCTTATATTAATATAAAACTAAATATTATTAGTTTTTAGGGATGTGTGAAACTTTAAATAAAGTGTACAGAAACACACAAAAAATGAAAGACACGCAATTGACGTTGTATAAAACGATTGAGTTTGTATCAGAAGAAAGAAATGTTACCAATAACAGGAAAATAATAACGACGGATACATACGAAAAAACGAAATTGTTTTGAAGAGAAAAAGGATTTAGACGATTTCAAATTTACAAAACACAATGCGCTAATCAGAAGGAAATCGACAGAATGTAACTTAAAGGAACACCGAGGAATAACTTCTACGTTACACAGCTGAATGGTAAATAATTATAAAAAGAGACAAATAGATCAAGAAGAATATGAGTGTTTTTACAGTCCAAATAACTGCCAAGGAAAATAAGAAATTAGAATGAAAAATTTACAGGCATTGCACAATTGCAATGCACAGAGAAGGGCATTGAAAATGCTTCAATAAATCTAAAAAGTATATATGTTTATGTTCATTCACCAATCAATGAATTCATTCTTCATTTACCAATATACAGATTATAAGTTAAATGTAGTCGCATTCATAAGCGAAATTTTATATGTGTACTACGTTATTGACAACAAAGAAGTAGTTTCTATGGAAACTCACCGGTTGCCATTTTTGATCACGATCACGCACCAGCGATCGGCTGCAAATGTACGACACGTCCTTATAAACATTTTCAATGTTAAAATGTTAATAATTAAAATATTATAACTTCACTGTGTCTCCAATTTAATGAGACCGCATTGAAGGTCATCGTATTTAATTAGTTAATATCTCTATTATTACGTACGAGTACTTGAGCATGAAAAAGGAAACATTTTAATAGACCAGCACAATAAGTTTAAAATTAAGTTACCTTTTCTTAGTATCCAGCTTATGTATAGGCGAGGGTGGGAACGAAGGCGTGTATATTCTTCTCATTAGGAAGAATAATAAACCGGAAAAATAGCGTACGTATGAATAACCTGACTAATATGTAGATTTATGAAGTCACGGTAAATCCTAGAGTAATGAGTCTGGCCGCCGCCGAGCGGAGCGGATTAACCCACAAAATGTTGACTCTTATTAACTTGGTTTATGGAGCTCTAAGCTGCAGTATGTTTGACACTTATGATGTCTTAACCTGTCTTCCTTGAAAATAGACACTTTTATGACTGTTACATTATGTTTTATATGTTCCGTATAATATTAAGGTTTTGGGTACTAGGCTATATTTTCTTCTTCTGATAGTTTCTATCCGTTTCGGATGTTAGATATCATACAGACTATTTTAACTTTCTTTACTGCTGCACGGAATAAGTCAATTGTGTTTGTGCCAAACCGGGTGCTTAAATATCTCAGCCATGATATTCTTGGTCGCCCAACTCCTCTCTTTCCAGGTACTCATATTTTCATATCTGTGTTTATATTTAATTTTCTTTTTACTTTATAACTGTTCAAAACTGTTCCCCCCGGAGACCCGATTCGGGAACTTGAAGCTCCGGATGATTTTGCATTGAACATAGCCATGGTGATATTACTAGAGATATCTAAACGATCTTTAATGTAGTGATTTATCGTTGCCTTCTACATTCCAATATCGTTGACTAGTAATTAGTTCATCCGCCTTCGGGGCCGATTTCTCAATCCCAGGACAATGAGGTGCCCTACCGCTTGCCAGTTCATCCATCCGAAGCTATTGACTAGCAAGTATGAGAATACTTATTCCGGTAGCCACTCGCTGGCTATTTCTTCGTCAGTTAAACAAGGTGCACCATACAACCGAGGTTGTACTTCGAGAATGTGAGGTTGGCATTTGTACATGAGAGGCTATGTATTGCGCATTCCCCCCTTACAGCCCCCTACTTTATTACCTTACCTTTATACCTTACTACATTTTAAAATCATAATTAGCTGGAAAATGTTGATTGTAATATTTCATTACAAATACTACAGTTTACTAATAAATGTACGTATAATTACACGATCAACAAATACTACATTCGTAATTCAACCAGGATTAAACACAAACTATGGTCGTTAGCGTGAGAACAACAGCGCAGTATTAAAGTTCAAGGAAAAATTAATGCTTATAGAAACACTGAAATTATTAGATAGAGAGACATCACAGCATGGAATGTTTGATCACAAAACTATGTTTAAATTTGTTTGACAATTCTCCGGGCTGTTAGGTCGTGGTCCAGTACTTTCTCATAAAACAGACGTTTCGGCCCCACCGTTGAAGGCCATCTCCAGTGTAACGACTCAAATAACAGGTATGTTCATCACCAGTTTGCCACAGTACTGTGGGTGACCTGTGAAAATCGTACTAGTTACTCGAGTCGTTACACTGATGATGGCCTCCAACGATAACAGCTGTTTAATGAGAAAGTACTGGCCTACGGCCTAACAGACCGGAAAGTTGTAAAATAAATTTAAACAGAACTGACGCTGGCCGTGAAAGACTAAACTACCAATTAGGTGACACACACGGCACACCAGCAACTGGAAAACTATTTAGCCATATCGAAACTTATATATTAATACAGTTCACAATACTTAATATTGATATGGAGAATCATACATGACTTCCATGTTCTAAGATTTATATTTAAAATAATTTTCGAAATGAAATATTTCCATAGAAACTACTTCTTTCTTCACCCTTAACGACAGTACTGTGGTTACTAACGTATACCACCTCACGTTAACGCACTCGATTTTTAATGATAATGGCAGTCGATGGCACTGCCAAAACGTCTGGTTTTGCAGAAAACTTTGAACCACGGCCAAACAGCCTGGGAAGGAATTTTAACAACTCACTACTTATTTATTGTCGAAGTAGTACACGTATTAAAAATTATCCACTCACACTTCAACTACCCTTTCCATTTATAGATATTTCATCTACCTTTCTACAGTGAAATATTATGACCTTTTTTCAGTTTAATTTATTTATCAAAATTAAGTACTCTTGTTAAAACAAAACGTTGCAGGTAAACTATCCCTTTACCATAACCGATCTTCACTAAAATCGATAAGCCTTGAACTCTCTACAATTCAGGGATATATGCAAAATATTATTTGATTCTGTTTAAATTTGTGGAAGTTATCGTTCGCCATAGAAGAAATTCTACACACAGACACCACAGACTTTTCGAAAAATGACCTTTCTTCATGTTTTGAAGGTAGTAAAATCAGAATCAGCCCTAATCTCGAACATGATTTTTTCCGCCATCACCATACTTCCATTTTCTTATTGAACATGGAAGTGAAAAGCAGCTGTTCCCATGATTATATATGTGTTGGAATCTTGGACAAATGAGAGAGATAGTCATTAAATAAAAACAAACGGTAAATAAAGCAAAAAAAATATTGCTAATGAACAAACAATCATGTAGCATAATAAAAAAAGTGATGTTTAGGAAACAAAACAAAATCCATGAGTTAAATCTTATACATAAAACAATTGAGACGATATTAAAAACCCATAGTCATATTATGACAATAAGTTGGTAACTCATAAAGTGTATCAGGCAAGAGCTGAGCGATTTAGTCAGCGATTAACCTAACGTAGGAATGAGGAATTGCGACCTAACTCATGAAAGTACTATGATTTGGAAAGCTATAACAAACTATAACTACTCTTTTAAAGGCAAGGGATTGAGTAACCGTAGACTTAAGAACTCTGGTTACGACATTACAGAACATGGTTCGTGTTTCTCGCTATTCCAGCGGAGCCCGGCTGTAATGTGTGTGTGTGTGTATACATATTGCTGCTACTTTGAGATGAAGGACAATTACGTGGCACTTGTCAAACATTGAGAAATCTCCAGATCATACCGGTCCGCGTGCGCTGTGTTCAAGGCCGCAATAAGTAATGTTCTAGCGTTTTCTAGTAAACGCGTATTATGGTATATGCTTGACTCTCAGCGCGGTATAAATACAAGACTTTAGCTGCGCTTAGTTCAGTATGAGCTGCGATTTATTCCAGTGCGGTTTGAAGTCTTGTGGCGAAGTGTTATGTGTTTTATAATTCTGCGGGACAATTGTAATACAGTTGTGTTTTATGTTAGTTAA
Organism: Magicicada septendecula; assembly: GCA_034769895.1. Classification (NCBI taxonomy): domain Eukaryota; kingdom Metazoa; phylum Arthropoda; class Insecta; order Hemiptera; family Cicadidae; genus Magicicada; species Magicicada septendecula. The sequence continues at coordinate 613,575 of CM068369.1, forward strand.
CATTTTTATTGCCCGTGAACAATTTTTATTTGACTTGTTGTAAAAGACTCTCTTGTTGATTACAAACTTTTTAATTGTGATAATTAAATCTGCTGATTAGTGACTTACTTGGTGCCTTGTATTTTGTTTTCCACTGCATCATACGACTATCAGTAGACCGCCATAGGAATATAAAAATCCAAAGTTTTTTTCCAATGAGAGTAAATTGAGTTACTGTGAGTAACTTAACACTTTTTATTAATATTAAGCTTACTTTATGTTTGTTTTTATAGAATGTGAACTGAAAGTAATTATTATGTAATATGCTTGTTCCATGTTTAATAATTTCAAGAATATTAAGGAGAGGCAGACTAAGCTATAAAAGATTACGGCTGTGTCCGCGTTATGCTTCTCAGCAATGGCCGGCTCTAGTAGAAAGCCGGAATATTAAACGTGGCAACACTGGAACCAGCTGTTTTTTAGGCCGACTAGACGATTTATTTTATGTATTTATGTATTTTATGTATTTTATGTATTTAATTTATGTATTTCAATAATCAAATCGTGTTATTTTTAATTGTCTTTTAACAGCAGTTTTAAAATTCTTCATTTCTTGAAAATTAAGAGTTCATTATATAAAATACTGTTATATTATTTAAGAAATATAATAATTAACTTATTCATATGATACGAATTTAACAACTCGAAAAAATTAATTGATTAAGACTAACTGACTAATTTCTTCGACTTAAACGTATAGTACTAAGTGCGCACGGACCTATAATTTATATTTAGCTATAGGCATAAATAGGCCTAATCATGATTTTAGTAATGGTATGAAATTAAATCAAAATATAACATATTCACTTTAGATATTTTATTTCATTATGCTTATAGGCCTCAGACGCTACGTTGCCACGTTTAATAGAGCCGGGTATGCCTCAGCTCGTCTTTATATGATGAACTCAAGGAATCATGTTGTACAGATGTATCCAAATAGATTACCGAGGACAATGCTGGAGTGTCCCTCCTCCTTGGGCCGACAAACGTTGGAACAGACAGAAATGATAAGCCTGGAGAGGCAGACAGACAACGACGGATACGTTTAATGCAATATACAGTATAGCTACACGTAATGTATACGTCTGCTTCTTCAACGGCGACAGCCCATTGCTAAGTCAAGGCCTCCTTTAACAGCCTCCGACAGTTGTCCCGGTCAAGTGCAGCTGCTTTCCAGTTCCGGGTCCCAAACTGGAGAAAGAAACTGACAGGTTTCTGCACATAAAAGTTTTACAGATGGGCTATGTGAATTCTCCGATCTAACGCCCAACCTGGAGGACCAGGAACTTTAATTTCGGGGTCCTCTCCCCCTAGAGAGTTGCTTTCACCTCAGCTGACGAGCTCACTCTGCCCGGCCGCAGTAGGCGAACTGATTCAGCCCATGTGTGCAGCCGTCGGGCAACTATAGCCTCCACACTAGATGCACACCGTGCTGCCGATGTGCACCATCCTGCCCGGTCAGGAGCCAGGATACCCCCAGGCTGTCCTGACAGAACCCCCATCTCTCATTTGCTTACCGATCCACTCCGCCGAAGGGATTGGTTACCACAATCTAATGTATACGTATGTGACTGTATAAGCACATACATACACACACCTGTGTATTCGTGTATGTATAACAATAACAATAAAGGTGAAACTACGATTGTCATGTTTAAAGCTGGGCACACAATTGTACAATCCGTGTGTGTATGTAGGACATTTTATTCCTTAACTTATGAAACGAATGGTTTGTATTCAATAGTCAGGCAATATTTGGCGCATGTTTGGCGTACATTCGAATACGATTGTGACGTCGTCAGCCAGCCGACTCTATTGGTTTGAAATATTTATGGCTTCTTGTCATGGCACCGAGTGTACCCTACTACAGGAATATGAATACCACATTGCTAGTATAATAAAATATACAACGAGAATCATGTTTTTCCTGTAAATATATAAACGTTCTACATTTATAGTATTACTAAAAACCTATTGTGTGTGTGTGTGTGTGTGTGTGTGTGTGTGTGTGTGTGTGTGTGTGTGTGTGTGTGTGTGTGTGCGTGTAGTCGAGAATGTTCTGAATTCTAATGTTTGTTTGTTTTCTTTACTTAAACTAGACAGTGAATCGGCAGTTTTAACGTTGAGTTAAAAACTTGAGTAAACATTCGTTAGAATATTTCAAGTATACACAAACGCACTGTATCGGAAGTGTCATGTCTACGAAATGAGGGAAGATGCATCAAAAGATGGAAAGATAGACTTTAAAAACAAATCACACAGTGATCCCAGAAGTCCGAGAGGAAAGAAGAAAAGAGCCCAACAAAATGAATGTGATGATGACGATGATAAATAAGGAAGGCGTAATTCACAATAGTTCTAGATAATCATATGTTTGAGCGAAACTTGCTGCATAGCATATGGGCAAATTATACTTGCAGGAACTACTGAAGCGCCTCCAATTGGTGGGTAATGTTCTACGAATGGCGGAGGACAGGCCCCCAAACGAAGGTATACGGAGGTCAACAAGAAAAAAGTGACCAGTGGAAATATAAACGTAACCTAATCTAACCTAATCTAACCTAACCTATCCCAATCTAACCTAACCTAAGTTAACTTAACCTAGTCTAATTTAACTTAACCTAGTCTAACCTAACCTAACCTAACTTAACCAAATGGCAATACACACGTTCTTATGAAACTTATTTACAAACTGTTTATTAACAACAATCTAACACTCGTGCATAAGACAGCGGGCATTTAACGAAGGCTGTGGACAACTAGTGGCGCAGGGGGCTGATATAGCTCGCGCAATCATTTTGGGTAGTAATTTCTGGTGACTTTATTTGTAAAGTTAATCAAATGCAATTTGGACAGTTAGTTAAATATGTCTTGACTAAGCTTTGTACAAAAAGTCAATACTGTATGAAAGTTAGTTTAAAAATATAAATAATTGAACAAAAAAAAAAAAAGAATATATTTCTTTACTTTTTACATGATTTCTCTTTTACCTTTTGACATATTTTAATAAATGACATGTCTCGCTCTTTTATACCTCTGTGGCTATGGTGTGAACTATGGAAATTGTTATAGTAAAATAAATGTTTGATTTAAAAAAATTTGTGTAACACATTTATAAAAAATTTAATTTTTTTACACAAAAAATGTTATTAACTTAAAAAATATTCCACTCAATTTCCTTATTGTAGTTCAAACTATAGACAAAGGTATTATAAACAAGCCTCAAAAATCTGGTAGGTTTAGTCCACATAGTGTTTAAGATATTTTGTAAAATGTTAAAAAAAACAATTTTTGGAAATTCAAGGTTAAAGTTTTATTGCACAATTTTACAGAAAAGTAACAGTGTCAGTACCTTTAAAACTCCCCAGCAGCATAAGTTATTCCTTCCTTATCAATTATAATCTGTTCTTTTTCAAGTCTGAGTCTTCTTCTAGCTCTTCTGTCTTCTAGGCTTGCCCTGCGAAACCGCTTTTCTGCATCCCACAACCTCCTCACATCAAATTTCTTCAGAGCGTCTTCTGTGTGCTCTCCAGGGACAATATCTAAATATTTAAGGACTCTCATTTTCGACTGACAGCCTTCATTATACAGAAGAGTAGCTTTATTTGCAGCAATTTCTACCACTTTTGTCCCAGCAAAGCCCCTTTTAGGACACAAAGCCCACAGTACGCTATTGAAAGACTCGTTTGCATTCTGAGTTTTCCCTTTCAAACATCTTCTTAATAGTTCAGGTGTTGACAGGTCTGAGAATACAGGCTTAATGAGTTCCATTATTGGTATAGGTATTGTGTTTTTGTGTGAAAAAGTCTCAGCTGTATTGTTAGCTAGTGCTTTTTGGTACTTGCACCAAGAATCCAGTCCTTTAGGACAAAAATGATGTAGGGGTTTTTCATCTGAGCTAGCCTTGTGGTTCCATACTGCCCATATAGCCATCCTCATACTTGCCAAATCGTTACTATTTCCTCTTAGAGCATTTCCATAATACACAACCAGCTGATCAATAACAGTATCTGTTAATCGGTTTTTGCCTCCTATAGGTTTACCATCACTCAAAATTACACCTTTGTTTTTTGATTTTAATTTCCGGAGCCTTGTGGACAAACTTTTTTGCACATGACCAACACACTCTTCTTTTGTTATGGACACATCAGGTCCATAAGGCTTGCTTTTAGATATATTGAGAAAAGTTAATGTATCACCATCCCCTATATAGTTAGTGTAACGTACCCCATACAGATTTTCCGATCTATGAAATATTTTCTTTATTCCTTCTACTTCCATACTTCCAGCTGACCCAAAGTGATTTCTTTTGCAATTTCCACTTTTCTTATGTTCTTCATTCCACTTATCATAATAACTATCACCATTTTTAGGACCTCTCCAACTGCTACAACCATGGCAAAAAGATGATAGAACCGCAGTATCAATCATTTTCCCAGTGTTGGCACCAATTACAGCACACACACCACGAAGAGACGTATGTCCCCTCTTCATCCATGTACCATCACCAGATACAGTTATATCAGTATTTGGATCTGAACCCGTTTCCTGCACTTCTTCAAGAGCAGCCTGTTGCATACTTTCTTTTGAAGCATTTCTAGTTGCTTCTAAAATGTGGTCATTGATAAGGTTATAGGTAGGCAGAGCGACAGGTGCCGGTAAATTCATTATTCCACAGAATTTCTTGATTCCATTTAGGCCTTGCCCAATAGATCTCATAGCATAAACAATTCTTCTGTTCAGCTCATAAGTGCAGCTGGTATTTTCAATCACTTTGCTTGTATGAAAATTGGCATCATCACTTGGATTACATTTTTTACAATTAATCAAAATCTTTGATCCTAATCCCCGAACACGAGTTTCAGACAGATAAATGTTCCCTCCACACACTTTGCAGGCTACACTGTTCAAACCTTGGGATAACATATCTAAATCGATAAGTCTATAGCTTGTAGGCCTATTATTTACTGCACCAGGACCGAGTCTAAATGAGTCTTTGAGGTTAGGTGACACATCTTCCTTGGTTAGTTTTAATTTCTTACCTAAGGCACTTTTATTATTAGTGTCTTTCTTTTTAGTAAATCTATTACCATGGAACTTTCTCTTCTTTGTTCTATTTGCACCTTTTCTATCCATATTTCACTATCCAGATCTTCACAACTACACTTGAAATCAACATAAGCAACAATACGTACCAGTAACAGCTGATTGCTGCATAACACATTGAAATCAGCTGTTTGTATAAAATATATTTTGCTATACACACAGATATATTTTGTTGTGCTAAACAAAATTATTTTACAAATGAGGGATAGAAAAAGCGAAAATAAGCTATGAAAAAAATATATTCCAAACGATCTATTGAAACTTCCGAAAATACTCGAAAATTGTCAAATGCATTGCTTTGGTTTTACCGCATAACTTTCCTAAAAAAGCTCATTTTCCAATAATGTTTGTAGCAAATAACTCAGAAAAAACTACTTGATACAAAATATTAAAAATGATTTTTTTGAAGTGTTTAGCTGTATCAGCCCTCTTAACAGCAATGTCACGTGTTGAAAGTTGGGTGAGAGGCATGCAATTGGGGTACCCAAAGCACAGGAGTAATTAGAAAGCGTTGAAAACACATAACGCCTCCAAAGTCTAATTCTGATATTCAGAATATAACCTCTCGCCTGCACAGTACTCGTCTCACTCGACTGAAAACGCTCCTTGCCTTTACTTATTGTAGGAAGTAAATAATAAATAACTTTGCGTAATTGTAAAATTGTATTATTGTATTGAATTAGTTAGTTTTTTAAAAAGTGTTAATTAATGTTTTTGTACTTATTGAAGTAGAAAGTGTTATATAGTTTATAAATTCAAACACTTTTTGTCACAGTCCATTTCTTGATGCATGTATAATATTTTAATATTTTGTGGCAACAGCGATTCATTACGTCTGCTCTCCGGTACCAGCGACACGGAACACGACTGGGGGTTGCGAAGCCGCACGAAGCGCGGGTCGCGAGTAGTACAGTGTCCCGAGTCTCAGAAAGGACTCCTGCCACTGGGTCTGTTTGAGTTCTTTATATACGTTTTACCTAATTATGGAGGGGTCTGAAGCGACCTGCGATTGGTGGATTATACCACCGGGACTAACAAACGAGGTCGCTTCCAGGACTCACCTGGTCGCGGGGTGTATTTACCAAGTCTGGCAATAAGGGAATTGTGGGTCACTCTGTCGGAACGAACACAGAATCTACGCGCCAGGCGTCTCACGGTGTCATCAAGAGAGCGGACACCGAGTCCTCTCCTCAAAAGACGAGAAGAGTACCTCCGGGGGACTTTACACGCAAGCTTCAGTCCCCGGTCGAGTACGCGCTGGAGCGTTGTTCTATGACCACGAGCCAGGTATCCCCAAACAGGACAGGCGTAGGTAATCACGGGCAACACGTACGAGTTGACTATGAGCTTACCTAGCCGGGGGGTCATTGCCGGATTAGATAGCACGGGCCAGAGTCTACTGAGTTGCGCCGAAGCCCGTTGTCGGATATATTGAGAATGGGTTCGCCAGGTGAGTCGGGAGTCCACTCTTGGAATCGTTAACGGCAACCCTCCAGTCATCGGTCCACCCGACATACGCGTCGAGTTGACGCTGGAGCTTAATTGCCGCATAACTTGCGTTCGGCTCTGAGGCAAAAGCCGCAGTGTCGTCCGCGAACAGCGACAGTTCCAGGAACTCGGGGCGTGTCGTTGACAAACAACGAGAACAGGAGAGGCCCAAGGACACTTCCCTGAGGGACACCAACGGTAATACGCCTCTCCGAAGAGAGAGCTTGGTCTATTCTCACTCGGAAGCTACGGTCTCGCAGAAACTGACGATCAAATGAACGTAGCAATCTGGAAGAAGGACTTCCGTGGGCTTGTAAAGGACACCCTCGTGCCACACACGGTCAAAGGCTTTCTCTACGTTGCCACGGTAGCACTTTTTGCTGCTAGGCCCCGGAAGTGCTCAGCATACACACAAATGACATAACATAATATCTAAATCCATCAAAATGCTTAAGACACTTTTTCTGTGTTGTGACTTACTTCTCAAGTATATCTATAATTAATATAATTCTGTAAAGGGAGGAGGTGTAAGTAAAAGAAATTGTTGAATGCGTCAATCTGTGAGCAGAGCCGGATGCGACCCGTTTATTTCAAAAACATTACGAGCCTCTAAATTTATCTAATTATGTGCCAGTCAGCAACGGTCAGTACTGAGCTAATTTTTTCTGAAAAACTGAATACAGAAAATGTTAAATGCTAAATATGGGGGTGTCGCATAAATCAATGCTAGTTTACAAAATGGTGTGCAGCGTACACGCTGTGATCTACTTATAAATTTCTGACACTTTTATCTATCGCAATAGTTTATAAAATTGTTTCAGACACTTATGATAAGTAACTAGTTTATCTCGCTTTTGCTTCGTGATTATGCAACACTTGCCATCCTAAGTTATTAAAGGTAAAAATGTTACTTGGCAATCCAGATAAGTCCTTTTTGCAACCTTCTGTATCTGGTCGCTACGGCTGCGTGTTCCTCAGTGCCTGCTTAGAACCACTGCTATGTCTGTGATAGAAGATCGTGTAAAACTGTACGAAGTTCGTGTTTTCGTGTCTTCGGTCCGGAACGTTGAACCAAGTTTTGAACTGAAAGTTTTCACATGTTTTAGTACACTTTATACCCATATTTTTCGATTAACACGCACACATGCATTCATACAGTGCGTCTTACAATTTACAATATTACAAAATAGCATTACAAGGTTACGACTTCAAATTACATATATAACGAGTACTGACACTCAACCTTACATATCTTAGGTCTTTTCATCAAGTTGACTGACTGAAATTTAGTTTTTGGCGAGGCTGACCATTACAGACAAGATACATCTTGGTTGGTTATGGATAACAATCTTTTTACATCTATTACAAGTTTTCTTTTTTTGTTACAAATGTAATATACAAAATTATTAGCCACTAGCATTGATTTACGATAGCTCAAAAACAATCATAGTTACCTTGGTTATTGAGGCTCCCATACTTGACGAAAGTCCGGCGACGGGCCGCTTCGCTCACAGCGTCTGATGGGAGACTGACGAGATTTAACAAAGCCAACGACAGGGTTAGTAAAAGGGAGGGCGTGACGTCAGTGCGTCGGGCAAGGTACAATACGCGGATTTTTGCATTCGGCAGGAGACGAATGATTGCAACAACGTCTAGGAAGATCGCAGTCTTCTGTTTGCCCTGGCAGCCAGCCTCGGTAATGAATTCCACGAGTCTCATCAGCTGATGAGTTGAGGAGTGCAGCTCACGAAAGCCGAACTGTTCGGGGATCAGCACGTCTAGTCTTTCTAGATGGTCGCGGATCCTACGCTGGATCAGTCGCTCGAAAACCTTAGACGTCGCGGACAAGAGGCTGATGGGTCTGAGGTTTTCCACGCGAGAAGAATTCTTTCCCTGCTTGGGTATCACTATTACTGTAGCCGTTTCCCATTTCGCCGGAAAGTAGGCCAGTCTGAGGCACGAATTGAACAGGTCAGAGAGGAACTGGGTTCCTCGCTCAGGAAGCCGATGGAGGGCGGAATTCATGACTCCGTCCGGGCTAGGCGCCTTCCGGGGCTTGAGCAGAACAATCCTCTCAGAGATCTCCTCCGGGGAGATGGGCTCCGGCTGGACTGTGATACCGGCCGATAGAAAGCGCTCTACCTCGCGGCAGATTTGCTCAGTGAAAGCCGGGTTCTTGGATGGGTTGGGAGCGAATTGTCGCTCTAAAGTGTCAGCCGAGAACTCTGCCTTTTCGAGGGGGCGGCCAAGGAGTTCACCGCCGGGTCCGACCAGTGCGGGGAGAGGCGCGCGTTTACGCTTTCCCGTTAGGGCACTAGGAATCCGCCAGACATTACAGTTCTCGGCAGGGCCATCCATCTGTGTTACAGCTAGCTCCCAGTTGCGTCTACGGAACGCCAGCATGTCGCGACGCAACTTGCCGGACGCTCTGTTGAACGCAGCCTTGTCGGCCGGGTCACGAGTCCTCTTCCAGCCTCTCCGGAGGCGATTCCTCTCGCAAGCGAGCTGAGACATCTCTTTGGGGATACGCTGATAGTCGGGCGTGAGCCCCGGCTTCATCCGGGAGGACACGTCTACAGCCGAGACTACGGCTGTGTCGAATAAAGCAACTGCCTCGTCGACATGCTGGGTAGTGTCGAGCGGGATATGCTCAGGTAGGCGGCGACAGAATGCCGGGCCAAAGCGTTCCCACTCGATTACCCGCCGCTCGTCGCGGGCGGTACAGTGCTGGGTATCTATATGTACACTGATGGGGCAATGGTCCGAGGATGGTGTTAGCCCTCGAGGGATAGTACGTAGGCCCGGTAGGACCCATGAATGTGACCCGAGCCGCATCAGTGTTCCTGCGTAAGCGGGCCCCGTTTGGTTTCACCAAGCGTCTCTCCCAATCAGGGTGCTTACAGTTGAGGTCGCCCGCCAGGACTACCCTTCTGTGTGCGCCAAAGACGGCCTCCAGATCGTTCAACAGGAGCTCCGTTTGTGGAGGCTTGTATGCGGAAACCACGAGTAGACCGCCGAGAGCTCCATGGAGCTCAACCGCGGTGCACTCGAAGTTCCGCCGCTGAGGCAGGACAACGCGGTGATGGGGAAGACTCGCCTATGTGCCCCCTCCTGCGCGATCCGACCGGTCGTCCCGGTAGCACACGTAGTTAGATAGTCGGAAACGACTATGCGGGGTCAGGTGCGTCTCACCAATAAGAAGCACATCGGGCTTGTGACGGGCTACGAACTCTAAAAGCTCAGAATGCCGGGAAGCGATGCCGTTGGCGTTCCACGCCACGAGCTCGAGGTCTCTCTTGAGGGATTGCCGTAGTTGTCCGATCATAGCAGACCAATAATACGGCAGGCTTCCTCCAAGAGGAGGGATTTATCTTCGGGCGAGGCTGATGCCAAGCGTTCCTTGATTTTGCGGAAATTTGGGCTACTTTCTGCAAGTCGTAGCTTGCCAGAAAGTCGGATACGACGGCGAGGTTATCGGGTCGATGATTGGGGAGAACGCTTGGCGGCAGCTGAATAGCTGCGGCGGTGGAAGCCTTAGGGGCAGGTTCTGGAACAGGGTGGTCGCTCTGGCATTGGGGGGCAGGCTTGGGTCCAGTGGCAGGTTCTGTCTGGCCCGTGTTCTTGGCCTGAGGTTTACCTTGCTTCTTGCCTGATCTTATGTAGCGAGGCTTGGGTGGCGGCGGCAGTGGAGGATCAATTTCCTCATCGTCCTTCGGCAAGGGGACCTTTGCGTACGCGGGTATCTCGCGTTCCGGTTCCGAGGGCGCGGCTTTTGGTGTAGCCTGTTTAGCTACGCTCGGGCTCACTGCACTTGGTGGTGGTTTCGGAACCGGAGCAGACCTTGGGACTGGTTTCCGGACCACAGGCTCAGAGGCTTTGGCCGTTTTGACTGGCTGAGCAACATGTCGAGGCTTAGGCTGGACTGGCTTTACAAGTTTGTCAAGCTGCTCTTTGTAAACGGGGCGTTATTTGCAGCATGGGCGCCGCCACAGTTAATAGAGTACCTGTGGCTGTCGAGGACAGCGCAGGCCTGCGTTAGGTTGTCGAGTGCGCATCGGACGCAGGTCGGCGCGTTCCGACAACCGAAGCTGCTGTGGCCGTATCTCTGACACCTATGGCACCGAGAAACCCTCCCGGTCTGACGGAAGGGCTCTACGCTAACGCAGAGCCCGAAAAGCCGTTTCAACTCTGAAAGGGCCTGGGTGGATTCGCCCTTCTCTACCTGGAGTCTGATGAACGGCAGGGGTCGACGCGAGCCATAGGTTGTATACAACCGAGAGGCTCCCACAACCTTGCAGCACGCGTCGCTCAGTTCGTCAAGGACGACCTACGGATCGGCCTGTATGTCTAGCCCCCCGAAGGACGAGAGCTACAGGCTTGATGCGTTTCAGGGTGTACGTGTGGAACTGCAACGATTCTCGTTCCAGCCACTGGATTACTCCCAAGCGTTCAGATGCGCTGCGGCAGGTAACGCGTACAGTCTCACTCGCTAGGAGCTTGACAGAAGCGTTATCTGCCAGCGCGACGACCTTGCGGAGTCGGCGACTAAAGCCGATAATGTCCCTGACGTTCGTGACGAACACCGGCGGGATCCTTCCTTCGGAGGTGCGGCTAGGCGCAACCTCAGCGGAGGCTTGGAATGCCGCCGAGTAAGTAGCCGAACTCAGGGAAGCCAGTGAGGGGGACTTCCTCGGCTTGCCACCGTGCCTTACTACCACCCAGTCGGTGGAAGCCGAGGTCTCCATGTCTGGGGAGTCAGACTCCGGCAGAGGAATGGGGCTGTGTCGGCCCTAACAAGGACCGATTATTGTCACGTACTTGCGCGGGTTGAGCAGGGCTTCCCGCGCAAGTCGTATGGTTCCCGGCTGGCCCAAGTGGCCGGCCGGGGGGCTCGTCGCTGCCGCACAGTGCTTCAGGGACACTAACAGCGGGACCAATGCTCACTAACTCAGCTCTTTGGGCGGATATAATATTGATTGCTGGCAAGGCGGCTGGTCCACTTTCATAGCTTGACGTTGGCGCTGCCGATGAGGTAAATTCTGGTCCGGCGGCTTCTTCTTAGCTGCCGCAGTGGCTTGTGCCGAAGACCTCTTCGTAGCAGGATCTCGAGGTCGAGGCGATCCTCTTCGGCGTTGTCAATGCTGTAGCTGTAGATCTATCCTATTCGAGAGCAAGCAGTCAAATTCATTTTCTGGTATGTCCACCAGCGCCACGGCGCGACACCTGAAGAATACGAGGCGAGCCAATCCAGCATCAGCATTCGGAGCGAGCCAATCAGCGATCCCGCTTAGTTAATAAAACCCGGGCCGGCAGAAAATTTTGAGCACACTTCATCGCCACGCCATCGGACCCGGCGTGAAGTGTCATCAGTCCTCTCTCGGATGACATCGGCGCGGAGTCAGCCGGAAGGAACGGTCGAAGAATAGAACCGGCGTTCTTGCGTCTTCGCCCTCCAGTTCCGCGCCAGCGATAGGACGTCACTGGGCCGGCAACCGACTTTACACCCGATGCCGAAAGAAGAGGACTGCAGTACGCCACGAACAGCGGGCGCAGCCGCCGAACATCTTAGCGCCGCACGACCAACATCAACTTTCTCGCCACCAGGTCCTTTTTAGGGCCACCAAAAACACTAGAGTGTACGATTGGCTCCATGTGTCATGCGGCAAGCCTTTTGTCCGGTGACAAGTGGCGCCCAACGTGGGGCGACGATCATCTTGCGGATCCAAGATCCAGCCACGCCAGCGAGCTACCAGCCGGCACATCAATCAACATGGCGCCCAACAGACACCTCTACAACATCCGGAGAAGAGCAGTAGACTGGCCACCGGAGACCATTCAAGACCCGGGGGAGTTATGGCAACAGCGATTCATTACGTCTGCTCTCTGGTTCCAGCGACACAGCGCGACACCTGAAGAATACGAGGCGAGCCAATCCGGCATCAGCATTCGGAGCGAGCCAATCAGCGATCCCGGATGGTTAATAAAACCCGGGCCGGCAGACAATTTTCGTGTACACGAACGACCTGCCTGTTTAGCCTGGAGTCACTCTCTCGCTCTATGCGGATGACGCCATGTACCACGCTAGCTCAGCGAGTCTTGATTTCGCAGCTGGCCTGGTGCAACGTCAGCTCGCCGTACTTCCGGACTTGCTCAGGAAGTGGAGGATGGCGATCAATGAGGAGAAATCCGAGGCTATCGCCTTTTCTCATAAATTAACTTCCCGATGCCAGTCCCTCTCCCTCGAATGGAGCCCAATCGAATGAAAACCGACTGTAAAGTACTTAGGCGTCACTCTTGACCGACGCCTAAGCTTTGCATCTCACGTCTCTCTGAGTCTCCAGCGCGCCAGAGGCGTCAGAGCCAAACTATTTCCCTTTCTCTCTCACCGGGGTTCAGTGCCTGTGAGCACTAAACTCACCATCTACTCGCTCTTCCTTAGGGCAATCCTGACTTACGCAGTCCCCGCCTTTTGGGTACTACTCAGCCCATCCGTTGTCGCCCGTTTGGAAGCTTTCCAATCCCGAACCCTCCGCTACATCTCCAACTCTCCCTGGTTTGTCAGAAATGATGCCATCAGGCGAGGGTTGAATGTTCCTTCACTCACCGAATTCGTTCGGTCCCTTGCCCTCAAACTATTCACCCGAGCCTATGTCTCGACCCATCCCCATATCCGTCGACTAAGCACAGATGTCGGCCCACCACCTAGACGACACAAACGCCCCCGAGCATTGCTCGACGACCCTCCATAAGCAGTTCACAGAACGTCTGCCCAATCCCCCCGACCTTGAGTACTTTCACACTCCTACTCCTTCCTTCTTTCTCTCGTCCGTGCTGGTGCTCGGCGACAGACTAGGAAGGGGGGTCTGCGCTTGCCCTAGGTGCGCTTAATGCCACCTCTGGTGGACGCTGCCTTATCCTACGCTCTCTCCCGTGCGCCGAAATTGCCGCTTGGCAGACCTCGGCGACATTTCCTGAGCGGTTAGAGGCGCCCTACCCGTTGTGGGAGGGTAATTCCTACTACTCAAGCAAAAAGTCTTCGAGGCCTCCCCCATTCTCCGTCGCGGGTTTCTTCGAGGTCCCAGGGTCCAAGAAAATTAATAATATCCCATCCCTCCAAAATAAATTTGATGTAGGTCCCATTCTTCAGACAGCGCGAGATCGCTGGTCAAGATAACAAGCAGGCAACATGCAGTCATCGGGTATGACCCGGACGGTACGACCACCGGAGCACGACTAGCTGCTGCTCTGTTCAACTTGGACTTGGACTTGGACAATTTTGAGCACACTTCATCGCCACGCCATCGGACGCACTTCATCTCTCCTCTCTCGGACGACATCGGCGCGGAGTCAGCCGGAAGGAACCGCCGAAGAATAGAACCGGCGTTCTTGCGTCTTCGCCCTCCAGTTCCGCGCCAGCGATAGGACGTCGCTGGGCCGGCAACCGACTCTACACCCGATGCCGAAAGAAGAGGAATGCAGTACGCCACGAACAGCGGGCGCAACCGCCGAACATCTTAGCGCGGCACGACCACATCAGCTTTCTCGCCACCAGGTCCTTTTTAGGGCCACCAAAAACACTAGAGTGTACGATTGGCGCCATTTGTCATGCGGCAAGCCTTTTGTCCGGTGACAATTTATAATAACTTTACCTCACGATGTTTTTTCCCTTATTTGGTACATGTTTCGGGAAACTTATTGTTTCTATCCTCAGCCTTTTTAATTATAAATCTTGTGTAGCATTTGTGTGTTGGTTGGTTGTTGTTAAGGTTTCCTGTTGGTTTTTGGAATTTTAAACTGGTATTATTGTGTGTGATTGTGGTGTATACATTAGTATTTTGTGTGTTTTCGATGTTGAGTTGTTTGAAAATTATGTCGTGTTTTGTACTGATTTGTATTTCTTCAGGTATTAGTTTGTTTTGTGTTTGTATACTTGAAAATTTTTCCAAATGTACATTATGGTGCCTTTTCGTGGTACGTGTTTTATTAATTTCACGTTGGTTATGTCTGTAAAATTCATGTCCTGTGCTTATTGCATGTGTGGCCAAATTAGATTCATATATTTCTGTTATTTTGTATGCGTTTAAATGTTGAAAATAACGTTTTTCAGTTGTTTTTGTTTGTCCTATATAACATTTATCAATTATATTTACAGGTTTCTTAGATATTTGTAAAACACGTCGCACAATCATCACGTTTTAAAGATTAATATTTTTTTTACTTTTGCATAAAATTGTGTATCATTAAAAAATGATGGCCTCTTTATCCTGTAGTATTATTGATAGTTTATTTTATTACGATACGGAGTTTTTTAGTAAGACGCACGGCACAATAATTACTTATCCTTGCAAATGCAGTTTCTTTACGACTAAAACTGACAAAGGAAATATTTAACGTGTGTTCCCCTAACAAGAACACGGATTGCCGCCTGTAAGTGTGAAGATAAGCAGATTACTGTAGCTGTGACGTAAGAAACACAACTCTACACAGTAAATATACTTACAAACGTCCAGCAGCAGCAAAATAGACATACTGGCGTCGCTTGCGTGCGACCTGCAGATAAGCCAGACCAGTCGGATTACTGTCCCAGCCATGCATAATACGGCCTGTACTTGTAAACTACAAAGTTTGCGTGCGCGTCTGTACAAATATCACGTTACGGCCGTTCTTTGCATTACTTGCTTTCATTTCTTCATTTTCTGTATGCCTTACTTTATCAACCAAGACTTTAAAATTTTACTTCTCATAATATGTACGTATTACAAAGTAAAAGTGTCAATTTGTCAATCCATAACGTGGAAAACCTAGCGAGCGCACATTAAATAAATTGTAATAAACTTTTCAATATTTTAAATATTATTTTGTCAATTCTTCGAGCTACTAAGCAGTGGCTTAAAACAAACGTTTAGGCTCAACAATTGAAGGCCATTTTTAGTGTTACGACATAAGACAAGCAACTGTTACGATCTTCACCAGTTTCCACGATACTGTAGCAAAAGATGGGTTTTTTAAAACAACCTATGGGTTGGTAAACTAAACGTCTTCCAGACAGGAACACGTTAGAGGAAGTGAAACATTTTAAGCATTTGGCGACCAACCTTAGTTACAAAAATTGTTAATCGTATAAAGGAAAAATGAATAATTTTACTAATAGGTTTTTGGCTGAATACCAAAACAAAATATTTCAGAATAAGTCAACCAAAGATGTATACGATTTTATTTTATTAGACAGTTGCTTATGCTGCACGGACATTCATAGTACGATAGAAAGTGAAGAAGTGAGTGAGTTTGCTTGGTAATAATTTATAGTGTTACAACACATATGAGTAAATTAGCATACAAAGAAATCACTTGGAGTAGAAGAGGTCTTTCCTGTCCTTGCATGTTTAAAGGACACAAGTGTGCTGCTGCTAAATTTGAAATAAATATAAATAAATGTTGTATATCTTCCTCTTATTCTAGACAAAACAGGTAAAGTATTTCTCAATAAAGCAATAAGGAACATACATAAAATCACATATAACATAGGTTCATCACTTATTTAGTCTAATTTTTAATTAACGGAAATTGTTTGTATAAAAGACGGGTAAAATTGATTTATTTATGGACATTAAGTTGAATGTTTGTTACAAACAATATTAAACAGAAAAGAAAGATATTTCGTCTTAAGTTTTATTGGCTCGACTTTTAGCTCTATATAAAGCACTTCAATTACTTCCGCTATCTCAGAAGCAGAGAGTAAATTTCTTTCCCAAGTAACCTCAGAGGGACAACGCTAATATTTCTTTTACTCGTCAGCTATAAATTTAGTTTCCTTAGAAAAATGGATTTATTAAAAGACCATCGTTCTTTTATATTTATACGTAAAAAATGTTGGTTGTACGTTGTTATGCTTACACATTTATTTCGTACTTGAATATAATGTAACAGACTTCTTACTATTTAACAAAAAGGTTTGAAACACTTCAGATTTCATCACCATCATCGTCGTCGTAGTCATCATCATCATTATCATTGGCTAGGCAGCCCTTGTGGGCCTTGGCTTTCTTCAGAAGAGTTCGCCATTTTTTTTCTATTCATAACCATATTCTTCCATTTTCTAATTCCAAGAGTACTAATGTGTAGACTCACCCCGTCCCTCCATCTCAGTTTTGCCTTCCAACATTCCTTTTATATTCTGGCTTTGCATTAAATATCTTCTTAATAACTCTGCTTTCACAAGCACACATATTGTGTCCAGCCCATTATAATCCTTTCAAATTAATAGATGTGACCACATCAGATTCACACATCAGATTTTATTTCTTAGATAACTTGGTACACAGGTTATGAAACGTATAAGTACTTCCAGTCATTACGTAAACATGTATTAGAATATTCTTTGCAAAACGTTATGTACGAGGTTGCCAAGTAGCGTACAATAATTACTAACGCAAACAAACGATATTCCAGACCTTAAGACAAGAATGAATGGAAACAAAAAACAAATCTACTGATCTGCAGGCAGCTACAGCGTCATGTGGGACTGACAATACCAACCGGCCAGACGCACAGGTGGGCTTCGGTCTAACGCAGCTTCAGGGATCTAAAGAAAAAGATTGCTGAGTATGTTCAGACAGGTCAAAAGGGCAAAGAAAACAAGCCAAAACTGTCTGCACTAAATGAACTAAAAGCTTACATTCAAAATGTTCAAAACTTCATATGTGTTAAAAAAAATAAATAAATGTAGGCTACTTGTTAGGCACTCACGTTTTCAATCGTAGTAGTTCTTTATTAAAAAATTATTAAACATTTATTTTTTTAGGAATATTACAAATTTTTACATAAATATATTAGGAATAGAACAGACTTTGTGAATTTAGTGTTTATTGTACCAGAAGCAGTGGCTTAGTACAGATTTTCAATGTGAAAAGCAAAACATTTTATTTTATGTGTAATAAAATATGCTTACAATCTTTAAAAATTAATTTATAAATTCTAAATTAAGAAATAACAACGGCATATGGAATATACTTATCTTTTTTAGGTAATACAAAATATTTCAGCTAATTATCTTTAATATTAAATGTTTTATTGAATTTTGAGTGAACACATGTTGTTTAGTGAGAAATTTGCTTGCCACTTTAGGACAACCCCTCACAAAAGCTGTTGGCACTGAAAGGGGAAAACGTAACGTTTCAATCGCTAACAATCTGCTGTCATCATTAAGTGATTACTTTCGACACTAGAACGCAACAATCTATCTACCAAAACCAAAATACCGTCGAAACAGAACTCATAAATTACTAAATGCAGAACTGTGGACTCACTTTGGTCTATAAGTCGAAATCTGCTAATCTAGATTACAAAAATCTTGATTGTATTAAAAGAGACGTTACGGCCCACTTACCTTTCACGAAGTTTACTTTGATGAAAATCACACAAACACACACACACACACACACAACTTAAATACTACAAGTAGGTACACAGTACATATATGACATAGTATTACAAGTTATTAACTGAAACAAAAATGAATATTGTAGCACAAGTTTACATATCTATGTCAGAAAGGCTACACCTCCAATACAAAATATAAGTTGGACAATATTTAGCAGACGAGTCAAACAACTAATTTAGCAAATCGCAACCAACTGAATTTTTAACGGAAAAAATTAGGAATTAGGAAGGAATATTCAAGGCAACGCACTTTGAAGAAAAATTATGTCTACTATCGGAACGGTATTGTGTCCCTTCTCTTACTAACAAGAAAAAGGTAAACAAAAACAGTAAAGGTTTTTAGTACTGTTGGTAAATATTAAAATACGCAGTGATAGATATTAGTTTTAAAGTTATAAAGTCTTTAGTGATAGGTTTTGTTCGCCTACCTAGTGGTAATTTATTAGATTACATACTTTCTAGAATCATGACATTTTAAAATGCAAGTAATAGGCTAGTAATTACACTAATAAAACTTCACATTTGTATCATATCGTTACGACATTACAGAATATTCTACGTGGTTCTAGCATGGCCAAAGAAAGCATTAACTTAGACACCACAAAACAGGAGAAGAAAAGGATGACTGACAACACAATGGAGAACAGGAATTAGGAAAAGCATGAGAGATCGAGCTATTGAAGATGATGACTGAAAGGATAGGGAGAAATGGCGATCGAAATGCGGGATGCGGCATAGACTGTAGGATCCCCGATAATAATAATAATAATAATAATAATAATAATAATAATAATAATAATAATTGAAACGATATTTAACTGCATACACACTAATTGTAGCTCTGCGTACACATGCGTATGAAGTAACGTAAATAAAAACTAATGCATAATGTGATTAGGAAATGATACAGCGTATGGCGTAAAATGACGTAATAGAATACAGTTGATATAATTATAATAGGTTTCCTTTAACATAAAGGAACAGAACAGACGGTGAGAGGGAAGGGTTACAGTGAGAATTTATGGATCGTGAAATGCAGCTTCAAATAAAGGCAACGTAAACCACTTTATTGACTCAACAATGAAGGCAGTGGTGCCAACCTAAGATATATATCTTCAGGTTTGACCTCGTTCCCTGACTAACATCAACTTAATTGCAATACTTTGCTATTGCTCCTTCTGTTCTTACTTCTCACTAAATCACTTTGCACTTTTATTGTATAATTTATACATCTATCGAGTTCATTACAAAGTTAGAACCGTATCTCGTGGATTTATGTGAGTCACTTTTGTCAATACTAATGAAACCACTTTTATTGAATACATATGAAACTTTTCCTTTGTTAATTTAGAAATGTTCGCTTGGATTATCAGAAATAACACAAAAAAGGCGTTTTGCAGAATGAGAGAATAGAGTGCTTAGAATATGACGTCTGCGCCAATTTCGAACAAATCGCTAAAGCTTATTAAGCCACAGTTTGTAAGAACCTTGCTGATATGGGGACATACACGAGGTTACATTGTCATCTCCAATAAAAAGAACATGCTCTACTTAAATGCGAGTGTTGTCGGCAATTATATACTGTGGACATAATAACGTTCTTGGAGAGGACATAAGAACTCTCTACTCCAACTGTTTTCACAGTAATATTTTTTTACACCTGACCTTTCAAACTCTACAACCTGGGATCGTCGTAAGAAGCTGTGTGTGTTGGCCCAACAGTCTTGTTGGCTTTTAACCGACAATCACCTCGCCCAGGACGATCCCAGGTTCTACGGACTGAAACCGTCAAGTAAGAAAAGATATTATGATGGATGTGGTTTGACTGATGGAAATGGTTTATGTGATAGAAATCCCCCATTGCTTGGAAGTTGTATAAAAACAAATACATTTATTATTCATTATCTTATGCTACGGCATTACCTAACACTCTCGTCTTTTCGAGACCGTCGTTCTACCCATATCTCGGCTAAATAATAAGATGACAAAGCTAACAAAAGTATTTAAAAACACAGATATTAAAATGGTATACAAAAATAATAAAAATAATTTGCAAAAACTAAATAACCAACACATCAAATATAATACAACAACCAATAGTATATGCAAAATTGAATGCCAAGATTCCAATAAATGTTATATAATACAAACAAAAACCAACTGAAAAAAACGTTATTTTGAACATATAAACGCATACAAAAAGCAGAAATATGTAAATCTAATTTGGCCACACTTGCAATAAACACTGGACATGAATTCCCAGACATAACCAACATGACACTAATAAAACGCATACCACACAAATGCACCATAATGAACATATGGAAACAAAACAAACTAACACCTAAACAAATACAAATAAATAGAAGACATGACACAATTTTCAAAGCACTCAACATCGAAAATACTCAAAAAGCTAATATTTACACCAAAATAACACGCAATAATACCAGTTTAAAATACCACAAACGAACAGAGAACCATAACAACAATCAACCAAAACACAAGTACTTAACAAGATACAAAATTAAGAATAGCTGAGAATGGGACCAATATATTTCCCAAAACATGTTCCAAATAAAGAAAAACACATCTTGAGATAAAGAAACTATAAATATTAAATCAATTATATATGCATCAAGAAACAGACTGTAACAAAAAGTGTTTGAAAATGTGTGTGTAATGTAGTTGTTTAATGTGTGATATTTAAGGAAGGTATGTAATAGCAGATAATGGTATTTTGTTGGCAGAAATATATTAGCCTAAAGAGAAGTAGTAAAAACGAGTTTAAATAATCAGTACTCCCTTCAAGTATTAAAATGGAAAGGAGTTTCTGCAGTTTGTGATATTCCGTGATATTCAATTGTCCCTACCCAAAGC
Organism: Magicicada septendecula; assembly: GCA_034769895.1. Classification (NCBI taxonomy): domain Eukaryota; kingdom Metazoa; phylum Arthropoda; class Insecta; order Hemiptera; family Cicadidae; genus Magicicada; species Magicicada septendecula. Next base: position 634,527 of record CM068369.1, read on the forward strand.
CATTTAAAAGGTGAACGTTTGTTTTCTAATATACTTTCACTGCGGGTTTACATACGTGATTCGCATCGTATGGTTTCCATAGCGTGCGCACTTGTAAATTTTTCCAGCCAGTCCTGTAGCCTTTATTCATTTCAGACATTTCTTAATGCGCAGTAAACATACCAACAATGTGGATGGAATACGAAGCCGTACAGTGATCCCAATCATTTGCGCTCTCGCACACACGCACATTATCAAACACACCCACGAAGTTTATCCAGTGCTGGTGCTGCTGGTACTAGACAGATTCTAATTAGCCACTTAATAATTAATTAGTTCTTCGACATATATGCGTAATTGCAGTTTCTTCGTCTGATAGTTCCTATCCGTTTCGGATGTTGGATATCATACAGACTATTTTAACTTTCTGTACTGCTACACGGAATTAGTCAGTTGTACTCATGCCAAACCAGGTCCTTAAATTTCCCAGACATGATACTCTCGGTTGCCCAACTCCTCTCTTTACAAGTACTTTTTCTTGTAATATTGGCTGCAATAAGTAAAATCTCTGTTCATTTCGCATGAGGTGTCCCATATACTGAAGCTTTCTTATCTTTACTGTGTTAATAACTTCCCTATCTTTCTTCATCTTTCTAAGAAATTCAACATTAGTTATATTTGCTGTCCATGAAATGGTCAGTATTCTACGGTAAAGCCACATTTAAAACAATTCCAATTTTTTTATGTGAAAGGTGTATGATGCGCAATATATAGCCTCGCATGTACAAATGCCAACCTCACCTTCTCGAAGTACAGCCTCGGTTGTGTGGTGTACCCTGATTTAACTAACCAGGAAATGGCGACCGAGTGACTACAGGAATAAGTAGTCTCCCACTTGCTAGTCTGTAGCTTTGGGGTAGATGAACTGCAAAGCGGTAGGGCATCTCATTGTCTTGGGGTTGAGAAATTGACCCCGAAAGGGTATGAACTAGTTACTAGTCAACGACAATGGGATGTAGATGGCAACGAGAACCCATTACATTATCTATCTTTTAGATATCTCTAGTAATATCATCATGGCTATGTTCAAGGTAAAATCATCCGGAGCTTCAAGTTCCCCAATCGGATCTCTGGGGGGGGAACTGTTATGAAGTAAACAGAAAATCAAATATAAACACAAACGTGGAAATATTTACTTGGTATGTAAATAAAATGGCCCAAACGGGGAAAATACATAATGTCATCCAAGATAGGAAAAGAATTGCAGTTAATCAGTGTAAAATCTTTTCAGCTCAGCTCAGCTCTCTGTCTGTCTGTCTGTCTCTCTCTCTCTCTCTCTCTCTCTCTCTCTCTCTCTCTCTCTCTCTCTCTCTCTCTCTCTCTCTCTCTCTCTCTCTCTCTCTCTCTCTCTCTCTCTCTCTCTCTCTCTCTCTCTCTCTCTCTGACACACACGTACCCATCTCTTTCGCACACACATATTGGATGCCCCTTTTGACAAGTGGATGCACTAATGATAAAGTGACATTTATGTTATGTTTCTTCTGTGACAGATTTTGGGTTCGAAATGTTTGCGATCCTGTTGTACGATGGTTATAGTTTTGCCAAGATAATAGTGTTTTTTGTGTGTTGTTGAGTTCTTGTTTATTTGAATTACAAGTGAATGCGACAAGTTTGTTACAGAATAGAGATTGTTTTAAGTGAAAACTCGTACCAAGCTTCGTGACATGCTTGTCCATAGCAACGGCATAGGACAGCGCAATCGAATATAAAGTATGTAAATCGACGCTGAGCTGTATGCCTAGAAACACGTCGTTATTAATCCAAGGAGAATGGTTACAGGACTGATGATAAAACTGGTCAGTTAGATCTGTATTACACTACGCAACTGATTTCAATCCTACATGAAACTAGTTTCAGGGTAGTAAAAAGAGGCTGCAGCTGCTCTGCAATCAGTTGCGTCTATACTACTGTTATACAGTGGGGGAAATTTTGTTTGTGCCGTTGTCTGGGCTAAACTCTGAAACTTCTGATCCGATAATAACTTTCTTTCACTACCGTTTTCCTTGAAGTTTGAGGTTTGTATGAAACATAAATTTGAACTTAAAAATTTAATAATTTCAAAAAACTGAAACTTAAAACAGTAGCATGTTATGAAAGTTTTGTTAATTTGCATGTAGTGAAATTTTTGGCATGCGATAAACGTTAGTTCTCTAAGAGATAGATATGGTCAGCGAGTGAAATTTAAAAAACAATTACAAATTTTATTTTAGCTTCTGTTTAAATAAAATCTCTCTTTTCCTTTTTCAGATAATGGCGATGTGTAAAAAATTGTGTATCTTGTGTAGGTCCCAATTAATGAAATTTCTTCTTTGTCTACAGAATGCGCGCGCAGCAGTGTTGCATGAAATCGGTTGCATAGTGTAATAGGCTACATGTGAATCAGCGCCCCACGTCGAGCGATTGAAAATAATAGTTGCACGAGCAGTTGCATGCCTTGCAAATGTCTTGCAATCAATTGCAGACCATGCAACCGATTGCAATGCTGTAATAGGTCTCATTTAAACCAATGCCTCACAACTTCTTTTGCAATCAGTTGCGTAGTGTAATAAAGGCTCTTACGTAAGTCAGTTATAGGGCATAACACCAGCCTATAATATTTTGTGAAATCTCGCTAATTGTCGAAAGACTTTAAAACAGTAGGTTTGTCTCAAAACGTTTGAATAACTAAGACGTTTACTCAAATGATAAGTGCTAAAAAATGCTCTGACTTATGACACGATTTGTACAAACATTTAGTACTATAAAGCATGTTACGGGAATTGAAGTAAAGCCGCATATTGTACTGAGGTCAAAAAAAATATTAAAGAAACGGAAAATCATATTTTTATAATGGTAATTGCACTTTAGCGTCGCTGAACAATCGAATCCTGAAATCAATAAAAATAGTAACGTTATAGCGTGTTGTGTATTCTTATATCCGCAACGATAACAAGCTAGCATAGGTGTATTGGTAAAAGCAAAAACCTAGAGGGCACTGTTTATTCAGTTCACGTCGGCAATTCCGTAGACCAGGTTATGTCTGGAGGTGCGGGTTCCCGTTGTGCACTAGATTGCTTGCACCCCGTCACCTCCACCTTGCCATGTCAATAATGTTTTACAGGAATCGAATCTAATAATCCCACTTTACTGTTGAAAATATCTTATGAACGAGTATTTTTTTCTGTGTGCTAAAGTATTTTCTTTGTAACTATGTAACAAGAGATTTCACAATAAATACAATATAATGCAATGGCAATATGCTGCACATTCCCTATATGGTTTATATCTAAGCCTTTGTATTATACAAAACTAAGTGTAGATTTTTGTGATTAAACTATTTCCAGAACATAGTATTCCTCTTGATTATTATGCATATACATTTAAGACAAATATTGAGTTTCAGTTTCGATAAAGTACGTGGTCGTTTTTGTCTTAAATATGTGGTACATTTTTTTACAGCACAAATAATGTTAAATGGTGAAAGAGAGTTAAAACCATAATGTAGTCCAACACTAGCAGAATTAAACATTTAATGACTTGCTACGCAGAAGTCACATTAACAAAACTACTGGAGGATATTTTTCATTAGCACTTCATAGTATCATGCAACAAAAGAAGGACATAGATCAACCAAGTTAACGTCAAACAACTTAATGGCACTCGTACGGCAGCCAACAATGAGACAATACACTATGTGTACTGCTCGTGTATCATGTATGGCGCATTGGCGTTCTCACACATGATTAATGATATTTTGTTAAAGTTAGGATATTTTGTTAAAGTTAGGATGTTTCTTTGAGAGGAAAGCAATGTGCCGCGGTTAAAATTAGTGAAAATTCTGACAAATCCAGGCGGCACGGATCATTAGGCTGATGAGATTTTTTCCTGCTGTAATTACACCATAAGAGAGAAAAAGTATTCTCCGTTTTCCATCTAGCAGACACAGGCTCTACGTTTTACAATCTAATGACAACCAGACAGACGTTAGCAATGCTATACGACGTTAACGATCAATTTCTAATGTTGTTTCCAAAAAATTCATCGTAAAATGTTTGAATACTTTACTCTCTGTATTGTTACAATAAACCGAATTTTATTAATTACATGTTTAATTAATGTTTGAATAATAATAATTATTATTTATTAGTTTTATTTATTGATAATGGAAGATTATGATATTTAAATCCACTAATACACTCCTCAGTTTCAAGTAACATTTTAACAAATATGTCATTATTAAAGTCGTCACCACCATCATCATCATCAGCAGCAGCAGCGTTTCTCTGTCCTCCGCTTATTTAAGGAAGTAAGCATGAACATCCGGAGTCAGATGCTTCTGCACTAAAACCTCGAGGTTCCCATACACCTTTGTCAATACCTGTCAACATCTAAATAAAACTGCTTCAGTCGTCCTATAGGGGTTTTGAACGTTCAGAGGTCGGCTCAAGGTTGCACCTAAACGGTCACAGAAACAGTAACTGAGCCAGGTAAAAGCTGTCCCAACACGGTCCAATGTATCCACTACTGTATATTTGGTATAAGCCAACCTCTTTAAGATGATTTGGCCCAGCTACGCTCATCTGGGAATTGCCCTCATCCCGTGCTTAGTTTCACCTCCCCTTCAAGAATAGTTTGTTTTTCAGTAATATTCCCACCACAGAACCGAAGCATCTCTCTTCTTACCAATGACAAAATGTATAAAGGCAACTTTGTTGTTATATATAAAACACACCGCATTATATAATTAACCAATAAAATGTTGGTGAATGCAGGCATCTGTAAATTTATTTCAGTCAAATCAGAGCGCATCAAATAATAAAGTTGCGCCTAGATTTAAAAAGTTTTGATTAAATTGACATTTGTCTTCTTGATGTTTCCCTAGGGCCTTTTTAATACCACAAATATTGGCTCAAATTTTATCCATAATTACTATATAACATCTTGGAGATTACATGAGTCTCATCTTTATGTATGAGTACCTCAAAAATCTGTCTCAGATCCTCAAATTTTTGCGTTCTTCCTATAACACTTCTAGGTCACGGCACCCTTTCTCAGTGAAATCAATTATCCTTAGTGTTTCATCCAGTACCCTACCAACGTTTCCCGTTTTCTCGTTAGAATTCACAGGAACCGTCTACGCGTCACTTTACCCACGTGTAACTTGTTCTCACTATTCACCTGACCTGTATTACATTATAAATGCTTCTGTTGTCCGTCTGTAAACTTCGCCTGTGTTCAGGTCTCGCAAACATCGAACGTAATGCTATAAACATATGACTTTAGATATTTTATCTTATAATTTCTTCCTATAATTCTTTAATACAAATTGTAAAATTATACAGTGTGCGTCACTGAAATCATTTCCCAAATGAATAATTTAGAGTTATTAGGAAACTTTTTTTAATATTTGGAAATAAAGAGTAATCCACTCCAGGAAAGTTTTTTGTGAATGCCTTTGAGAACAAGAAAAATCTAAACCCAGAAGGATATAAACGAGTTTTGTGTTTACACTGAGATTTGCGTATTCACTAAATATTAAACGCTGGAAACATTCACATCGTGTAGGCCCGTATTACTTTCGTGATATTTGAATGTACTGACAGTTGCAAGATTTATGGACCCAAAGTAAGGTTAAGTGTAAAGGATGCACAAGATATGTTGTAAAGTATTGCTTGAAATTTACCCGCGTCATGTTTTACTATTTCTACACGGGAGCTGTCAAATCTACGTAAATAATTTTAACTTACGCTCTGTGAAAGTACATAAAATGTTGCTTTTGTGGCGTTAACCTCAAGTCAAAGTAATCCTAAAGTTTGCTCAACATATTGCATGAGTCCCAGCTACAGACGCACCCACAAGCCTTAATAACTGACGTCTATAATGAAAACGATATTACTTCTCAACAAACCTTTTCTTACACACCTGAAGGCGTGTTCAGGCTCCCACGTCCTCTCACGTAGCTTCAGTCTTTTCTCTGTATTCTACTACCACCACCACCACTACTACTACTACTACTACTACTACTACTACTACTACTACTACTACTACTACTACTACTACTACTAATACTACTACTACTACTGCTGTTGCTGCTACTGCTGCTGCTGTTACTACTACTACTACTACTACTACTACTACTACTACTACTACTACTACTGCTACTACTGCTACTACTGTTACTACTAATACTGCTGCTACTACTACTACTACTACTGCTACTACTGCTGCTGCTGCTACTACTACTACTACTACTACTACGTTTCGAATAATAATAATGAAGTTGATGACGATGATAATAAAAATAAAAATAATAATAATAATAAGAATTATTATTATTATTATTATTATTATTATTATTATTATTATTATTATTATTATTATTATTATTATTACTGTAAAGAGGAAAAAATAAAATATGGTACTGTAGTTAGTAAAATATTAATCCAAATATTAAAAGGAATAAAATTGTCCTTAGACTACTAATAAATCATATGTTCTGAAGACATTTTTCCACCGTGCGGTTTGAAGTGAGCCAATGCATGTGACTGATTCCTTCTGGCGGGCGGTGTGTGTGAGCGGGATCGAGTGTTCAATAGGGCCATGGGTCTAATTCTTGATGAAATGTGACGATTCGTGTCTTGTACAGGCCAATACAATACACAAGGAGAACTGGAATGGGTGCTGAGTAACCCATTCTCTGGATCGAAAGCGGACAAAAATTATGATTAGGGTCTTTGGATTAAAGGCTCTTCCCAAACTTCTTGATGGGTCTGAGAATTGGACTTTAACGAAAGGCCAGCCCAGTCGCATCCAAGCGGCTGAAAAAACATTTCTCAGGCAAGTGGCAGGGTATATTCTCCAAGATCATAGAAGAAACACAGATATACGGCAGGAACTGAATATTATGAGTATACTCGACAGGATCACCCATTATCGGCTGAATTGGTGGGAACATCCTTGCCAAATGGATGACTGCCGCATCCCCAAACAACTCTGGAACTATAAACCGAGGGGACGGAGAGCGTGGGTCGTCCGAGGAAGCGCTGGAGTGACCAGCTCTAATATTTACCTATTTGAGCCCGGAACAAACCATCCTTGGTTTAATCAGTGAAAACGATGACGATTATGATGATGTTTCTGGTTTAAAAGCGGTTAACAGCTTTCAGTTATAGTGTATAACGCAGATAAAGAATTCTAGTGAAAGTGTATGGGAACTTGTATACATCCCTCGTCCAAGTATGGAGTAGACCACTCCGCCCCTTTTGATCAGTAATTTCTTATTGTGTTTTTTCAGTGTTTAAACAAGCCGAAGCGCCACGAAAATGCAAGTTTTCATTACTTACCAGACTTGCTGATGACTAGTTGCTACTTTAGTTTCTGTTTAGGACTATTCTTTGATTTTTTTTAGAGGCATTTGTTACTGGTGTTGTTTTTAGGTTGTGTCTAATTAGAGATTTATTATTGACAACCATATCCTCAGTTTTATTGACCGTAATCTTAAAGCGGGATGGAAAAACAACTGATTTACCACGGGCAGTATGAAAAGATAATTTTGTATATTTTTTTGTGGTTTGGACACTGAATAGCTGACTTTGAATCAGCGACGATGACTAACGTGTTTAACGTGTATTATTGTTTATAAATTTTACAGTCCTGATTTAATTCGGTTAATTTAAAAATGTTGTTACTACGGTCTCACGGATCGTCGTATTTTACAGTGGAAACAAAATACAGTCACCAGTGAAGTCACTAATTACCAGCGTTAATTAATCGCAAACAACAATATGGAAGCTATAAGGTACTCTCATATAGTAATTTAAGTTAAATTTGTCCACACCCAACAATAATCACTTTCTACTAGTCCGCAACAATCACTTGATTGACACAATACAATATTGTAAATGATTTGTAAGCCAGCCCCTGTTGCTTATGTAAGTCGCAGAGATGTTTCAGTATAATTTTCCATTCTTTTGGCTGCGTGCCATAATAACTTGCGTAGTTAAGAATTCTCTAAGAGTCTGGAAGCTACTTGAGTGCACGGCCTTGACAGAGACACTGCAGCTGCTCGGCTAACTGAGAAATGTGTAGAACTTTTACGTAACTGGACCTGCCAACTTTCGAGAGCGTTACGCAATAGTCGTAACCGTATTTTCTTGTTTGTAAATTTTCCAATTCTGAATAATTTGGAGTTAATTTAAAAACATATAGTGTTAATTCAACGCAAAGGCGGAATGCTCAAAATCTTTTAAATTAAATTTTGAAAAGCAACAATCGTGCGAACGTAGGAGTTCTTATCTAAATATGGCAGAGACACTTATTAGGTAAGTATTTCGTTTTACAAAACTGAGCGTTTGTGTCTTCAAATAAACGACATTTTGCTGTTATTGAGAAACGGTATCAGAAACAATAAAATTATTTTTCCTTTACGTTCTCGACAACACAAAAACGTCAGAGAGCGCTGTGCTGTGCATTTAATGACACTTTAATAACAACAAAGCTGCGCTCAGCTTCATCAATTATTCTGTGCGGCGTCTTAACTGTTGGGTTTCGCTTTAACTCGCCGTGAAAACATCATCGCGGTCGACTCTTGCCCTGTAGAAACCACTCGTGTATATGAGGAGTATTTGTTTATTAAAGCGTTTTAACGTTAATTATAATTGTACTAATATTAAACACGTACTGTTACGATTGTCTTATTGATTGTCGTATGGTACAGTGGAAAACAAAATACAAGACACCAATTAAGTCACTATTCACCAGCTTTAATTATTGCAATTAAACCGTTTGTAATCAGCAAGATAGTCTCTTACAACAAATCAAATAAAACTTGTTCACACGCAATAACAATGTCAACTAATATAGTCGCTCACAATTTAAAACACATAACACTTCACCACAATACTTCAAATCACACTGGAATAAATCGCCACTTAAACTCAACTGAGTAATCGCCGACGTAAGACTGGCCCTAAGCAGGAGCTGTCGTTGTTTTAATAGATAGAACAAGTGCTCCAGAATAATCCATAATAGCCGTCAGCGCTACACTAGAGCGTAATTGCTTGTGGCCTTGACACAGTGCGCGCGGCCGGTTAAGTATGGAACAGTCTCGCTAACGCGTGTTGAGAATCACGTACGCACACAACATTATAGCTGGTCCCACTAGAATAACTGAGGAAAACGCAGAATGTTGTGTAATGTTGTAACAGTTTTGTTAACAAAAGTTTAAGTAACTAAAGGCAGATGCGAGTTATTAATTTTTACTGGACCGTTTAGTATTTAAATGCTTGCCTATTTGAAGATGTCTCACGATCGTTCTAATTTACCAATTGATCTTTTTAACCTTTGTATATGTGTTTATAGTTTAATCCTACAGGTTAATATTTATTTCGTTACCAATTCTGGCTACAGCATGGATCCCAAAGGCAATAATATAAGTGCTCACAATTGTTTAAACATCATAAAAATTTATTTAAGCTATCAAAATTAATAGTTCTGTAACCAGAGTTTAAATATAGTGTTCAGTTAAAAAAGTTGAAAATTTTAGGAATAGTAGGCCAAAAAAGTGGATCAAAAATATACAAGAATTTAAACAAGTACCGCTTTAGAACTAAGGTAAGTTTACACTAATCCGAATATAGCGCACCGTATCTTTCAAAAATTTTTATATTTGTGGTTTCTTTAAACTAAAACAATCAGAGTTACAATTTAAAAAAATTGTAAACGTGTAAACGTCTAAGCGGGGTGTTGATAAGGCGCTTTTTTTACATTTAGAAGCATTGACGCTCACTGTATTATTTGCTATCTCTTTACATGTATGTGCGTTGTAATCTGTATATATGTGTACGCAACTAACTCTCATGAAAACATTGCCTTAAAAAAAAAGAAAGTGTTAACAGGAGTCGGTAGATCTATTCTGGTAGTATCAAATTATGTACATTTCTCTCTGAAACCGGACAAGATAGTCTTCAAATTTTGTAGGCGTTTCACGTACATGTTCTAAGTCTGCCGAACAGAATTATTTAATTTACATATCCACAATAATATTTATATTTAATTTAATTTTACAAACTTTTTAGTAATATTAATGAACATTTATTTTTACAGCACCCGAAGTATTCACATTAGTTCTACAATTTTGTTTCAGTAGGTAGACAATGGTGTCTTACATCAGCCATGAAAATATTAATATCCTACGTATTATATATTCTGAGATATATACACCTAATTGTTGTAAATTGTGGTTTTCGAAAAACGCGTTTAAAGTGTATCAGTGAGAACGAACAAGTCAATTTCACGACCAAACGCTATTTGCACGCACAAAAATAAAACTTACATGTTGCCATTTCTGACTTCAGAGTTGCCAACATGAAGTACATGATATCCCTTTTAAACAGCAAAAAAAACATAGAATTATAAGTTAAGCCGTTTTGACGGTACATAACATTAAAATGAATAGCGTACAAAAGTATAATGATTTTACTGTGTGCGGACGTATTTTAGATTATTCATAAAATGTGTTTCTAAGTTTACTTGTATCATAAATTATAGGTATTCTATTTTATTCAGAAAAGTAGAGAGTTAAAGAAAACCAGAATTTCGAAAAATCCAAAATTTTTAATATTTTACCTTTAGACTCCTATTAATTGTCTTTTATTAATATTGTTACGACGGGTTACTGATAATCGTATGGTACAGTGGAAAACAACATACAAGACACCAATTAAGTCACTAATCAACAGCTTTAATTATCACAATTAAACAGTTTGTAATCAACAGGATAGTCGCTTAAAACAAATGAAATAAAAATTGCTCACATGCAATAAAAATGTCAACTAATAGAGTCCCGGACAAGTATAAAACACAACACTTTGCCACAATACTACGAACCCCACTCGAATCAATCGCAACTCAAATTAAACTAAGCGCCTCTGAAGTCTTGTATTTATACCCCGCAGAGACATAGGTCATTCCATACTATGCATCAGCGCTACACTAGAACGTAATTGGTTTCGGCCTTGACACAGTGTGCGCGGCCGGCGAAGTCTAGAAATGTCTCGCTAACGAACGTTGAGATCACGTACGCATACGACATTACAGCCGGATGCTACTGAAACGTCCGAGAAAGACGTAGATGGTTCTGTAATGTCGTAAAAATATACTAGTCTTACCTTTCCGTAGCTAAGGTTCATTAACGATTTTATTTAAACAGGATAAATGATATTTTTCAAACATAAGTTAAAATATCTGCAATACAACAAAATATGTCGTACTTGAAAACTGTAAACAGCAAAACTGTTCAGGTGGAACAAAGGGGTATCCCAACGACACTGTGTAGTGACATTACAGAGAGTATATAGAAGTGTATACTGCCACTTTGTAGTACCAACCTCAATGCTGAACTCCTGGTGAACTAGGTTAATGATAATGATAGTCACACCGAAAGACCACGTTCAGCCCTCAACAACAGCAGCAAAGTACGACAGAATATGATCGTCAGAGAAGTTCACTCATATCCATTTATGATGGATTTCATTGCACCGTTCCGTTAATATATATTTACGTAAATATGTAAATATTTACATACTATAAATGTGCATAAACCGTCAGACATCGTATAGGTGGAAGATCGCAAGGGAAACCAAAGAAAATGTGTCTATAGGTTCAGAACAAGTACATTGCTAAAACCGTATAATGACGATGACGATCTTAACAACTTCATTAAATAAATTGTCTGCAATATAAAATTCATATCCTCACTTTTTTAATCCTGTCGCCTTATGTGATAACACAACACGCCATGAATAAGTCGAGAACGTACGGAAAATATTAATTTTATGGCTTCCGAATTTCGCATTAAAATGTTTTTATTATATGAAAATATGCTTTATAATTTATATTTAATGATAGTATACAATATTATGCACGTGTACATTATATAATATATAGTTAATTTTTGCATGAATACATATCAATAATTTATGAATTCCCATACATTAACGTTTGATTGTATTGTTTACATTGATAGCCTACTGGTGTTGCAGGTGGATGAGTTGTTGTTGAAACCATTAGCCGACTGACTACACATTGAAATAACACAAAAACTGAATAACACAAAACCTCTGACCGACTATAATACTTGAATAACGCACAATAGGTGAAATTGAAATGAATGCGCTACAAGCTAGCGAGATGCGTGCCACAAGACTCAAATGTAGAGTATTAAATGAATCAGTGAAGCTTAAAAGAAACCTTATTTATTATGCCGGCTGTACAATGTTTTCACATTTCCAGAACCAAAGAATACAAAAGTGATTGAATTCTCATCTTCAACTGCTGCCTGTCCATCCAAAGATCTTCAATTTTTCGTTCCCTCAATATAGTCTGAATTTCTTCAATCCAGGTGATACGTGGTCTCCCTCTTTTCTTTCTTCCTGGTAGCGTCCATTCCATAACTAACTCTGCTTGGAAATTTTCCTTTGCCATTCTTTTCGTGTGTCTATACTACTGTAATATTTTGTTTACATAAAAACCAACAATTGAATTTTTCACATTCATTCCTGTCCATAGGGACTTAATTTCTACCTTTCTCACATCTGGATACTCTTGCCGAACGTCTTCAAAAGTCCATCTCCGCTGCTATTAATTTTAAAACAAAATTAAAGGTTATAAAAACCTAATAAACTAGGAAATAAGTAACGCCTTTGCATTTAAAAAAAGATTTCATAAAGGAAATAATCGGAAATCATCATTTCGAATACAGTAATGTCCATTCCCATGGAGACTACAAAGAATGTAGCCTATGTATACTACAACATAAGCCAAGCGGTAAATAATATAAAGCTAGAAAACAATATGCTGTAAAAGGAGACAATAATGTAAATAACAATTAGATGTTGGATAAAGGTGATAATGAAACAGTAAACAATAAAGTGTACCGAGAATGTGTATATTGTTTGCAAATGTTGTTAGCACCTGTAATACATAGGCGAAGACATGGCCGGCTCTAGTAGAAGACCGGAACATTAAACGTGGCATCGTTCCGTCAGAGGTCTACATATGAACATATTATATTTTTATTTAATTTCATAGATTTACTAAAATCATGAGTAGGCCTATTTATAGCTAAATATGAATTATAGGTATGTGCGCACTTAGTATTATACGTTTAAGTTGAAGAAATGTGTGAATTAGTGTTAGATCTAATAAATTAGTTTTTTAGAATTATTGAATTTTTGTCATATTAATGAGTTAATTATTATACGAGTATTTCTTAAATAATATTTTAAGGCATACAGTATTTTACATAAACATTTTGTTATAAATAGTATTTTACATAATAAACTTTTTATATGCAAAAAACAAAGAATTATATAAAATCGCTGTTAAACGGCAATTAAAAATGACGCGATTTGATTATTGAAATACTACATAAATTAAGAGATCGTCTAGTCGGCCTCAAATATCAGCTGGCTCCAGTGTTGCCACGTTTAATATTCCGGCCTTACTAAAGCCCGCCATGGCGAAGACTGTTCCCTACCAGGACGGAGTATTCCCACTTTGTCCAGATGTTTACAGGACATTTCAAACTCAGTCACTGACGTTTGTAGAATACTGTAACAAATCCTTAGTGGCTACAGTTGAGCGCCTCTGTGACATGTACTATCAGTATATCCCCGGGGTTTTAACATGGGTAGAGCTGAACACTATCTCTCTGTAAACAACATGCATACTTTTAGAAAATCCTGTAGAAGGGTTTTATTATATTTGACGTTTGTCTGCTGTAACATTTGCTTACTGATTTAGTATTATTATCAAAAATGTCAGTTGTTTGTTTTTTCCCTATAATATGCGTATACTCCGTTAAATTATAAACTCTCTACTTTGCAATCAACCATCTTTTGCCAACATTGTCTCATCATTCCAGTAATCTGTTCTCTTTTATTAAAGGTGCTGTCTACCTTGAAACTATCACAAATTAAATCTTACCTGGATGCCGAAAGGTTGTAAAATAAACGACCAATAGGCCTACAAAAACTTTAGAAGTTCGGAAAATAAGAAGTAATGATGTAATATATCAGTATAGGAAATATAATAGAAACAATGAGAAAAAGAAAACTATTATTTCTTGGACATTTATATAGAATAGACGACAATAGGTTAACAAAACAGATCTTAAAATATCTGTGAAAAAACAAGTCAACATCAAGTTTGATTAAAAAGTCCAATTTGAAGGATCTAGAAGAAAATAATATAAACGCAGAAGAAGCAATTGAAAGAGACGTTTTTCGGGCAAAAGTGTTAAACATGGAAGGAGTCCAGGGTAGGAAAGAGAAAAACGCTGGTTTAAAGTGGACTGACGGCAGGAAGAAGAGATAATGAAAAGATGAAAGAATATTGGAGGAAAAGGAAATACCAAGGAATAAAGAATTGAAATTGGCATGTTTCCTCAGATGGCCAATACAACAACAAAAAAACTACCAATAGTGTCTATGTAGACTACAATATACGTATTTGCATTGGAAGGAGTGGGAAGTTGGTCGAATAAGAGAAAGAGCCATTGTATTAAGAGTTTATTATATAAAAATAATAATAGTATTAACAACTCTAACGTGTTTAAATTGCTGTTTATATACTACAGATTAGAAATTAATTGCGAACTGAAAATTTATTACAATCTTGAGAACAACGTATAGTAATTTAAGTAATTGTATAGACAACAAGGTAATTCAGGTAACATCTGTCGTATGACAATGTTTCTAAATAAGAAGAAATGCCTATAAAGTAGGCAATTTTATTTTTATCATAGTATAATTTATGTAGGCCTAGTAATAGGCTACGAGACAAGATGTTTCTCAGAGCTTACATTACAACGGTTTATCAATGAATATCAAATATCATCATTATCATCATCATCATTTTTACGGATTAAAGCAAGGATGGTTTGTTCCGGTCTCAAATAGGCAAAGATTAGAGCTGGTCACTCCAGCGCTTCCTCAGACGTCCCACACTTGTCCGTCCCCTCGGTTTATAGTTCCAGAATTATAGTCCTCCAAAGTACTTGAGAGGATGAGTAATGCATTATGGCCTCATTCCTTGATGAAAGGAATTATCCAGCCGGACTTCCAAGTGGTTGGGTAGGGCAACACCTACAGCTGAAGCCTGAAGGTGGCAGCCCCACCATACGTCTTACCCTGCGATTTGCTAGTAACATATCCAGGGGACATATTCACTACTAAATTTCCTCAAATTTCAAGTATATTAACTAAAAGAAAGACGTTTTTACATTTAAAAATTCTTACGGTCATCAATGTGGGTGGCATAATAAAGAACGTTTCAAAGCATCGTCAAATTTCATTCAGCCCAACTGTAACCTTCTAAACAAAGAAATATCTGTGCATCAGCAATGCAGCAGAAGCTCAGCAAAGGCACAAATAAAGCGAAATGGTTTTTAAAGTGTTACTTGAGGCGTACAAACTCTTGGCAACTGGATCACACTACTGAATTTATATTAAATATTATACGTTCGTTCACAGAAACGTACAGAATGCTTGCCAGTGTTAGAATATAAACTTGTTTCAAAGTAAGTACAGCGCGGATTTATTTGTTAAGAAACTGGGCTTGAATTCATAATAGCTGTGGGTAGCAAACCTATTCACCTCCTAATGAAAGTCTTATTGTGCAGTACATAATATTGGCTCTCCCAGGGTTTTTTTTAACTGAACGTGTTACTAATTAAATGTCCTTTTACTTTATTCAGTTGTTTCTCAAACTATCGGAAAATTTGATTTTGCGCTTCTGTAGATTTTGTATCTGTTATTTTTAACGTTCTCTAAAAGATATTTACGACTAACTACTACTAATACCGAGAGTTCTGAAGGAATTAAGATTGGAAGAGGAGTAAGGAAAGGAGTATGTCACCGACTTTATTGAACATTTATCTTGATGACTTGAATAGGAGGTGCTTTGACAAAACAAGAGGGGTGAATGTCGGTGGAAGAAGAATTGAATGTATATGGCTTGCTGATGACATAGCTGTTTTAGCAGAAAAGGAAGAGACAATGAATGAAATTATAAGAGATTTGAACTTAGTATGCGAGGAATATGGAATGAGGATTAATAAGGAAAAAACTAAGTGTATCGTGATTAGCAGAGGAGGAAAAAGGTCATACATAAAGATAGGGCAAGACAAAATACAACAGGTGGAGTTCTTTAAATATCTTGGAAGCTTGATAAGTGAAGAAATTTCCTGCACTCGTGAAATTAGAACAAGAATTGCTATAGCGAAAGAGGCATTTAATAGGAAGGAAATACTGCTGTGTGGCAAAATTCATAAGAATTAAGAAAAAGGTTGGCGAAATGTTATGTGTGGAGCGTTGCTTTATCTGGTGCAGAGACATGGACACTGATAAAGGATGATGAGAAAAGATTAGAAGCATTTGAGATATGGGTTTAGCGAGCAATGGAAAAAGAAAGGTGGGTTGATAAAGTAAGGAATGATGAAGTTTAAGAAGAGACTGCTTGTTTACAACTGCCATGGAGGGTGTCATAGAAAAATAAAAAAGAAGAGGTGAAGAATAGATAGAAGAATGAAGCTAATAGGTATCATTAAAATCAGAGGGTGTAAAGAAGAAACGATAAGACTGGCATGCGACAGGACAGCTTGGAGAGCTTTTACCATTTGCCTTAGGGCAAAACACCAATTAATAACTACTAATACTAACTACTAACTTCAATTTCACCCGTCCTGTCTCTAATGTGCCCTGAATGTGGTTACACGAATTTATATAGTTAATGTGTTGTAGTCACCTAACTACACAGTAACGTGTTACTCCGCTTATGTTGCAACACGCAAGTTCTACTTTGTCAGAAGCTCTACTTTTACTTATGCCCACGGGAATCTGGAAACTGCTTACAAATACACGAAGTAGAAATTTGTCTTGTAATCTGCGTCTTACAAACGTTAATAATTTACACGAAAAAGTAAATATGGATGGAAACACTTCATTGAAGAATAGTAAAGTATACAGAATCGCCATGAGTTTTATTATGTTTGAAATACGTATAATGTTCTTACAAATAATATACTTATCTTATGTTAGTTGAATTTCTGGTGGTTTGACTACAGGTTTAGAGTTTATATACTTTTTATATACTTTTAACTTTATATTGCACAGTGTCAATTTTAATGTACCACTTAACATATTAGTTTGTCTTGTCACATCTTTGATATTTACGCATGGAATTCTCAGCTGTCAAATATTTGTAATGTAAATGGTATATTACATGTAAACGCTACCTCAACAGCTTTACTGGCATCACGCCAACTTGTTACGGCGGTCTCTCTGATCGTTATATGGTACAGTGGAAACAAAACACAGTCACAATTGAAATCACTTATTACCACCTTTAATTAGTCACAAATAACAACTTGAAATCAACAAAGTACTCTCATACAGTAACTCCATTAAATTTATCCACACGCAGTATTAATATCAACTGTTAATTGTTCCGCACTAATTATAACACAGTAATCACTTTCCATATACGCCTTTGATCCGCGCTCTACAATCTAGCTAGACGTAACTAAATAAATAACCCCCCACTGTTGCTTACATATAGACTGAAGATATTCCAGAATAATGTTCCATTCATTTGGCCACGTGTCAGTATAATTTGCATAGTTACAAGTGCTCTCGAAAAGTCTCGAAGGTACGTACATGTCTGCTACGTGAGTGGACAGTCTTGACAGACGACTGCAGAACGAGACTCTCGACTTTTCCAGAGCGTTCCGTAATTGTCGTAATAGTATTATTATAACTGTATCCCCCAACGTACTGGAGAGGATGAGTCTCATTATGGTCTCAAATATTATGGTCTCATTTCTTGATGAATATCCAGCCGCACCTCCAAGTGGTTGGGGATGTGCAACACCTACAGGTGGCTAACGCGGCTCTAGAGACCGAGTGACCGCCGGTATAAGCTGTCGCTTCTCTACTTGTCATTCTCAAGTAGAGGTTAGGGCACTCCCCTTGCTCTTGAGGTGAGAAATCGCCCCTAAAGGGGGTGACCTCCTATTTGTCAACGGCGTAAGATGTGAGAGACAAGGATAAACCACCACATTAAAGATTCTTATGGATATCTCAACAGTGAAAACTGGTCTCTTTAGTGTGGTAAGACAGCCAGTTTATGGGAGAACACCTAGGCAAAAAATCGGGCTGGACGTTAAGCCTGAAGGTGGCAGGCCTACCATACGTCTTACCCTGTGATATATTAGTAACATATCCAGGGGACATAATCAATATTAAATTGCCTGAAATAAGGACTAACGGGACGGATTGATATATCTTTGCCTATTTGAGACCGGAATAAACGATCCTTGGTTTAATCCTTGAAGATGTTGATTATGATGATTAGTAACTGCCTCCTGCAGAGAACGCATTACACAAGCTGTTCCGAATGTTAAAAATAAACGGCTTGTTAAGGGGGCGTCTAGTCTTTTGGTTGTCATAAGTAGGCCTATAGTTTGTGCCATTTATGACTAGATTGTGAGCGTTTTAATTAGTGCAAGCGTACTTGAAATGTTATTGGTTTTCAGTCCAGTTCACTAAACTTGATAACTTTAGTGAATTTTGTTGTTCACTATGAACAAAGTCGAATGTATTGTTATATTTCAAAAAAGGATGTTAAATTAAATTAACCATATAGAATAATACTGGAGCGAAACATACATTATTATTAATAAAAACTATTAACTTTTTCCTTATGGCATAAACTAGCTTTTGCTATGTTAGAGCTTCGTCAGAGGCTGCCGCTAGGAGCGCTGTCTGCCCTGTTTTTCGTGACGGCGCCGTCGTTCAAACGATTATTTTTTTAGTGTATGTGGGTTGTCTAGTATATGTGTAAACAATGTGTGTGTGATTTAAGTTGTGTTTGTTCGATTATGATGTTGTTTCTATGCATTTTTCTAGTTGCTTAAAATTTTATAGTTGTCGGCTTTTTGTGTGTACATGTAGGATTTTCATGTTGTTCTTAATGTTTATGTATGAGTGCTCTACCTCAACGAGACGGTTTACAAAGGTGGATTCGGTGGTGGAGTGTAATGCTTTTATGTGTTCTTGTATGTATTTCATGTGCTAGTGTGTGTGAAATATGTATTGTATATGTGCTTGTAGGTGTTTTATGTCAGAAGGTAAAAATTGATCAGGTTTATCAATAATAATTTGCGATCCGAATCAATAGTATTGTATATTAATTAATAACAACGGACACACCATAGACGACAAAATCTAGGAATTAAATAAATTTAAATTTTATATCTGCTTGATGTTAATTTTGTTCAACCTGATCGCATTGCAATCTACGTAACATTCTTGTTATAATGTTAATACCTAACAATGTTAAAATATATACCTCTAAAACTGTCAATAATTTGGCAGTTTGGCAAAAACCAGAAAGTATAAGAGTTCTATAGCTCATGTATTTTGATCACTTGGTAAAGAGATGTACAATGCTGAAATTAAACTATCTGCCGGGCTGTGTGTCCGTGGTCCAAGGTCTTCATTAAAACCAAACGTTTCAGCAGCACCACTGGCTGCCACCGTCAGTGGATGTATCGATTCAACCTAACGCTGGGTGTCGTACGTTAGGCCCACAGTACTGTGGTGAAGTTCGGCTCGGCGTGAGACCAGTATTTAAGCCGACAAGAAAAATCGATAAGTTCTTGAGGTCGACGAAGAACGTCAGAGACCCGCTGTCGTCGTGTGGAGTGTACGGAGTTCCCTGCTCGTGCGGCCGGGTGTACATGGGAACCACGCGTCCGCACACGTAGCCGTTACTATAGATTGAGACAGACGGAGAAGTCTGCCGTAGCCGAACACGCTCTCGCCAATGTCAACCATGGGATCCTCTTCGATGAGACGAAGCTTTTGTCGGCGGTGAGTGCGTACCTCCTTCGTCTTCATATGGAGTCCGTCTTGATTAAGAAGCATGCTGCAATCACTATGAATCGGCTAGGTGAAAGCATTTTGTTAAGTACTTTATGGCAGAGTGCGATACGAGCCTCACATACACCTTCTTTCTTTTGATTTTCTGTTGGTGCAATTTTTACCTGTACGTGGGATTTGATGAATTTATAAGTACAGGTAGCATCGCAGGACATCTTTAGCCTTCACCACAGTACTGTGGGCCTAACATACGACACCCCGCGTTAGGTTAAATTGATAAATCCACTGACGGTGGCAGCCAGTGGTGCTGCTGAAACGTTTGGTTTTAATGAAGACCTTGGACCACGGACACACAGCCCGGCAGATAGTTTAATTTCAAAGTCTTCAGAAAAAAACATGTACAGTACAATGCTTTAACTGGCAGGAAAAATAGACTACCATCTGTACGTAGTTGTAAAGATTCCTTGTAGACGCAAATGATTTTATTGAAACAGTATTTCAGCCTGCTTACTTCTGAAGAAAATGAATTTCATTTAGAAAGAAAATAATTTACCGCAATTTACATAAATTGTGATAACCTAAATCCCGTGAGGAACACAGACTTCAGTCGTAGCGTAGACAGAGCGCGGAATAATTTCAAACCCTACTAATCTTCTTGAATATTCATACACAGTGTGCAAAGCCTGTTATCGCTTATTTCCATTTGTGCTTAGTTTTAACTAAATAATCATATAAATGTTAAATTAAAAATTCTAAGAAACATACACTACACTTCTGAAATAACTTGAAACTCATAGAAATGTCTCTTAGCTGGAAATTACATATGAGAATACTTTGTGGCGAATAATTTATTTTAAAATAAGTTATTGAATTACAAACGTTTTCATAACGACGTATGTCTATTTCGCAAAGTTACACACACACACACACACACAGCTACATATACATATTGTTACGAAAGACGTAACGTTCTGGTACTATGCAGAACGTTGTTCTACGCACTTCTCGCTTAGCCCAGTACGTGCGTGTTTTCGCCAAGGCTGCGCTGAAGTATCCTCTAGGATTTTCAAGTGCTTGTTAAGAACGCGTACCTATTATGGAACCCTGCAGATTATAAATAGTCAACACCTGCGGCTTTGAAGTTACTTTACGTCGGGCGATACATAGTGAGATTAGTGGCGATTTATTCATGTAAGTTTCAAAGTATTGTGGCAAAATGTTATAATTGTGCGGAACTCTATTACCTGGCATTATTACTGCATGTGGACAAATTTTGCTTGGATTTTGTACAAGTTGATTATAAAATGTATTTGTGATTAATTAAAGCTGGTGATTACTAACTTGATTTGCGTGTGTAATTTTTGTTTTCCACTGGACCATATGACGATGAGTGAGACGGTCGTAACATATGTTTAATACATATCAGCTTATAACGTTCGGATTGCAAGTACAGGGAGCCTACAAGTTCTCTGAATCCTACCTGGCTGTTGGAAGTTTGTTCAATTTCTCTCCAGGACTTTGTCACTCTTCTTGTCCATGTCACTTCAGGTCGCTCTATGCTGCGAGGTTGTAGTGGTGGGCCCCGTTTGGTGATTTGATGCAACCTGTCCTGCATTTTTTCACGTTTATTTTACAAACGGTCCGGAGTTTATTTTCCATCAGAGATCTGTGTGTTAGTGATGTGGTCTGGCTACAAATACACCGGCTTGGTCAGTTTATAAGATCTTTATGCTGAAAGCTCGTATAACGTGCTTATCTCAGACCACTGTAAGTGGAAATTTTAACGCTGAAATAAAAAAAAGGAAATCGCAGTTACATAATTAATATCACTGTTTAGATAACAAATGAAAGCCGTATACGTAGTTTTCTATAAAACATACTAACAGAGTAATAATTACATTCCTCAACAAAAGTAAGTTGCCAGCTTTGCAGATATTTGTCGCCAAATAAACAAAGAAAGTACTCGCGCTATGAACAGAGAAAGGCCGAATTCACAGTGCACAGCAAACAGTATGTAGCCTATCTCTGTGCTTTTTACTTTCATGTTCCATAAGGGAATATAAGTATGGCAATAGCAAAAAAATCTCATAAAATCGAGACCGTCATTTTACACGCTTCTTGACTAGCACAGCGTCCGGCGTCCGTAATAATCCACTTACTAACCACGGCCGGAGCTCCCGCATGCGTTCACCCACAACCGCGATCGTCACGCGAGTAAAACATATCACATGCGATTTGTAACTTATTTTATTTTATTTTTGACTTGACCAGTATCATGGTTGCGATTTTAATGTATTAGTTTATTAATAAAGTCTTATCTGAGGATGGGACTTAGTCCCGAAACGCGTCATAACTGACGAAACTTTGTATCGCTAGAGTGTATAATAAGGTAATTATATAACCATATAATAAGTGATACGGTACGCAAAAAATAAGTAATTGAAATTATTATGATTATTATTGTTGTTTCTTCTTGGCTAAGTTCAGTCTTTAAATGATTTTTATGTTAGCTATCAATAAATACATTATCCACTTTTGTAGTTAAAATCATTTGTTTATTTATTGATAATTATCCATACTTTAATAGGTTATGGGCCCAGAAGTGTGTTAAATGCAATATTTTTATAAAAATCACATTTCATAATAGTATATATTAAAAATAAAAATACAAGTGCAAAATGGTTTTTCCGGCCATGTGTTTGTGCAAATAAGTGAAAAGATACCTTATCGCCAAAATGAATAAAGATGAAGAATTGTCTAGACTAAGCAAGCTCGAAAATGCAAGTGATTAGATCTTGTGGAAATTTCAGATTTTAGTTATGCTAAAATCATATAATGTATACAGGGTTATAACAGGCCAGTTGAGTAAGCCGGCGGAGCTTGTAGTAACAGCTAGTGCTACTGAGAAAAAAGAGTATGAAACGCATAGGGCTGAATATGAAAAAGTAGATTGAATAGCACAAAGAATAATTATCACAACGATTTCTAAAAAAGTTATGATACATTTAGTGAATTTTGAAACTTTCAAAGCAAATGTGGGAAAAGCTGCTAGAAATTTTTGAAAAGAAAAACGATGCAAGTGTACACATTTTACAAAAGAAATGGTATACTCTAAAAATGGAACTTGGTGATGATATGCATACACATATATCGAAAATAGAAGATTTAGCTTATCGTCTTTCTACAATGGATGCAAAAATTTCAGATAAAATGTTGATGTCAAAAATTTTAATAACCTTGCCTGATGAATATATATATTTTCAGAGTGCTTGGGAATCTACACCTGAGAATAAGCAAACAAAGGCACATTTGATTTCTAGGTTAATTGCAGAAGAATCACGTATACATCTAGAAGATGAAGCTAATGATAGTCATGCTCTAACCTCACATAAAGTTTCAAAATATAAAAATAAGCAAGGTGAAAGTGCTAATAAAAATCCAAAGAGACCAGGTAAGTGCCATATATGCAACAAACCTAACCATTGGGCTCGTGAGTGTTATTATAATAAGAAGAATAATAACAATAACAAAAGTGATACTAAGAATAATAACAGTGAAAATAATCAAAAAGTTTTGCATGGTGCTGGTTTAATATGTCAAGCACTGGCTACAATTACACAACCAAGTGAATATACAGAAAATTGGTACAAATACAGTGGTGCAAGTGATCATATGTCGCATAGAAAAGATTGGTTTACAACATTTACACCATCACAAAAGGAAACCTATGTACAAATGGGTAGTGGTGAATTACTAAAAATATATGAAAAAGTTGATACTCGCTTTTAACGGAAAGAATTGGATGAAAAACCATTTGAAAGATGTTTTGTTTGTGCCAGATTTAAAATATAACCTATTTTCTGAAGGTGTGGTATTAGATAAAGGATTGAAACATGAATCAGATAAGAAAACCTATAAATTTTTACAAAATGGTGAAGTAGTGGCACTTGGTTATCTTGAAAATAAGGAATTATTTACCATGCAGTTTAAAATGTTATCAACTGAAGATGATCAAAAAACATCAGAAAATATAAGTGCTTGTGTTGCTGAAACATTGGATACATGGTATCAAAAGTTTGTACATCAGAATTTTCAAAAAGTAAAATCTGTTTTAAACATTTATGGTTTAAAAGTGAAAAATAATAATCATTCTTTTTGTGATGCATGTGCCATTGGTAAAGCTCATCGTTTACCGTTTGCTAAGAGTGAAACGACAAGTCGCATAGGTGAGATTATACACGTTGACGTTTGCAGTCCTATGCAAGAAAAATCGATGAAAGGATCTAGATATTTTATGCTTCTCAAGGATGATTATTGTCATCGTAGATCTGTATACTTCTTAGCACAGAAGTCTGATGTTTCAAAATGTTTAGAAGATTATGTACAAAAAACTGAAAAACATTGTACACAAGGTATAAAGATCATGAGAAATGATAATGGTTTAGAATTTGTGAATGAATCAGTGTCAAAATTACTTCAAAAATATGGAGTTCAGCATCAACGATCGGTAGCTTATTATCCAGAGCAGAATGGTTCTGCAGAAAGAGAAAATCGAACAGTCGTCGAGGCTGCTCGTACCATCTTGCATGCTAAGAAGTTTAAACTACGATTTTGGGCAGAAGCTGTTAATACTGTAGTTTATGTATTGAATTGTACAAGTACCAGTTCTGTAAAACATAAAACACCATATGAATTGTGGCATAACCGTAAACCAAATCTTCAAGATCTGCACATTTTCGGTGAAGAAGTCTATGTACATATACCAAAGATTCATAGAAAAAAGTTTGATCAAAAATCAGAAAAAGGATATTTCATCGGATACGAAGCCAATGTTAAAGGATATCGAATCTGGTTTCCGATCAAGGATGAAATTCAAATATAACGTGATGTAATTTTTTAAAACAAGAATGAACCTATAAAAGAAAATGAAGAAAATGAACCAAATATTCTACTATACTTACCTGTTAATGAAAATGCCCACGATGATCCAAAACTGTCTGCAAGGGATGAGAGTTCAAACCTAGAAGAGAAGAAAAACTTACCTGAAGATGATGACTATGATGATGATGATGATGACCACGATGGCTATCAAGAAGCAGGTGAAGTACCTGAAAAGGAAGAAGACGTACCTGAAAACAGTAATGAATATCGCAAGAGATTGCGTAATCCATCAACCATCAAGCCTCCATCAAGGTATAATGACTTCGTCGACATTGAAAATTGTTTCATCTCGGAAGGCGGCTGTGAACCCATAAGTTTCAAGGATGCCATGAATGGTCATCAAGCTGAAAAATGGAATCAAGCTATGAATGAAGAAATGGAATCACTTCACAAAAATCAAGTATGGGAACTTGTGGATCCACCAGCAGATTGCCAATGTAATGGGCAATAGATGGGTATATAAAGCTAAAAAAGATTCTAAAGGTAATATAGTAAGATATAAAGCGAGATTAGTCGCAAAAGGATATAATCAAATTCTTGGAATTGATTATACAGAGACTTTTACTCCTATAGTAAGGTATAATTCGATTAGATTAATTTTGTCAATTGCAGCAAAAGAAGATTTATTGATTAAACAATTTGATATAAAGACTGCTTTTTTAAATAGCAATATTGAAGAAAATATCTATATGAAACAATCTGAAGGTTTCTCAAATAACACCAATCAGGTATGTAAACTTCAAAGGAGCATTAATGGGCTCAAACAAGCATCAAGGTGCTGGAATCAAAAATTTACGAAGTTGCTTCAGAAAAATGTTTAAAGCCAACAGATGCAGATCCATGCATTTTTACAAATATTGATGGATCAAATGGGATAATACTTGCAATATATGTAGACGATGGTCTCATTCTTGCAAAAAATCAGAGAGATGTTGATCATCTAATCAAATAATTGAAAACTGAATTTGATATTACTATTGATAACTCTAACACTTTTCTAGGATTACAAATAGAAAAACAAAAGGATGGGTCTGTTTTCTTGCACCAAGCTGCATATGCTGAAAAACTAATGGAAAAGTTTCGCATGCATACAGCAAATCCAGTCACGATACCCGCAGATCCTCATCAGAGCTTAGGCTCAATTCTAGAAAATGACAAAATCGAAATAGTCAACGCACCGTATAGAGAGGCGGTGGGCAGTCTACTTTACTTGTCAAATGGAACAAGACCAGATCTGTCATTTGCGGTCAATAAAGTTAGCAGATACTTGGAAAAACCAACAAAAGTGCACTGGAATGCGGTAAACAGAATTTTAAAATATTAGAAAGGAACAGTCAAGTATGGTATCAAGTTTGAGAAAAACAGTGATAATCATCTCAAGGTATATATAGCGATGCTGATTTCGCTGGTGAAACTGAAACTAGAAAATCTACGTCAGGATATCTAGTCAAATTTGGTTCAAATGTTATAACTTGGAATTCTCAACGTCAATCAACGGTCGCATTATCTACTACAGATGCTGAATACATAGCAGCATGTCAAGCTGTAAAAGAAATTTTATGGTTGCATAAATTTTCTAAGGATCTTGGAATATTGCATCAAATGAATACAAGTTTATACGTAGATAATATGAGCGCGATTCAGTTAATCAAAAATCCAGTATATCACAAGAGAACCAAATATACAGACGTAAAGTATCATTATATTAGAGAGAAATACGAAGAAAAGTTATTTAATTTAGAATATATCAATACGAAGAATCAACCTGCAGATATTCTCACGAAGCCTTTAGCTCGACCAATATTCGAACTACATCGTTCAGTGATGTGCAGTGTCATAAGTGACTGAAAGTAATTAAAAAGTTATAAAAACAAAAGATCTTTAAAAGATAAACCTTTTTTTGACATGTATATATGATATATAAACAGGGAGAATGTTACATAATTAATTTAGAGTTTAGTTGAAATAGGCATATATAAATAATAATTATTGAGCTGATATATAATAAACATAGGTTCTATATGATATAGTCAAGGATGCCAACATGATTATGTCATGGCAACATGATTATTATTGTTGTTTCTTCTTGGCTAAGTTCAGTCTTTAAGTGATTTTTATGTTAGCTATCAATAAATACATTATCCACTTTTGTAGTTAAAATCATTTGTTTATTTATTGATAATTGCCCATACTTTTATAGTATAAAACAATAAACGTTACGTTTTCCTCAACCATGGGTTTTATTTCTTTCAGCAGTAAACTAAAAAGCAAAAACCGTTGTCACCTAACCTCATGGAAACAATACGTATTTTCGCTTTGCATTAAGGAATAGGACAATTTATAATTACTACACTTCTTCTTTTCCACATCCTAGTATATCGAAACAATCGCATATTATATAAAATATCAAAAATATACTGCAGGAATAGATAAATAGTTCCGATGCCGCTAAATAGGTTTTGTTTATTTACTTGTTACTATGGTAATTAATTCTGGTCTGCATGGCTTGTTGACATCTTTAGAAGTAATTAATGTATTTCATTACTTATTCATTGCATCGTCAAAAATACGCATAAACATAAATTTTTGTAATTGTTTAAGAAATTACAAAATATAAAGACATATTTTTATACAACATTACAAGACATATCGATACAATCGAATATTAAAAACATTAAAAACTGCAGGAACGAATAAAGGTACAATTCCGATGCCGCTAAATATCATTTGTTTATTTACTTGTTACTATGGTAATTAATTCTGGTCTCCATGTTATTGATAACATCTTTATACGCGTCAACGAAAAGGCATAATTAAAATGGCCTAAATTATGCGAACGGGGCAAAATATCAAATTCCAAGTTTGACAGTATTTTTCGCCTTGTGTCGAAGGTTACCTGTGCAAAATTTGGTGGCAGTCGGTGTAACGGTGTGGATTTGTATTCAGTACCCATATATCCTCAAACTTTGAGTTTTATATACCTATATAAGCCGGTCACGCACTAACCATCGCCGCTGTCCACCATGCCCGACGTCGGTAATGGATATGCGCGCCATACTGTAGTGCAACACGTCCAGCATTGCAGACGTTCTTGTTTATAAGAGACGTCCCACAGACATCTATTTAATTTATATTTTCCATAAATTTTGATATTTCACGGTCCATTATGAATTGTAATTCAAAAAATTATAATAACAATATTAAAAATAATAACTGTTAATAATATTTGAATGTATTATGTAAACGAAGAACAAACTAAACTAAATATTAAACTGAAATTGTATCTGAATAATTACTTATTAAATATAAACTAAAGAATGAATATAAGTAAAATTAAACAGTAAACATTTATTAAACGAATGTGGTCTGAAAACATGTACTGTACTTGCCCGAAAATGACGATTTGATAGACAGCAATCGTACGCATGATCAAACATGCACGATGCACGATTCCTTGACATCCGTCAACACTACACACGATCCATCCGCACGTCGTGCGGCTTGAGCTGATGGTCTTGCTGGACTCATTTATCGTCGTGCGCATCCTTCAAAAAATACACGACGTGCGGATGGATGTTAGGTCCACAAGCTACGCACTGTCGGTTTTAACTTGCTGTCCGCCATGATGTCCAGCGGGGATGGTTATTGCTTAGCCGGCTATAGGTAGTTTTCGGCTCGTGTATCTCGACAAACGTTTTGTCTGGAATTATTTAACTTGTGTAATGCAAAATCAGGTTACAAGTAGTATATGCAAATAAAACAGATTATTAACATAAAGCTTTTCCCATTTCGTCTGATTAGTACCGTTCACAAGTGTAATTAGATACACTTGTTTGTAGTTAGCAGTATCGCTAATGTAAAACATGTAATTACGTTTGACCAGTGTATGTGTACAATAATTTTATAGTACCACTTAACTGCGAATATTAAATGATTAAAATGTGTTGTTCCATTTTCTAATAAACAAATTAGTTGTTGTTACTCATATAATTGCACATTTATAGCACTGCTAAAACCGTGTTTTCATAATGTTGTTACGACCGGTCTTACGGATCATCGTATTCTACAGTGGAAACAAAATACTGACACTAATTACCAGCTTTAATTAGTCACACATAACAATTTCTAATCAACAAGGTTCTTTCATTAATATTTCAAGTTAAATTTGTCCACACACAATAATAATGTCAACTTATTACAATATCGCACTAACTAACAGAAATATAAGGCGGCGTCCTACGTGGACAACAAAAAATCGCACGAAACTGAGATTGTGCAATTTTTTCGCAACGAAATATTTCAAACAAATGCAAACGTATGGGTGTGTCCTACATGGACAACGCATCCATGTGCGGCGGTCGCAGTGTCGTTCGTGCGGGCGGCTAAACACAAACCTGCTTGTGATTGCCCGCAATGTAGTGCGTGCGACCTTCATGAGGAGAATAGCTTTCTCACAGATTTTGCTTTCCTTGAGGAACTGTTGTTTTGTTTTGAAGGACATAGGCCTACCATTGATTCAGATCTTTCCATGCTACTGAAGGATTGTGCCTTCACCTCGATAATTCCGTCTAGATCTCTGATTATATTGTGAAGGAGTGTGATTGCCTTGACAATGTCGACAGTGTTGGATACATATTGCAACGAATCACAGGATCATGATAGGCGGGGCAAGTTCATATATTACACAGACAATGGACATTCATATTATATTGGTAGATGGTTAAGTTTGGTTGTTATCAATTGTATTTAGTAAGGATAAGGGTTTAGTTTAGTAAAACTGTGCATTATTTATTTATTGTTATTCATGTACTGTGTTTGTGGAAATATGCGCGCGTGCGCGAGTGGTAAACGTTTCCCGGGCGGTGCGTGAAGTATTTATCGTTGTGTTTGACATTGAATTGAACTTAGACATATGTATTGCTACAATCCCTATACATTTCTAACTATTGTTTACGTTCATGTATGATATTAGTATGTAGGCAGTTATGCATGAGATACGGGTAGTCTGATTACCGCTATGCATGCTGTTACAAAGTAAATGCACTCTACTGCATGAAAAGTGCATTGTCACTATGTAATAACCATGTGACTTCCACCCACCAATAGAATGCTGAGTGGTGGTTGGAAATTTTCTTAAGCCTGTCGTTACACAGGCAGTTCTTCTACGCCATCTACCGCGAACGGGACGTGCATTCCTTGTACAAGATTTTACCGCTTGCAAGGTGTTGTAAAAACTATTCGTCGTTAGTGAAACGGGAAGACTCAGAACTGTGTGTGTAGTACACCTGCACACAGTATTGTTTTAACGCATTGCGCGTATAATTACGACAGTTCTTCTACGCCATCTACCGCGAACGGGACGTGCACTCCTTGTACAAGATTCTACCGCTTGCAAGGTGTTGTAAAGACTATTCGTTGTTAGTGAAACGGGAAGACTCAGAACTGTGTGTATAGTACATCTGCACACAGTATTGTTTTTACGCATTACGCGTATAATTACGACAGTTCTTCTACGCCATCTACCGCGAACGGGACGTGCACTCCTTGTACAAGATTCTACCGCTTGCAAGGTGTTGTAAAAACTATTCGTCGTTAGTGAAACGGGAAGACTCAGAACTGTGTGTGTAGTACACCTGCACACAGTACTTGTTTTAACGCATTGCGCGTATAATTACAGGCAGTTCTTCACTGCTGCTACCGCGAACGGTACATAAAATCCTTGTACATGATTCTACCGCTTGCAAGGATCTGTTAAGACTCTTCGGGGATAGTAACACGTGTGACGCATAACAGTTGATATTATCTCTTTACACACGATATTAATATTGTAGTATTACGTGTGTAATAAGTGAGTGTAACTGTACCACTGTGCGAGATTTTCCGCAGTGTCAGTATCATTAATAGTTACGCAATAGTAAGTTGTTTCATCAAGACGTTTCCATGCTAGTGCAAGATTTCCTCATAGGGTGGTCTGCTGATCGCGGTAGACCTTTGTATTCGCGTGAACACTTGAAGAAGCCGGAGTGGTATAAGTTCAATATACCGTTTTTTGATTAAACTCACTGTCACCTGAGATATTACTTGGTCATATACTCAATATTAATTTTGCGAGTAATAAGATCCGTAGTACCGTTGTGTGTGCGAAGCGTCAGATTCATCGTGGGAATTGCAGGACACCAGCCCAGCTGTTATAGGACATCAGTCCAGCTGTTATAGGACATCAGCCCAGCTGTTATAGGACCAGCCCTGCTGTTATAGGACACCAGCCCAGCTGTATAGGACCAGCCCAGCTGTCAGGACACCAGCCCAGCTGTTATAGGACGCCAGCCCAGCAGTTATAGGACCCCAGCCCAGCTGTTATAGGACCAGCCCAGCTGTTACAGGACATCAGCCAAGCTGTTACAGGACGCCAGCCCAGCTGTAAACGTTTCTGGGGAAACGTCTGTCATTTATAAGCCGCATCTGACGAACCAACTACACCGCAAAGACCGGCCCTTCTCTTCAACAACATCATCGTGGGAGTCTTCTTATGTAACGTATCACGTCTTGCGTATGAACATTATTTAACATTTTAAAAGAAAGACTCTATATCAAACATTGCATTCTGTACATATCAAATATACTATATAAACTATAACTTGTGTTTTGTGCAATAAATAATCTTAAACCCTCCAATATAGACTTGTAATTTGAAATACACATACTATCATATCCTATGCGCCAATAGTTTAGTAATTTGTGTTGTCGCATAGAGATATTTTGGCGCTTAGCAACGTGGGGCTCGGAAAATAGCGGTAAATTTACGCTATTATATATTTATCTATGAGTAAAAAAATTTGTTGGAAAAATCCGACGTATAAGTATAATTAACGTAATAATTGTATGTGTATTGTTCATATGAAAATCTGAGGATATAATTTTTCAATTGTGCATGTTCTCTTGTATATCATATATGAACAGATTTATCAGTATATTGGAGGTAGATTATTAGTTGTTGTATGTTAGATAAGGTATTTACATGTTGATGTTTTGAACTGCTTTCTGTGTGCATATAAACTGGTTACAATACGTTCTAATCTTGTAGTAATAATAACTTTCTTTGCGTATAAATCAATAAATTTAAATTTACTAAATTTAAACTGAAATTTGGTCACTATGGCGGAGTCAAAAGGGATAGAGAATGCTTTAGCGGCCATATTAGCGAAGATGGAAACCATGTCCGAAGAAATGAAAGCCTGGCGTGAGGAGATGAAAGCCGAGGAAGAAAAGATGATAGCGGATATACAAGGAATTTCAGAGGAAAGTAAAGCCATGGATGAGGAGATGATAGCCATTAGGCAGAAATTTTGGGAAGAAATGGACGCTGATAGAGAGGAGAGGATGGCGAAACTACAGGAAATGTCAGTTGATACTGAAGTAGATTTAACTGTTGGGAATAGTGTACCTGGTGATAATTTTGAAGTACCAAATGTTCTGGTTGAACATACTTTCAACGAAAGTAATATGGAAGTTAACCAAGATATGACATCTGAGGGATTAACGGAGAACAGTAGCGTAGCAGGTGAACTTGAAAGTGATTATACAGAAACCACCTTATTAGGGCCTAGTAGTTCATATCTCGGTAAAGTCGAGTATTTAGATTCTGCATCAAATTGTAGTGAAGATAACAGAAATGAAATTAGTAGTAACAACACTATTAGTCTGGAACATACTTCAGGTAAGTGCTGTGATGAGGTGATAGTTTATAGTGTAACAGATATAGCATGCGAGAACCGTGAACGTATGATAGAATCTGAAGCTATCATGGATGCGGACAGTGTATGCATAACACATAAAAATCCCGAACCAGTAGTAGAGCCTGGAACTAGTATGGATACTACCGGTGCAGGTATTTCTGACACATGTCGGTATGATGAGATACTTAATGAATCTATATCAGGTACTGAGGTGTTTGTGGAGGACGGAGAGGTGAATGATACGGGTGACAATAAGGTGACAACAATTATGGTAAATAATAATGAACCACCGCGTAATCAGTTTCATGTTCAAACACCACAAAATCAGCCACAATCACAACAACATAAAAATACGACTCAGCAATTTAATACCAACTTATTAGCAACAGTTACTGAAAATGATTTAGTTGAAAGCAGTTCAATCAATCAAGTATGAAAAATGTTAGTTATAAGAATGAAACTGTTATGTATGGCCTATATCCTGCAGCAATTAGGGATAATTTAGTGTGTAATAATGATAATAGTAATAAACATGAGGGAAATATTAGTATTGAAAATTGCACCGACCTTATTGTCGAAGCAAAAATCAGTGGTTATGTTGACGAGATGTTGTTCGACAGCGGCACAGAAATATCGCTGTTGGACGAGCAGTTACGAAAGAGGTGTAAAAACCACTTTGTACAAATGCCGAGTCTGCAGGTAAGTCACACAAGGATAAAATCAGCAACGTGTGAGTCGCAGGTAATTGAAAAACAGGCAATTAAAACAACATACGAACAGGGTACGGAAATAGATGCGATCGTACTTGGAGTTAGAAAACTCGGACATAATATTATATTGGAAGTCGACGAATTTAATAAACCGCCAGTTGGATTTCCAAACAATACATTACGAGGTGAAGTCGTTAGTGTAGAGCACCTTATCAGACTAGGACGCTCGAAAGATAAGATAACGAATAACTCACTAACCCCCAAGGTTCAGATAATGGGTTGCGAGATAAAGCAAATACGACTTATATTAAACAAATTCAAATCTACATTTCCAAGTAAACGTGTGCGTTTCAAAACTGAGAAAAATTTATACAAAAAACTCAGAAATAAATGTCAGGATATAGGGGTACGAATGTGTAGCTATGTAAATATGTCAGTTCAGGTTTAAATGTTGTATGTAAGCTCTGTGAATGAACAATAATCTAGTTTAGATAAGGAATGCCGTCTGTGTACTTTGTGACCCTGCATAAAATTTTGTTATCTGATGTCAGGAACATGTGTATTTGTTTTGGTTTTAAGATTACCACGTGTCTTTGATTTGGTGCTTCTGTCAAAGTGACAGTTAGGAAATGTTAGTATTGATTGAGGATGTTTATTTGATTTTAGTTCGAGGGTATTATTATTATTTCAGGATTAGGAAATTGTTTTGGTTATATAAAAAAAAAATTTATTTTTGTGAATTCACTAAAAAAAAAATTTTTTTTTAAAGCGGGAAGGGGTTAATCCTGCAACGAATCACAGGATCATGATAGGCGGGGCAAGTTCATATATTACACAGACAATGGACATTCATATTATATTGGTAGATGGTTAAGTTTGGTTGTTATCAATTGTATTTAGTAAGGATAAGGGTTTAGTTTAGTAAAACTGTGCATTATTTATTTATTGTTATTCATGTACTGTGTTTGTGGAAATGTGCGCGCGTGCGCGAGTGGTAAACGTTTCCCGGGCGGTGCGTGAAGTATTTATCGTTGTGTTTGACATTGAACTGAACTTAGACATATGTATTGCTACAATCCCTATACATTTCTAACTATTGTTTACGTTCATGTATGATATTAGTATGTAGGCAGTTATGCATGAGATACGGGTAGTCTGATTACCGCTATGCATGCTGTTACAAAGTAAATGCACTCTACTGCATGAAAAGTGCATTGTCACTATGTAATAACCATGTGACTTCCATCCACCAATAGAATGCTGAGTGGTGGTTGGAAATTTTCTTAAGCCTGTCGTTACACAGGCAGTTCTTCTACGCCATCTACCGCGAACGGGACGTGCACTCCTTGTACAAGATTTTACCGCTTGCAAGGTGTTGTAAAAACTATTCGTCGTTAGTGAAACGGGAAGACTCAGAACTGTGTGTGTAGTACACCTGCACACAGTATTGTTTTAACGCATTGCGCGTATAATTACGACAGTTCTTCTACGCCATCTACCGCGAACGGGACGTGCACTCCTTGTACAAGATTCTACCGCTTGCAAGGTGTTGTAAAGACTATTCGTTGTTAGTGAAACGGGAAGACTCAGAACTGTGTGTATAGTACATCTGCACACAGTATTGTTTTTACGCA
Source organism: Magicicada septendecula (assembly GCA_034769895.1). Taxonomy (NCBI): domain Eukaryota; kingdom Metazoa; phylum Arthropoda; class Insecta; order Hemiptera; family Cicadidae; genus Magicicada; species Magicicada septendecula. The sequence goes on from CM068369.1 coordinate 669,509, forward strand.
TTACGCGTATAATTACGACAGTTCTTCTACGCCATCTACCGCGAACGGGACGTGCACTCCTTGTACAAGATTCTACCGCTTGCAAGGTGTTGTAAAAACTATTCGTCGTTAGTGAAACGGGAAGACTCAGAACTGTGTGTGTAGTACACCTGCACACAGTACTTGTTTTAACGCATTGCGCGTATAATTACAGGCAGTTCTTCACTGCTGCTACCGCGAACGGTACATAAAATCCTTGTACAAGATTCTACCGCTTGCAAGGATCTGTTAAGACTCTTCGGGGATAGTAACACGTGTGACGCATAACAGTTGATATTATCTCTTTACACACGATATTAATATTGTAGTATTACGTGTGTAATAAGTGAGTGTAACTGTACCACTGTGCGAGATTTTCCGCAGTGTCAGTATCATTAATAGTTACGCAATAGTAAGTTGTTTCATCAAGACGTTTCCGTGCTAGTGCAAGATTTCCTCATAGGGTGGTCTGCTGATCGCGGTAGACCTTTGTATTCGCGTGAACACTTGAAGAAGCCGGAGTGGTATAAGTTCAATATACCGTTTTTTGATTAAACTCACTGTCACCTGAGATATTACTTGGTCATAAACTCAATATTAATTTTGCGAGTAATAAGATCCGTAGTACCGTTGTGTGTGCGAAGCGTCAGATTCATCGTGGGAATTGCAGGACACCAGCCCAGCTGTTATAGGACATCAGCCCAGCTGTTATAGGACATCAGCCCAGCTGTTATAGGACCAGCCCAGCTGTTATAGTACACCAGCCCAGCTGTATAGGCCCAGCCCAGCTGTCAGGACACCAGCCCAGCTGTTATAGGACGCCAGCCCAGCAGTTATAGGACCCCAGCCCAGCTGTTATAGGACCAGCCCAGCTGTTACAGGACATCAGCCAAGCTGTTACAGGACGCCAGCCCAGCTGTAAACGTTTCTGGGGAAACGTCTGTCATTTATAAGCCGCATCTGACGAACCAACTACACCGCAAAGACCGGCCCTTCTCTTCAACAACATCATCGTGGGAGTCTTCTTATGTAACGTATCACGTCTTGCGTATGAACATTATTTAACTTTTTAAAAGAAAGACTCTATATCAAACATTGCATTCTGTACATATCAAATATACTATATAAACTATAACTTGTGTTTTGTGCAATAAATAATCTTAAACCCTCCAATATAGACTTGTAATTTGAAATACACATACTATCATATCCTATGCGCCAATAGTTTAGTAATTTGTGTTGTCGCATAGAGATATTTTGGCGCTTAGCAACGTGGGGCTCGGAAAATAGCGGTAAATTTACGCTATTATATATTTATCTATGAGTAAAAAAATTTGTTGGAAAAATCCGACGTATAAGTATAATTAACGTAATAATTGTATGTGTATTGTTCATATGAAAATCTGAGGATATAATTTTTCAATTGTGCATGTTCTCTTGTATATCATATATGAACAGATTTATCAGTATATTGGAGGTAGATTATTAGTTGTTGTATGTTAGATAAGGTATTTACATGTTGATGTTTTGAACTGCTTTCTGTGTGCATATAAACTGGTTACAATACGTTCTAATCTTGTAGTAATAATAACTTTCTTTGCGTATAAATCAATAAATTTAAATTTACTAAATTTAAACTGAAATTTGGTCACTATGGCGGAGTCAAAAGGGATAGAGAATGCTTTAGCGGCCATATTAGCGAAGATGGAAACCATGTCCGAAGAAATGAAAGCCTGGCGTGAGGAGATGAAAGCCGAGGAAGAAAAGATGATAGCGGATATACAAGGAATTTCAGAGGAAAGTAAAGCCATGGATGAGGAGATGATAGCCATTAGGCAGAAATTTTGGGAAGAAATGGACGCTGATAGAGAGGAGAGGATGGCGAAACTACAGGAAATGTCAGTTGATACTGAAGTAGATTTAACTGTTGGGAATAGTGTACCTGGTGATAATTTTGAAGTACCAAATGTTCTGGTTGAACATACTCTCAACGAAAGTAATATGGAAGTTAACCAAGATATGACATCTGAGGGATTAACGGAGAACAGTAGCGTAGCAGGTGAACTTGAAAGTGATTATACAGAAACCACCTTATTAGGGCCTAGTAGTTCATATCTCGGTAAAGTCGAGTATTTAGATTCTGCATCAAATTGTAGTGAAGATAACAGAAATGAAATTAGTAGTAACAACACTATTAGTCTGGAACATACTTCAGGTAAGTGCTGTGATGAGGTGATAGTTTATAGTGTAACAGATATAGCATGCGAGAACCGTGAACGTATGATAGAATCTGAAGCTATCATGGATGCGGACAGTGTATGCATAACACATAAAAATCCCGAACCAGTAGTAGAGCCTGGAACTAGTATGGATACTACCGGTGCAGGTATTTCTGACACATGTCGGTATGATGAGATACTTAATGAATCTATATCAGGTACTGAGGTGTTTGTGGAGGACGGAGAGGTGAATGATACGGGTGACAATAAGGTGACAACAATTATGGTAAATAATAATGAACCACCGCGTAATCAGTTTCATGTTCAAACACCACAAAATCAGCCACAATCACAACAACATAAAAATACGACTCAGCAATTTAATACCAACTTATTAGCAACAGTTACTGAAAATGATTTAGTTGAAAGCAGTTCAATCAATCAAGTATGAAAAATGTTAGTTATAAGAATGAAACTGTTATGTATGGCCTATATCCTGCAGCAATTAGGGATAATTTAGTGTGTAATAATGATAATAGTAATAAACATGAGGGAAATATTAGTATTGAAAATTGCACCGACCTTATTGTCGAAGCAAAAATCAGTGGTTATGTTGACGAGATGTTGTTCGACAGCGGCACAGAAATATCGCTGTTGGACGAGCAGTTACGAAAGAGGTGTAAAAACCACTTTGTACAAATGCCGAGTCTGCAGGTAAGTCACACAAGGATAAAATCAGCAACGTGTGAGTCGCAGGTAATTGAAAAACAGGCAATTAAAACAACATACGAACAGGGTACGGAAATAGATGCGATCGTACTTGGAGTTAGAAAACTCGGACATAATATTATATTGGAAGTCGACGAATTTAATAAACCGCCAGTTGGATTTCCAAACAATACATTACGAGGTGAAGTCGTTAGTGTAGAGCACCTTATCAGACTAGGACGCTCGAAAGATAAGATAACGAATAACTCACTAACCCCCAAGGTTCAGATAATGGGTTGCGAGATAAAGCAAATACGACTTATATTAAACAAATTCAAATCTACATTTCCAAGTAAACGTGTGCGTTTCAAAACTGAGAAAAATTTATACAAAAAACTCAGAAATAAATGTCAGGATATAGGGGTACGAATGTGTAGCTATGAAAATATGTCAGTTCAGGTTTAAATGTTGTATGTAAGATGACTCTGTGAATGAACAATAATCTAGTTTAGATAAGGAATGCCGTCTGTGTACTTTGTGACCCTGCATAAAATTTTGTTATCTGATGTCAGGAACATGTGTATTTGTTTTGGTTTTAAGATTACCACGTGTCTTTGATTTGGTGCTTCTGTCAAAGTGACAGTTAGGAAATGTTAGTATTGATTGAGGATGTTTATTTGATTTTAGTTCGAGGGTATTATTATTATTTCAGGATTAGGAAATTGTTTTGGTTATATAAAAAAAAAATTTATTTTTGTGAATTAACTAAAAAAAAAAATTTTTTTTAAAGCGGGAAGGGGTTAATCCTGCAACGAATCACAGGATCATGATAGGCGGGGCAAGTTCATATATTACACAGACAATGGACATTCATATTATATTGGTAGATGGTTAAGTTTGGTTGTTATCAATTGTATTTAGTAAGGATAAGGGTTTAGTTTAGTAAAACTGTGCATTATTTATTTATTGTTATCCATGTACTGTGTTTGTGGAAATGTGCGCGCGTGCGCGAGTGGTAAACGTTTCCCGGGCGGTGCGTGAAGTATTTATCGTTGTGTTTGACATTGAACTGAACTTAGACATATGTATTGCTACAATCCCTATACATTTCTAACTATTGTTTACGTTCATGTATGATATTAGTATGTAGGCAGTTATGCATGAGATACGGGTAGTCTGATTACCGCTATGCATGCTGTTACAAAGTAAATGCACTCTACTGCATGAAAAGTGCATTGTCACTATGTAATAACCATGTGACTTCCACCCACCAATAGAATGCTGAGTGGTGGTTGGAAATTTTCTTAAGCCTGTCGTTACACAGGCAGTTCTTCTACGCCATCTACCGCGAACGGGACGTGCACTCCTTGTACAAGATTTTACCGCTTGCAAGGTGTTGTAAAAACTATTCGTCGTTAGTGAAACGGGAAGACTCAGAACTGTGTGTGTAGTACACCTGCACACAGTATTGTTTTAACGCATTGCGCGTATAATTACGACAGTTCTTCTACGCCATCTACCGCGAACGGGACGTGCACTCCTTGTACAAGATTCTACCGCTTGCAAGGTGTTGTAAAGACTATTCGTTGTTAGTGAAACGGGAAGACTCAGAACTGTGTGTATAGTACATCTGCACACAGTATTGTTTTTACGCATTACGCGTATAATTACGACAGTTCTTCTACGCCATCTACCGCGAACGGGACGTGCACTCCTTGTACAAGATTCTACCGCTTGCAAGGTGTTGTAAAAACTATTCGTCGTTAGTGAAACGGGAAGACTCAGAACTGTGTGTGTAGTACACCTGCACACAGTACTTGTTTTAACGCATTGCGCGTATAATTACAGGCAGTTCTTCACTGCTGCTACCGCGAACGGTACATAAAATCCTTGTACAAGATTCTACCGCTTGCAAGGATCTGTTAAGACTCTTCGGGGATAGTAACACGTGTGACGCATAACAGTTGATATTATCTCTTTACACACGATATTAATATTGTAGTATTACGTGTGTAATAAGTGAGTGTAACTGTACCACTGTGCGAGATTTTCCGCAGTGTCAGTATCATTAATAGTTACGCAATAGTAAGTTGTTTCATCAAGACGTTTCCGTGCTAGTGCAAGATTTCCTCATAGGGTGGTCTGCTGATCGCGGTAGACCTTTGTATTCGCGTGAACACTTGAAGAAGCCGGAGTGGTATAAGTTCAATATACCGTTTTTTGATTAAACTCACTGTCACCTGAGATATTACTTGGTCATAAACTCAATATTAATTTTGCGAGTAATAAGATCCGTAGTACCGTTGTGTGTGCGAAGCGTCAGATTCATCGTGGGAATTGCAGGACACCAGCCCAGCTGTTATAGGACATTAGCCCAGCTGTTATAGGACATCAGCCCAGCTGTTATAGGACCAGCCCAGCTGTTATAGGACACCAGCCCAGCTGTATAGGACCAGCCCAGCTGTAAGGACACCAGCCCAGCTGTTATAGGACGCCAGCCCAGCTGTTATAGGACCCCAGCCCAGCTGTTATAGGACCAGCCCAGCTGTTACAGGACATCAGCCAAGCTGTTACAGGACGCCAGCCCAGCTGTAAACGTTTCTGGAGAAACGTCTGTCATTTATAAGCCGCATCTGACGAACCAACTACACCGCAAAGACCGGCCCTTCTCTTCAACAACATCATCGTGGGAGTCTTCTTATGTAACGTATCACGTCTTGCGTATGAACATTATTTAACATTTTAAAAGAAAGACTCTATATCAAACATTGCATTCTGTACATATCAAATATACTATATAAACTATAACTTGTGTTTTGTGCAATAAATAATCTTAAACCCTCCAATATAGACTTGTAATTTGAAATACACTTACTATCATATCCTATGCGCCAATAGTTTAGTAATTTGTGTTGTCGCATAGAGATATTTTGGCGCTTAGCAACGTGGGGCTCGGAAAATAGCGGTAAATTTACGCTATTATATATTTATCTATGAGTAAAAAAATTTGTTGGAAAAATCCGACGTATAAGTATAATTAACGTAATAATTGTATGTGTATTGTTCATATGAAAATCTGAGGATATAATTTTTCAATTGTGCATGTTCTCTTGTATATCATATATGAACAGATTTATCAGTATATTGGAGGTAGATTATTAGTTGTTGTATGTTAGATAAGGTATTTACATGTTGATGTTTTGAACTGCTTTCTGTGTGCATATAAACTGGTTACAATACGTTCTAATCTTGTAGTAATAATAACTTTCTTTGCGTATAAATCAATAAATTTAAATTTACTAAATTTAAACTGAAATTTGGTCACTATGGCGGAGTCAAAAGGGATAGAGAATGCTTTAGCGGCCATATTAGCGAAGATGGAAACCATGTCCGAAGAAATGAAAGCCTGGCGTGAGGAGATGAAAGCCGAGGAAGAAAAGATGATAGCGGATATACAAGGAATTTCAGAGGAAAGTAAAGCCATGGATGAGGAGATGATAGCCATTAGGCAGAAATTTTGGGAAGAAATGGACGCTGATAGAGAGGAGAGGATGGCGAAACTACAGGAAATGTCAGTTGATACTGAAGTAGATTTAACTGTTGGGAATAGTGTACCTGGTGATAATTTTGAAGTACCAAATGTTCTGGTTGAACATACTCTCAACGAAAGTAATATGGAAGTTAACCAAGATATGACATCTGAGGGATTAACGGAGAACAGTAGCGTAGCAGGTGAACTTGAAAGTGATTATACAGAAACCACCTTATTAGGGCCTAGTAGTTCATATCTCGGTAAAGTCGAGTATTTAGATTCTGCATCAAATTGTAGTGAAGATAACAGAAATGAAATTAGTAGTAACAACACTATTAGTCTGGAACATACTTCAGGTAAGTGCTGTGATGAGGTGATAGTTTATAGTGTAACAGATATAGCATGCGAGAACCGTGAACGTATGATAGAATCTGAAGCTATCATGGATGCGGACAGTGTATGCATAACACATAAAAATCCCGAACCAGTAGTAGAGCCTGGAACTAGTATGGATACTACCGGTGCAGGTATTTCTGACACATGTCGGTATGATGAGATACTTAATGAATCTATATCAGGTACTGAGGTGTTTGTGGAGGACGGAGAGGTGAATGATACGGGTGACAATAAGGTGACAACAATTATGGTAAATAATAATGAACCACCGCGTAATCAGTTTCATGTTCAAACACCACAAAATCAGCCACAATCACAACAACATAAAAATACGACTCAGCAATTTAATACCAACTTATTAGCAACAGTTACTGAAAATGATTTAGTTGAAAGCAGTTCAATCAATCAAGTATGAAAAATGTTAGTTATAAGAATGAAACTGTTATGTATGGCCTATATCCTGCAGCAATTAGGGATAATTTAGTGTGTAATAATGATAATAGTAATAAACATGAGGGAAATATTAGTATTGAAAATTGCACCGACCTTATTGTCGAAGCAAAAATCAGTGGTTATGTTGACGAGATGTTGTTCGACAGCGGCACAGAAATATCGCTGTTGGACGAGCAGTTACGAAAGAGGTGTAAAAACCACTTTGTACAAATGCCGAGTCTGCAGGTAAGTCACACAAGGATAAAATCAGCAACGTGTGAGTCGCAGGTAATTGAAAAACAGGCAATTAAAACAACATACGAACAGGGTACGGAAATAGATGCGATCGTACTTGGAGTTAGAAAACTCGGACATAATATTATATTGGAAGTCGACGAATTTAATAAACCGCCAGTTGGATTTCCAAACAATACATTACGAGGTGAAGTCGTTAGTGTAGAGCACCTTATCAGACTAGGACGCTCGAAAGATAAGATAACGAATAACTCACTAACCCCCAAGGTTCAGATAATGGGTTGCGAGATAAAGCAAATACGACTTATATTAAACAAATTCAAATCTACATTTCCAAGTAAACGTGTGCGTTTCAAAACTGAGAAAAATTTATACAAAAAACTCAGAAATAAATGTCAGGATATAGGGGTACGAATGTGTAGCTATGAAAATATGTCAGTTCAGGTTTAAATGTTGTATGTAAGATGACTCTGTGAATGAACAATAATCTAGTTTAGATAAGGAATGCCGTCTGTGTACTTTGTGACCCTGCATAAAATTTTGTTATCTGATGTCAGGAACATGTGTATTTGTTTTGGTTTTAAGATTACCACGTGTCTTTGATTTGGTGCTTCTGTCAAAGTGACAGTTAGGAAATGTTAGTATTGATTGAGGATGTTTATTTGATTTTAGTTCGAGGGTATTATTATTATTTCAGGATTAGGAAATTGTTTTGGTTATATAAAAAAAAAATTTATTTTTGTGAATTAACTAAAAAAAAAAATTTTTTTTAAAGCGGGAAGGGGTTAATCCTGCAACGAATCACAGGATCATGATAGGCGGGGCAAGTTCATATATTACACAGACAATGGACATTCATATTATATTGGTAGATGGTTAAGTTTGGTTGTTATCAATTGTATTTAGTAAGGATAAGGGTTTAGTTTAGTAAAACTGTGCATTATTTATTTATTGTTATCCATGTACTGTGTTTGTGGAAATGTGCGCGCGTGCGCGAGTGGTAAACGTTTCCCGGGCGGTGCGTGAAGTATTTATCGTTGTGTTTGACATTGAACTGAACTTAGACATATGTATTGCTACAATCCCTATACATTTCTAACTATTGTTTACGTTCATGTATGATATTAGTATGTAGGCAGTTATGCATGAGATACGGGTAGTCTGATTACCGCTATGCATGCTGTTACAAAGTAAATGCACTCTACTGCATGAAAAGTGCATTGTCACTATGTAATAACCATGTGACTTCCACCCACCAATAGAATGCTGAGTGGTGGTTGGAAATTTTCTTAAGCCTGTCGTTACACAGGCAGTTCTTCTACGCCATCTACCGCGAACGGGACGTGCACTCCTTGTACAAGATTTTACCGCTTGCAAGGTGTTGTAAAAACTATTCGTCGTTAGTGAAACGGGAAGACTCAGAACTGTGTGTGTAGTACACCTGCACACAGTATTGTTTTAACGCATTGCGCGTATAATTACGACAGTTCTTCTACGCCATCTACCGCGAACGGGACGTGCACTCCTTGTACAAGATTCTACCGCTTGCAAGGTGTTGTAAAGACTATTCGTTGTTAGTGAAACGGGAAGACTCAGAACTGTGTGTATAGTACATCTGCACACAGTATTGTTTTTACGCATTACGCGTATAATTACGACAGTTCTTCTACGCCATCTACCGCGAACGGGACGTGCACTCCTTGTACAAGATTCTACCGCTTGCAAGGTGTTGTAAAAACTATTCGTCGTTAGTGAAACGGGAAGACTCAGAACTGTGTGTGTAGTACACCTGCACACAGTACTTGTTTTAACGCATTGCGCGTATAATTACAGGCAGTTCTTCACTGCTGCTACCGCGAACGGTACATAAAATCCTTGTACAAGATTCTACCGCTTGCAAGGATCTGTTAAGACTCTTCGGGGATAGTAACACGTGTGACGCATAACAGTTGATATTATCTCTTTACACACGATATTAATATTGTAGTATTACGTGTGTAATAAGTGAGTGTAACTGTACCACTGTGCGAGATTTTCCGCAGTGTCAGTATCATTAATAGTTACGCAATAGTAAGTTGTTTCATCAAGACGTTTCCGTGCTAGTGCAAGATTTCCTCATAGGGTGGTCTGCTGATCGCGGTAGACCTTTGTATTCGCGTGAACACTTGAAGAAGCCGGAGTGGTATAAGTTCAATATACCGTTTTTTGATTAAACTCACTGTCACCTGAGATATTACTTGGTCATAAACTCAATATTAATTTTGCGAGTAATAAGATCCGTAGTACCGTTGTGTGTGCGAAGCGTCAGATTCATCGTGGGAATTGCAGGACACCAGCCCAGCTGTTATAGGACATTAGCCCAGCTGTTATAGGACATCAGCCCAGCTGTTATAGGACCAGCCCAGCTGTTATAGGACACCAGCCCAGCTGTATAGGACCAGCCCAGCTGTAAGGACACCAGCCCAGCTGTTATAGGACGCCAGCCCAGCTGTTATAGGACCCCAGCCCAGCTGTTATAGGACCAGCCCAGCTGTTACAGGACATCAGCCAAGCTGTTACAGGACGCCAGCCCAGCTGTAAACGTTTCTGGAGAAACGTCTGTCATTTATAAGCCGCATCTGACGAACCAACTACAACGCAAAGACCGGCCCTTCTCTTCAACAACATCATCGTGGGAGTCTTCTTATGTAACGTATCACGTCTTGCGTATGAACATTATTTAACATTTTAAAAGAAAGACTCTATATCAAACATTGCATTCTGTACATATCAAATATACTATATAAACTATAACTTGTGTTTTGTGCAATAAATAATCTTAAACCCTCCAATATAGACTTGTAATTTGAAATACACATACTATCATATCCTATTCGCCAATAGTTTAGTAATTTGTGTTGTCGCATAGAGATATTTTGGCGCTTAGCAACGTGGGGCTCGGAAAATAGCGGTAAATTTACGCTATTATATATTTATCTATGAGTAAAAAAATTTGTTGGAAAAATCCGACGTATAAGTATAATTAACGTAATAATTGTATGTGTATTGTTCATATGAAAATCTGAGGATATAATTTTTCAATTGTGCATGTTCTCTTGTATATCATATATGAACAGATTTATCAGTATATTGGAGGTAGATTATTAGTTGTTGTATGTTAGATAAGGTATTTACATGTTGATGTTTTGAACTGCTTTCTGTGTGCATATAAACTGGTTACAATACGTTCTAATCTTGTAGTAATAATAACTTTCTTTGCGTATAAATCAATAAATTTAAATTTACTAAATTTAAACTGAAATTTGGTCACTATGGCGGAGTCAAAAGGGATAGAGAATGCTTTAGCGGCCATATTAGCGAAGATGGAAACCATGTCCGAAGAAATGAAAGCCTGGCGTGAGGAGATGAAAGCCGAGGAAGAAAAGATGATAGCGGATATACAAGGAATTTCAGAGGAAAGTAAAGCCATGGATGAGGAGATGATAGCCATTAGGCAGAAATTTTGGGAAGAAATGGACGCTGATAGAGAGGAGAGGATGGCGAAACTACAGGAAATGTCAGTTGATACTGAAGTAGATTTAACTGTTGGGAATAGTGTACCTGGTGATAATTTTGAAGTACCAAATGTTCTGGTTGAACATACTCTCAACGAAAGTAATATGGAAGTTAACCAAGATATGACATCTGAGGGATTAACGGAGAACAGTAGCGTAGCAGGTGAACTTGAAAGTGATTATACAGAAACCACCTTATTAGGGCCTAGTAGTTCATATCTCGGTAAAGTCGAGTATTTAGATTCTGCATCAAATTGTAGTGAAGATAACAGAAATGAAATTAGTAGTAACAACACTATTAGTCTGGAACATACTTCAGGTAAGTGCTGTGATGAGGTGATAGTTTATAGTGTAACAGATATAGCATGCGAGAACCGTGAACGTATGATAGAATCTGAAGCTATCATGGATGCGGACAGTGTATGCATAACACATAAAAATCCCGAACCAGTAGTAGAGCCTGGAACTAGTATGGATACTACCGGTGCAGGTATTTCTGACACATGTCGGTATGATGAGATACTTAATGAATCTATATCAGGTACTGAGGTGTTTGTGGAGGACGGAGAGGTGAATGATACGGGTGACAATAAGGTGACAACAATTATGGTAAATAATAATGAACCACCGCGTAATCAGTTTCATGTTCAAACACCACAAAATCAGCCACAATCACAACAACATAAAAATACGACTCAGCAATTTAATACCAACTTATTAGCAACAGTTACTGAAAATGATTTAGTTGAAAGCAGTTCAATCAATCAAGTATGAAAAATGTTAGTTATAAGAATGAAACTGTTATGTATGGCCTATATCCTGCAGCAATTAGGGATAATTTAGTGTGTAATAATGATAATAGTAATAAACATGAGGGAAATATTAGTATTGAAAATTGCACCGACCTTATTGTCGAAGCAAAAATCAGTGGTTATGTTGACGAGATGTTGTTCGACAGCGGCACAGAAATATCGCTGTTGGACGAGCAGTTACGAAAGAGGTGTAAAAACCACTTTGTACAAATGCCGAGTCTGCAGGTAAGTCACACAAGGATAAAATCAGCAACGTGTGAGTCGCAGGTAATTGAAAAACAGGCAATTAAAACAACATACGAACAGGGTACGGAAATAGATGCGATCGTACTTGGAGTTAGAAAACTCGGACATAATATTATATTGGAAGTCGACGAATTTAATAAACCGCCAGTTGGATTTCCAAACAATACATTACGAGGTGAAGTCGTTAGTGTAGAGCACCTTATCAGACTAGGACGCTCGAAAGATAAGATAACGAATAACTCACTAACCCCCAAGGTTCAGATAATGGGTTGCGAGATAAAGCAAATACGACTTATATTAAACAAATTCAAATCTACATTTCCAAGTAAACGTGTGCGTTTCAAAACTGAGAAAAATTTATACAAAAAACTCAGAAATAAATGTCAGGATATAGGGGTACGAATGTGTAGCTATGTAAATATGTCAGTTCAGGTTTAAATGTTGTATGTAAGCTCTGTGAATGAACAATAATCTAGTTTAGATAAGGAATGCCGTCTGTGTACTTTGTGACCCTGCATAAAATTTTGTTATCTGATGTCAGGAACATGTGTATTTGTTTTGGTTTTAAGATTACCACGTGTCTTTGATTTGGTGCTTCTGTCAAAGTGACAGTTAGGAAATGTTAGTATTGATTGAGGATGTTTATTTGATTTTAGTTCGAGGGTATTATTATTATTTCAGGATTAGGAAATTGTTTTGGTTATATAAAAAAAAAATTTATTTTTGTGAATTAACTAAAAAAAAAATTTTTTTTTAAAGCGGGAAGGGGTTAATCCTGCAACGAATCACAGGATCATGATAGGCGGGGCAAGTTCATATATTACACAGACAATGGACATTCATATTATATTGGTAGATGGTTAAGTTTGGTTGTTATCAATTGTATTTAGTAAGGATAAGGGTTTAGTTTAGTAAAACTGTGCATTATTTATTTATTGTTATTCATGTACTGTGTTTGTGGAAATGTGCGCGCGTGCGCGAGTGGTAAACGTTTCCCGGGCGGTCCGTGAAGTATTTATCGTTGTGTTTGACATTGAACTGAACTTAGACATATGTATTGCTACAATCCCTATACATTTCTAACTATTGTTTACGTTCATGTATGATATTAGTATGTAGGCAGTTATGCATGAGATACGGGTAGTCTGATTACCGCTATGCATGCTGTTACAAAGTAAATGCACTCTACTGCATGAAAAGTGCATTGTCACTATGTAATAACCATGTGACTTCCATCCACCAATAGAATGCTGAGTGGTGGTTGGAAATTTTCTTAAGCCTGTCGTTACACAGGCAGTTCTTCTACGCCATCTACCGCGAACGGGACGTGCACTCCTTGTACAAGATTTTACCGCTTGCAAGGTGTTGTAAAAACTATTCGTCGTTAGTGAAACGGGAAGACTCAGAACTGTGTGTGTAGTACACCTGCACACAGTATTGTTTTAACGCATTGCGCGTATAATTACGACAGTTCTTCTACGCCATCTACCGCGAACGGGACGTGCACTCCTTGTACTAGATTCTACCGCTTGCAAGGTGTTGTAAAGACTATTCGTTGTTAGTGAAACGGGAAGACTCAGAACTGTGTGTATAGTACATCTGCACACAGTATTGTTTTTACGCATTACGCGTATAATTACGACAGTTCTTCTACGCCATCTACCGCGAACGGGACGTGCACTCCTTGTACAAGATTCTACCGCTTGCAAGGTGTTGTAAAAACTATTCGTCGTTAGTGAAACGGGAAGACTCAGAACTGTGTGTGTAGTACACCTGCACACAGTACTTGTTTTAACGCATTGCGCGTATAATTACAGGCAGTTCTTCACTGCTGCTACCGCGAACGGTACATAAAATCCTTGTACAAGATTCTACCGCTTGCAAGGATCTGTTAAGACTCTTCGGGGATAGTAACACGTGTGACGCATAACAGTTGATATTATCTCTTTACACACGATATTAATATTGTAGTATTACGTGTGTAATAAGTGAGTGTAACTGTACCACTGTGCGAGATTTTCCGCAGTGTCAGTATCATTAATAGTTACGCAATAGTAAGTTGTTTCATCAAGACGTTTCCGTGCTAGTGCAAGATTTCCTCATAGGGTGGTCTGCTGATCGCGGTAGACCTTTGTATTCGCGTGAACACTTGAAGAAGCCGGAGTGGTATAAGTTCAATATACCGTTTTTTGATTAAACTCACTGTCACCTGAGATATTACTTGGTCATAAACTCAATATTAATTTTGCGAGTAATAAGATCCGTAGTACCGTTGTGTGTGCGAAGCGTCAGATTCATCGTGGGAATTGCAGGACACCAGCCCAGCTGTTATAGGACATCAGCCCAGCTGTTATAGGACATCAGCCCAGCTGTTATAGGACCAGCCCAGCTGTTATAGGACACCAGCCCAGCTGTATAGGCCCAGCCCAGCTGTCAGGACACCAGCCCAGCTGTTATAGGACGCCAGCCCAGCAGTTATAGGACCCCAGCCCAGCTGTTATAGGACCAGCCCAGCTGTTACAGGACATCAGCCAAGCTGTTACAGGACGCCAGCCCAGCTGTAAACGTTTCTGGGGAAACGTCTGTCATTTATAAGCCGCATCTGACGAACCAACTACACCGCAAAGACCGGCCCTTCTCTTCAACAACATCATCGTGGGAGTCTTCTTATGTAACGTATCACGTCTTGCGTATGAACATTATTTAACATTTTAAAAGAAAGACTCTATATCAAACATTGCATTCTGTACATATCAAATATACTATATAAACTATAACTTGTGTTTTGTGCAATAAATAATCTTAAACCCTCCAATATAGACTTGTAATTTGAAATACACATACTATCATATCCTATGCGCCAATAGTTTAGTAATTTGTGTTGTCGCATAGAGATATTTTGGCGCTTAGCAACGTGGGGCTCGGAAAATAGCGGTAAATTTACGCTATTATATATTTATCTATGAGTAAAAAAATTTGTTGGAAAAATCCGACGTATAAGTATAATTAACGTAATAATTGTATGTGTATTGTTCATATGAAAATCTGAGGATATAATTTTTCAATTGTGCATGTTCTCTTGTATATCATATATGAACAGATTTATCAGTATATTGGAGGTAGATTATTAGTTGTTGTATGTTAGATAAGGTATTTACATGTTGATGTTTTGAACTGCTTTCTGTGTGCATATAAACTGGTTACAATACGTTCTAATCTTGTAGTAATAATAACTTTCTTTGCGTATAAATCAATAAATTTAAATTTACTAAATTTAAACTGAAATTTGGTCACTATGGCGGAGTCAAAAGGGATAGAGAATGCTTTAGCGGCCATATTAGCGAAGATGGAAACCATGTCCGAAGAAATGAAAGCCTGGCGTGAGGAGATGAAAGCCGAGGAAGAAAAGATGATAGCGGATATACAAGGAATTTCAGAGGAAAGTAAAGCCATGGATGAGGAGATGATAGCCATTAGGCAGAAATTTTGGGAAGAAATGGACGCTGATAGAGAGGAGAGGATGGCGAAACTACAGGAAATGTCAGTTGATACTGAAGTAGATTTAACTGTTGGGAATAGTGTACCTGGTGATAATTTTGAAGTACCAAATGTTCTGGTTGAACATACTCTCAACGAAAGTAATATGGAAGTTAACCAAGATATGACATCTGAGGGATTAACGGAGAACAGTAGCGTAGCAGGTGAACTTGAAAGTGATTATACAGAAACCACCTTATTAGGGCCTAGTAGTTCATATCTCGGTAAAGTCGAGTATTTAGATTCTGCATCAAATTGTAGTGAAGATAACAGAAATGAAATTAGTAGTAACAACACTATTAGTCTGGAACATACTTCAGGTAAGTGCTGTGATGAGGTGATAGTTTATAGTGTAACAGATATAGCATGCGAGAACCGTGAACGTATGATAGAATCTGAAGCTATCATGGATGCGGACAGTGTATGCATAACACATAAAAATCCCGAACCAGTAGTAGAGCCTGGAACTAGTATGGATACTACCGGTGCAGGTATTTCTGACACATGTCGGTATGATGAGATACTTAATGAATCTATATCAGGTACTGAGGTGTTTGTGGAGGACGGAGAGGTGAATGATACGGGTGACAATAAGGTGACAACAATTATGGTAAATAATAATGAACCACCGCGTAATCAGTTTCATGTTCAAACACCACAAAATCAGCCACAATCACAACAACATAAAAATACGACTCAGCAATTTAATACCAACTTATTAGCAACAGTTACTGAAAATGATTTAGTTGAAAGCAGTTCAATCAATCAAGTATGAAAAATGTTAGTTATAAGAATGAAACTGTTATGTATGGCCTATATCCTGCAGCAATTAAGGATAATTTAGTGTGTAATAATGATAATAGTAATAAACATGAGGGAAATATTAGTATTGAAAATTGCACCGACCTTATTGTCGAAGCAAAAATCAGTGGTTATGTTGACGAGATGTTGTTCGACAGCGGCACAGAAATATCGCTGTTGGACGAGCAGTTACGAAAGAGGTGTAAAAACCACTTTGTACAAATGCCGAGTCTGCAGGTAAGTCACACAAGGATAAAATCAGCAACGTGTGAGTCGCAGGTAATTGAAAAACAGGCAATTAAAACAACATACGAACAGGGTACGGAAATAGATGCGATCGTACTTGGAGTTAGAAAACTCGGACATAATATTATATTGGAAGTCGACGAATTTAATAAACCGCCAGTTGGATTTCCAAACAATTCATTACGAGGTGAAGTCGTTAGTGTAGAGCACCTTATCAGACTAGGACGCTCGAAAGATAAGATAACGAATAACTCACTAACCCCCAAGGTTCAGATAATGGGTTGCGAGATAAAGCAAATACGACTTATATTAAACAAATTCAAATCTAAATTTCCAAGTAAACGTGTGCGTTTCAAAACTGAGAAAAATTTATACAAAAAACTCAGAAATAAATGTCAGGATATAGGGGTACGAATGTGTAGCTATGTAAATATGTCAGTTCAGGTTTAAATGTTGTATGTAAGATGACTCTGTGAATGAACAATAATCTAGTTTAGATAAGGAATGCCGTCTGTGTACTTTGTGACCCTGCATAAAATTTTGTTATCTGATGTCAGGAACATGTGTATTTGTTTTGGTTTTAAGATTACCACGTGTCTTTGATTTGGTGCTTCTGTCAAAGTGACAGTTAGGAAATGTTAGTATTGATTGAGGATGTTTATTTGATTTTAGTTCGAGGGTATTATTATTATTTCAGGATTAGGAAATTGTTTTGGTTATATAAAAAAAAAATTTATTTTTGTGAATTAACTAAAAAAAAAAATTTTTTTTTAAGCGGGAAGGGGTTAATCCTGCAACGAATCACAGGATCATGATAGGCGGGGCAAGTTCATATATTACACAGACAATGGACATTCATATTATATTGGTAGATGGTTAAGTTTGGTTGTTATCAATTGTATTTAGTAAGGATAAGGGTTTAGTTTAGTAAAACTGTGCATTATTTATTTATTGTTATTCATGTACTGTGTTTGTGGAAATGTGCGCGCGTGCGCGAGTGGTAAACGTTTCCCGGGCGGTGCGTGAAGTATTTATCGTTGTGTTTGACATTGAATTGAACTTAGACATATGTATTGCTACAATCCCTATACATTTCTAACTATTGTTTACGTTCATGTATGATATTAGTATGTAGGCAGTTATGCATGAGATACGGGTAGTCTGATTACCGCTATGCATGCTGTTACAAAGTAAATGCACTCTACTGCATGAAAAGTGCATTGTCACTATGTAATAACCATGTGACTTCCACCCACCAATAGAATGCTGAGTGGTGGTTGGAAATTTTCTTAAGCCTGTCGTTACACAGGCAGTTCTTCTACGCCATCTACCGCGAACGGGACGTGCACTCCTTGTACAAGATTTTACCGCTTGCAAGGTGTTGTAAAAACTATTCGTCGTTAGTGAAACGGGAAGACTCAGAACTGTGTGTGTAGTACACCTGCACACAGTACTTGTTTTAACGCATTGCGCGTATAATTACAGGCAGTTCTTCACTGCTGCTACCGCGAACGGTACATAAAATCCTTGTACAAGATTCTACCGCTTGCAAGGATCTGTTAAGACTCTTCGGGGATAGTAACACGTGTGACGCATAACAGTTGATATTATCTCTTTACACACGATATTAATATTGTAGTATTACGTGTGTAATAAGTGAGTGTAACTGTACCACTGTGCGAGATTTTCCGCAGTGTCAGTATCATTAATAGTTACGCAATAGTAAGTTGTTTCATCAAGACGTTTCCGTGCTAGTGCAAGATTTCCTCATAGGGTGGTCTGCTGATCGCGGTAGACCTTTGTATTCGCGTGAACACTTGAAGAAGCCGGAGTGGTATAAGTTCAATATACCGTTTTTTGATTAAACTCACTGTCACCTGAGATATTACTTGGTCATAAACTCAATATTAATTTTGCGAGTAATAAGATCCGTAGTACCGTTGTGTGTGCGAAGCGTCAGATTCATCGTGGGAATTGCAGGACACCAGCCCAGCTGTTATAGGACATCAGCCCAGCTGTTATAGGACATCAGCCCAGCTGTTATAGGACCAGCCCAGCTGTTATAGGACACCAGCCCAGCTGTATAGGCCCAGCCCAGCTGTCAGGACACCAGCCCAGCTGTTATAGGACGCCAGCCCAGCTGTTATAGGACCCCAGCCCAGCTGTTATAGGACCAGCCCAGCTGTTACAGGACATCAGCCAAGCTGTTACAGGACGCCAGCCCAGCTGTAAACGTTTCTGGGGAAACGTCTGTCATTTATAAGCCGCATCTGACGAACCAACTACACCGCAAAGACCGGCCCTTCTCTTCAACAACATCATCGTGGGAGTCTTCTTATGTAACGTATCACGTCTTGCGTATGAACATTATTTAACATTTTAAAAGAAAGCCTCTATATCAAACATTGCATTCTGTACATATCAAATATACTATATAAACTATAACTTGTGTTTTGTGCAATAAATAATCTTAAACCCTCCAATATAGACTTGTAATTTGAAATACACATACTATCATATCCTATGCGCCAATAGTTTAGTAATTTGTGTTGTCGCATAGAGATATTTTGGCGCTTAGCAACGTGGGGCTCGGAAAATAGCGGTAAATTTACGCTATTATATATTTATCTATGAGTAAAAAAATTTGTTGGAAAAATCCGACGTATAAGTATAATTAACGTAATAATTGTATGTGTATTGTTCATATGAAAATCTGAGGATATAATTTTTCAATTGTGCATGTTCTCTTGTATATCATATATGTACAGATTTATCAGTATATTGGAGGTAGATTATTAGTTGTTGTATGTTAGATAAGGTATTTACATGTTGATGTTTTGAACTGCTTTCTGTGTGCATATAAACTGGTTACAATACGTTCTAATCTTGTAGTAATAATAACTTTCTTTGCGTATAAATCAATAAATTTAAATTTACTAAATTTAAACTGAAATTTGGTCACTATGGCGGAGTCAAAAGGGATAGAGAATGCTTTAGCGGCCATATTAGCGAAGATGGAAACCATGTCCGAAGAAATGAAAGCCTGGCGTGAGGAGATGAAAGCCGAGGAAGAAAAGATGATAGCGGATATACAAGGAATTTCAGAGGAAAGTAAAGCCATGGATGAGGAGATGATAGCCATTAGGCAGAAATTTTGGGAAGAAATGGACGCTGATAGAGAGGAGAGGATGGCGAAACTACAGGAAATGTCAGTTGATACTGAAGTAGATTTAACTGTTGGGAATAGTGTACCTGGTGATAATTTTGAAGTACCAAATGTTCTGGTTGAACATACTCTCAACGAAAGTAATATGGAAGTTAACCAAGATATGACATCTGAGGGATTAACGGAGAACAGTAGCGTAGCAGGTGAACTTGAAAGTGATTATACAGAAACCACCTTATTAGGGCCTAGTAGTTCATATCTCGGTAAAGTCGAGTATTTAGATTCTGCATCAAATTGTAGTGAAGATAACAGAAATGAAATTAGTAGTAACAACACTATTAGTCTGGAACATACTTCAGGTAAGTGCTGTGATGAGGTGATAGTTTATAGTGTAACAGATATAGCATGCGAGAACCGTGAACGTATGATAGAATCTGAAGCTATCATGGATGCGGACAGTGTATGCATAACACATAAAAATCCCGAACCAGTAGTAGAGCCTGGAACTAGTATGGATACTACCGGTGCAGGTATTTCTGACACATGTCGGTATGATGAGATACTTAATGAATCTATATCAGGTACTGAGGTGTTTGTGGAGGACGGAGAGGTGAATGATACGGGTGGCAATAAGGTGACAACAATTATGGTAAATAATAATGAACCACCGCGTAATCAGTTTCATGTTCAAACACCACAAAATCAGCCACAATCACAACAACATAAAAATACGACTCAGCAATTTAATACCAACTTATTAGCAACAGTTACTGAAAATGATTTAGTTGAAAGCAGTTCAATCAATCAAGTATGAAAAATGTTAGTTATAAGAATGAAACTGTTATGTATGGCCTATATCCTGCAGCAATTAAGGATAATTTAGTGTGTAATAATGATAATAGTAATAAACATGAGGGAAATATTAGTATTGAAAATTGCACCGACCTTATTGTCGAAGGAAAAATCAGTGGTTATGTTGACGAGATGTTGTTCGACAGCGGCACAGAAATATCGCTGTTGGACGAGCAGTTACGAAAGAGGTGTAAAAACCACTTTGTACAAATGCCGAGTCTGCAGGTAAGTCACACAAGGATAAAATCAGCAACGTGTGAGTCGCAGGTAATTGAAAAACAGGCAATTAAAACAACATACGAACAGGGTACGGAAATAGATGCGATCGTACTTGGAGTTAGAAAACTCGGACATAATATTATATTGGAAGTCGACGAATTTAATAAACCGCCAGTTGGATTTCCAAACAATACATTACGAGGTGAAGTCGTTAGTGTAGAGCACCTTATCAGACTAGGACGCTCGAAAGATAAGATAACGAATAACTCACTAACCCCCAAGGTTCAGATAATGGGTTGCGAGATAAAGCAAATACGACTTATATTAAACAAATTCAAATCTACATTTCCAAGTAAACGTGTGCGTTTCAAAACTGAGAAAAATTTATACAAAAAACTCAGAAATAAATGTCAGGATATAGGGGTACGAATGTGTAGCTATGTAAATATGTCAGTTCAGGTTTAAATGTTGTATGTAAGATGACTCTGTGAATGAACAATGATCTAGTTTAGATAAGGAATGCCGTCTGTGTACTTTGTGACCCTGCATAAAATTTTGTTATCTGATGTCAGGAACATGTGTATTTGTTTTGGTTTTAAGATTACCACGTGTCTTTGATTTGGTGCTTCTGTCAAAGTGACAGTTAGGAAATGTTAGTATTGATTGAGGATGTTTATTTGATTTTAGTTCGAGGGTATTATTATTATTTCAGGATTAGGAAATTGTTTTGGTTATATAAAAAAAAAATTTATTTTTGTGAATTAACTAAAAAAAAAAATTTTTTTTTAAGCGGGAAGGGGTTAATCCTGCAACGAATCACAGGATCATGATAGGCGGGGCAAGTTCATATATTACACAGACAATGGACATTCATATTATATTGGTAGATGGTTAAGTTTGGTTGTTATCAATTGTATTTAGTAAGGATAAGGGTTTAGTTTAGTAAAACTGTGCATTATTTATTTATTGTTATTCATGTACTGTGTTTGTGGAAATGTGCGCGCGTGCGCGAGTGGTAAACGTTTCCCGGGCGGTGCGTGAAGTATTTATCGTTGTGTTTGACATTGAACTGAACTTAGACATATGTATTGCTACAATCCCTATACATTTCTAACTATTGTTTACGTTCATGTATGATATTAGTATGTAGGCAGTTATGCATGAGATACGGGTAGTCTGATTACCGCTATGCATGCTGTTACAAAGTAAATGCACTCTACTGCATGAAAAGTGCATTGTCACTATGTAATAACCATGTGACTTCCACCCACCAATAGAATGCTGAGTGGTGGTTGGAAATTTTCTTAAGCCTGTCGTTACACAGGCAGTTCTTCTACGCCATCTACCGCGAACGGGACGTGCACTCCTTGTACAAGATTTTACCGCTTGCAAGGTGTTGTAAAAACTATTCGTCGTTAGTGAAACGGGAAGACTCAGAACTGTGTGTGTAGTACACCTGCACACAGTACTTGTTTTAACGCATTGCGCGTATAATTACAGGCAGTTCTTCACTGCTGCTACCGCGAACGGTACATAAAATCCTTGTACAAGATTCTACCGCTTGCAAGGATCTGTTAAGACTCTTCGGGGATAGTAACACGTGTGACGCATAACAGTTGATATTATCTCTTTACACACGATATTAATATTGTAGTATTACGTGTGTAATAAGTGAGTGTAACTGTACCACTGTGCGAGATTTTCCGCAGTGTCAGTATCATTAATAGTTACGCAATAGTAAGTTGTTTCATCAAGACGTTTCCGTGCTAGTGCAAGATTTCCTCATAGGGTGGTCTGCTGATCGCGGTAGACCTTTGTATTCGCGTGAACACTTGAAGAAGCCGGAGTGGTATAAGTTCAATATACCGTTTTTTGATTAAACTCACTGTCACCTGAGATATTACTTGGTCATAAACTCAATATTAATTTTGCGAGTAATAAGATCCGTAGTACCGTTGTGTGTGCGAAGCGTCAGATTCATCGTGGGAATTGCAGGACACCAGCCCAGCTGTTATAGGACATCAGCCCAGCTGTTATAGGACATCAGCCCAGCTGTTATAGGACCAGCCCAGCTGTTATAGGACACCAGCCCAGCTGTATAGGCCCAGCCCAGCTGTCAGGACACCAGCCCAGCTGTTATAGGACGCCAGCCCAGCTGTTATAGGACCCCAGCCCAGCTGTTATAGGACCAGCCCAGCTGTTACAGGACATCAGCCAAGCTGTTACAGGACGCCAGCCCAGCTGTAAACGTTTCTGGGGAAACGTCTGTCATTTATAAGCCGCATCTGACGAACCAACTACACCGCAAAGACCGGCCCTTCTCTTCAACAACATCATCGTGGGAGTCTTCTTATGTAACGTATCACGTCTTGCGTATGAACATTATTTAACATTTTAAAAGAAAGACTCTATATCAAACATTGCATTCTGTACATATCAAATATACTATATAAACTATAACTTGTGTTTTGTGCAATAAATAATCTTAAACCCTCCAATATAGACTTGTAATTTGAAATACACATACTATCATATCCTATGCGCCAATAGTTTAGTAATTTGTGTTGTCGCATAGAGATATTTTGGCGCTTAGCAACGTGGGGCTCGGAAAATAGCGGTAAATTTACGCTATTATATATTTATCTATGAGTAAAAAAATTTGTTGGAAAAATCCGACGTATAAGTATAATTAACGTAATAATTGTATGTGTATTGTTCATATGAAAATCTGAGGATATAATTTTTCAATTGTGCATGTTCTCTTGTATATCATATATGAACAGATTTATCAGTATATTGGAGGTAGATTATTAGTTGTTGTATGTTAGATAAGGTATTTACATGTTGATGTTTTGAACTGCTTTCTGTGTGCATATAAACTGGTTACAATACGTTCTAATCTTGTAGTAATAATAACTTTCTTTGCGTATAAATCAATAAATTTAAATTTACTAAATTTAAACTGAAATTTGGTCACTATGGCGGAGTCAAAAGGGATAGAGAATGCTTTAGCGGCCATATTAGCGAAGATGGAAACCATGTCCGAAGAAATGAAAGCCTGGCGTGAGGAGATGAAAGCCGAGGAAGAAAAGATGATAGCGGATATACAAGGAATTTCAGAGGAAAGTAAAGCCATGGATGAGGAGATGATAGCCATTAGGCAGAAATTTTGGGAAGAAATGGACGCTGATAGAGAGGAGAGGATGGCGAAACTACAGGAAATGTCAGTTGATACTGAAGTAGATTTAACTGTTGGGAATAGTGTACCTGGTGATAATTTTGAAGTACCAAATGTTCTGGTTGAACATACTCTCAACGAAAGTAATATGGAAGTTAACCAAGATATGACATCTGAGGGATTAACGGAGAACAGTAGCGTAGCAGGTGAACTTGAAAGTGATTATACAGAAACCACCTTATTAGGGCCTAGTAGTTCATATCTCGGTAAAGTCGAGTATTTAGATTCTGCATCAAATTGTAGTGAAGATAACAGAAATGAAATTAGTAGTAACAACACTATTAGTCTGGAACATACTTCAGGTAAGTGCTGTGATGAGGTGATAGTTTATAGTGTAACAGATATAGCATGCGAGAACCGTGAACGTATGATAGAATCTGAAGCTATCATGGATGCGGACAGTGTATGCATAACACATAAAAATCCCGAACCAGTAGTAGAGCCTGGAACTAGTATGGATACTACCGGTGCAGGTATTTCTGACACATGTCGTTATGATGAGATACTTAATGAATCTATATCAGGTACTGAGGTGTTTGTGGAGGACGGAGAGGTGAATGATACGGGTGACAATAAGGTGACAACAATTATGGTAAATAATAATGAACCACCGCGTAATCAGTTTCATGTTCAAACACCACAAAATCAGCCACAATCACAACAACATAAAAATACGACTCAGCAATTTAATACCAACTTATTAGCAACAGTTACTGAAAATGATTTAGTTGAAAGCAGTTCAATCAATCAAGTATGAAAAATGTTAGTTATAAGAATGAAACTGTTATGTATGGCCTATATCCTGCAGCAATTAGGGATAATTTAGTGTGTAATAATGATAATAGTAATAAACATGAGGGAAATATTAGTATTGAAAATTGCACCGACCTTATTGTCGAAGCAAAAATCAGTGGTTATGTTGACGAGATGTTGTTCGACAGCGGCACAGAAATATCGCTGTTGGACGAGCAGTTACGAAAGAGGTGTAAAAACCACTTTGTACAAATGCCGAGTCTGCAGGTAAGTCACACAAGGATAAAATCAGCAACGTGTGAGTCGCAGGTAATTGAAAAACAGGCAATTAAAACAACATACGAACAGGGTACGGAAATAGATGCGATCGTACTTGGAGTTAGAAAACTCGGACATAATATTATATTGGAAGTCGACGAATTTAATAAACCGCCAGTTGGATTTCCAAACAATACATTACGAGGTGAAGTCGTTAGTGTAGAGCACCTTATCAGACTAGGACGCTCGAAAGATAAGATAACGAATAACTCACTAACCCCCAAGGTTCAGATAATGGGTTGCGAGATAAAGCAAATACGACTTATATTAAACAAATTCAAATCTACATTTCCAAGTAAACGTGTGCGTTTCAAAACTGAGAAAAATTTATACAAAAAACTCAGAAATAAATGTCAGGATATAGGGGTACGAATGTGTAGCTATGTAAATATGTCAGTTCAGGTTTAAATGTTGTATGTAAGATGACTCTGTGAATGAACAATGATCTAGTTTAGATAAGGAATGCCGTCTGTGTACTTTGTGACCCTGCATAAAATTTTGTTATCTGATGTCAGGAACATGTGTATTTGTTTTGGTTTTAAGATTACCACGTGTCTTTGATTTGGTGCTTCTGTCAAAGTGACAGTTAGGAAATGTTAGTATTGATTGAGGATGTTTATTTGATTTTAGTTCGAGGGTATTATTATTATTTCAGGATTAGGAAATTGTTTTGGTTATATAAAAAAAAAATTTATTTTTGTGAATTAACTAAAAAAAAAAATTTTTTTTTAAGCGGGAAGGGGTTAATCCTGCAACGAATCACAGGATCATGATAGGCGGGGCAAGTTCATATATTACACAGACAATGGACATTCATATTATATTGGTAGATGGTTAAGTTTGGTTGTTATCAATTGTATTTAGTAAGGATAAGGGTTTAGTTTAGTAAAACTGTGCATTATTTATTTATTGTTATTCATGTACTGTGTTTGTGGAAATGTGCGCGCGTGCGCGAGTGGTAAACGTTTCCCGGGCGGTGCGTGAAGTATTTATCGTTGTGTTTGACATTGAACTGAACTTAGACATATGTATTGCTACAATCCCTATACATTTCTAACTATTGTTTACGTTCATGTATGATATTAGTATGTAGGCAGTTATGCATGAGATACGGGTAGTCTGATTACCGCTATGCATGCTGTTACAAAGTAAATGCACTCTACTGCATGAAAAGTGCATTGTCACTATGTAATAACCATGTGACTTCCACCCACCAATAGAATGCTGAGTGGTGGTTGGAAATTTTCTTAAGCCTGTCGTTACACAGGCAGTTCTTCTACGCCATCTACCGCGAACGGGACGTGCACTCCTTGTACAAGATTTTACCGCTTGCAAGGTGTTGTAAAAACTATTCGTCGTTAGTGAAACGGGAAGACTCAGAACTGTGTGTGTAGTACACCTGCACACAGTACTTGTTTTAACGCATTGCGCGTATAATTACAGGCAGTTCTTCACTGCTGCTACCGCGAACGGTACATAAAATCCTTGTACAAGATTCTACCGCTTGCAAGGATCTGTTAAGACTCTTCGGGGATAGTAACACGTGTGACGCATAACAGTTGATATTATCTCTTTACACACGATATTAATATTGTAGTATTACGTGTGTAATAAGTGAGTGTAACTGTACCACTGTGCGAGATTTTCCGCAGTGTCAGTATCATTAATAGTTACGCAATAGTAAGTTGTTTCATCAAGACGTTTCCGTGCTAGTGCAAGATTTCCTCATAGGGTGGTCTGCTGATCGCGGTAGACCTTTGTATTCGCGTGAACACTTGAAGAAGCCGGAGTGGTATAAGTTCAATATACCGTTTTTTGATTAAACTCACTGTCACCTGAGATATTACTTGGTCATAAACTCAATATTAATTTTGCGAGTAATAAGATCCGTAGTACCGTTGTGTGTGCGAAGCGTCAGATTCATCGCGGGAATTGCAGGACACCAGCCCAGCTGTTATAGGACATCAGCCCAGCTGTTATACGACATCAGCCCAGCTGTTATAGGACCAGCCCAGCTGTTATAGGACACCAGCCCAGCTGTATAGGCCCAGCCCAGCTGTTAGGACACCAGCCCAGCTGTTATAGGACGCCAGCCCAGCTGTTATAGGACCCCAGCCCAGCTGTTATAGGACCAGCCCAGCTGTTACAGGACATCAGCCAAGCTATTACAGGACGCCAGCCCAGCTGTAAACGTTTCTGGGGAAACGTCTGTCATTTATAAGCCGCATCTGACGAACCAACTACACCGCAAAGACCGGCCCTTCTCTTCAACAACATCATCGTGGGAGTCTTCTTATGTAACGTATCACGTCTTGCGTATGAACATTATTTAACATTTTAAAAGAAAGACTCTATATCAAACATTGCATTCTGTACATATCAAATATACTATATAAACTATAACTTGTGTTTTGTGCAATAAATAATCTTAAACCCTCCAATATAGACTTGTAATTTGAAATACACATACTATCATATCCTATGCGCCAATAGTTTAGTAATTTGTGTTGTCGCATAGAGATATTTTGGCGCTTAGCAACGTGGGGCTCGGAAAATAGCGGTAAATTTACGCTATTATATATTTATCTATGAGTAAAAAAATTTGTTGGAAAAATCCGACGTATAAGTATAATTAACGTAATAATTGTATGTGTATTGTTCATATGAAAATCTGAGGATATAATTTTTCAATTGTGCATGTTCTCTTGTATATCATATATGAACAGATTTATCAGTATATTGGAGGTAGATTATTAGTTGTTGTATGTTAGATAAGGTATTTACATGTTGATGTTTTGAACTGCTTTCTGTGTGCATATAAACTGGTTACAATACGTTCTAATCTTGTAGTAATAATAACTTTCTTTGCGTATAAATCAATAAATTTAAATTTACTAAATTTAAACTGAAATTTGGTCACTATGGCGGAGTCAAAAGGGATAGAGAATGCTTTAGCGGCCATATTAGCGAAGATGGAAACCATGTCCGAAGAAATGAAAGCCTGGCGTGAGGAGATGAAAGCCGAGGAAGAAAAGATGATAGCGGATATACAAGGAATTTCAGAGGAAAGTAAAGCCATGGATGAGGAGATGATAGCCATTAGGCAGAAATTTTGGGAAGAAATGGACGCTGATAGAGAGGAGAGGATGGCGAAACTACAGGAAATGTCAGTTGATACTGAAGTAGATTTAACTGTTGGGAATAGTGTACCTGGTGATAATTTTGAAGTACCAAATGTTCTGGTTGAACATACTCTCAACGAAAGTAATATGGAAGTTAACCAAGATATGACATCTGAGGGATTAACGGAGAACAGTAGCGTAGCAGGTGAACTTGAAAGTGATTATACAGAAACCACCTTATTAGGGCCTAGTAGTTCATATCTCGGTAAAGTCGAGTATTTAGATTCTGCATCAAATTGTAGTGAAGATAACAGAAATGAAATTAGTAGTAACAACACTATTAGTCTGGAACATACTTCAGGTAAGTGCTGTGATGAGGTGATAGTTTATAGTGTAACAGATATAGCATGCGAGAACCGTGAACGTATGATAGAATCTGAAGCTATCATGGATGCGGACAGTGTATGCATAACACATAAAAATCCCGAACCAGTAGTAGAGCCTGGAACTAGTATGGATACTACCGGTGCAGGTATTTCTGACACATGTCGGTATGATGAGATACTTAATGAATCTATATCAGGTACTGAGGTGTTTGTGGAGGACGGAGAGGTGAATGATACGGGTGACAATAAGGTGACAACAATTATGGTAAATAATAATGAACCACCGCGTAATCAGTTTCATGTTCAAACACTACAAAATCAGCCACAATCACAACAACATAAAAATACGACTCAGCAATTTAATACCAACTTATTAGCAACAGTTACTGAAAATGATTTAGTTGAAAGCAGTTCAATCAATCAAGTATGAAAAATGTTAGTTATAAGAATGAAACTGTTATGTATGGCCTATATCCTGCAGCAATTAAGGATAATTTAGTGTGTAATAATGATAATAGTAATAAACATGAGGGAAATATTAGTATTGAAAATTGCACCGACCTTATTGTCGAAGGAAAAATCAGTGGTTATGTTGACGAGATGTTGTTCGACAGCGGCACAGAAATATCGCTGTTGGACGAGCAGTTACGAAAGAGGTGTAAAAACCACTTTGTACAAATGCCGAGTCTGCAGGTAAGTCACACAAGGATAAAATCAGCAACGTGTGAGTCGCAGGTAATTGAAAAACAGGCAATTAAAACAACATACGAACAGGGTACGGAAATAGATGCGATCGTACTTGGAGTTAGAAAACTCGGACATAATATTATATTGGAAGTCGACGAATTTAATAAACCGCCAGTTGGATTTCCAAACAATACATTACGAGGTGAAGTCGTTAGTGTAGAGCACCTTATCAGACTAGGACGCTCGAAAGATAAGATAACGAATAACTCACTAACCCCCAAGGTTCAGATAATGGGTTGCGAGATAAAGCAAATACGACTTATATTAAACAAATTCAAATCTACATTTCCAAGTAAACGTGTGCGTTTCAAAACTGAGAAAAATTTATACAAAAAACTCAGAAATAAATGTCAGGATATAGGGGTACGAATGTGTAGCTATGTAAATATGTCAGTTCAGGTTTAAATGTTGTATGTAAGATGACTCTGTGAATGAACAATAATCTAGTTTAGATAAGGAATGCCGTCTGTGTACTTTGTGACCCTGCATAAAATTTTGTTATCTGATGTCAGGAACATGTGTATTTGTTTTGGTTTTAAGATTACCACGTGTCTTTAATTTGGTGCTTCTGTCAAAGTGACAGTTAGGAAATGTTAGTATTGATTGAGGATGTTTATTTGATTTTAGTTCGAGGGTATTATTATTATTTCAGGATTAGGAAATTGTTTTGGTTATATAAAAAAAAAATTTATTTTTGTGAATTAACTAAAAAAAAAAATTTTTTTTAAGCGGGAAGGGGTTAATCCTGCAACGAATCACAGGATCATGATAGGCGGGGCAAGTTCATATATTACACAGACAATGGACATTCATATTATATTGGTAGATGGTTAAGTTTGGTTGTTATCAATTGTATTTAGTAAGGATAAGGGTTTAGTTTAGTAAAACTGTGCATTATTTATTTATTGTTATTCATGTACTGTGTTTGTGGAAATGTGCGCGCGTGCGCGAGTGGTAAACGTTTCCCGGGCGGTGCGTGAAGTATTTATCGTTGTGTTTGACATTGAACTGAACTTAGACATATGTATTGCTACAATCCCTATACATTTCTAACTATTGTTTACGTTCATGTATGATATTAGTATGTAGGCAGTTATGCATGAGATACGGGTAGTCTGATTACCGCTATGCATGCTGTTACAAAGTTAATGCACTGTACTGTATGAAAAGTGCATTGTCACTATGTAATAACAATGTGACTTCCATCCACCAATAGAATGCTGAGTGGTGGTTGGAAATTTTCTTAAGCCTGTCGTTACACAGGCAGTTCTTCTACGCCATCTACCGCGAACGGGACGTGCACTCCTTGTACAAGATTTTACCGCTTGCAAGGTGTTGTAAAAACTATTCGTCGTTAGTGAAACGGGAAGACTCAGAACTGTGTGTGTAGTACACCTGCACACAGTATTGTTTTAACGCATTGCGCGTATAATTACGACAGTTCTTCTACGCCATCTACCGCGAACGGGACGTGCACTCCTTGTACAAGATTCTACCGCTTGCAAGGTGTTGTAAAGACTATTCGTTGTTAGTGAAACGGGAAGACTCAGAACTGTGTGTATAGTACATCTGCACACAGTATTGTTTTTACGCATTACGCGTATAATTACGACAGTTCTTCTACGCCATCTACCGCGAACGGGACGTGCACTCCTTGTACAAGATTCTACCGCTTGCAAGGTGTTGTAAAAACTATTCGTCGTTAGTGAAACGGGAAGACTCAGAACTGTGTGTGTAGTACACCTGCACACAGTACTTGTTTTAACGCATTGCGCGTATAATTACAGGCAGTTCTTCACTGCTGCTACCGCGAACGGTACATAAAATCCTTGTACAAGATTCTACCGCTTGCAAGGATCTGTTAAGACTCTTCGGGGATAGTAACACGTGTGACGCATAACAGTTGATATTATCTCTTTACACACGATATTAATATTGTAGTATTACGTGTGTAATAAGTGAGTGTAACTGTACCAAAGTGCGAGATTTTCCGCAGTGTCAGTATCATTAATAGTTACGCAATAGTAAGTTGTTTCATCAAGACGTTTCCGTGCTAGTGCAAGATTTCCTCATAGGGTGGTCTGCTGATCGCGGTAGACCTTTGTATTCGCGTGAACACTTGAAGAAGCCGGAGTGGTATAAGTTCAATATACCGTTTTTTGATTAAACTCACTGTCACCTGAGATATTACTTGGTCATAAACTCAATATTAATTTTGCGAGTAATAAGATCCGTAGTACCGTTGTGTGTGCGAAGCGTCAGATTCATCGTGGGAATTGCAGGACACCAGCCCAGCTGTTATAGGACATTAGCCCAGCTGTTATAGGACATCAGCCCAGCTGTTATAGGACCAGCCCAGCTGTTATAGGACACCAGCCCAGCTGTATAGGACCAGCCCAGCTGTAAGGACACCAGCCCAGCTGTTATAGGACGCCAGCCCAGCTGTTATAGGACCCCAGCCCAGCTGTTATAGGACCAGCCCAGCTGTTACAGGACATCAGCCAAGCTGTTACAGGACGCCAGCCCAGCTGTAAACGTTTCTGGGGAAACGTCTGTCATTTATAAGCCGCATCTGACGAACCAACTACACCGCAAAGACCGGCCCTTCTCTTCAACAACATCATCGTGGGAGTCTTCTTATGTAACGTATCACGTCTTGCGTATGAACATTATTTAACATTTTAAAATAAAGACTCTATATCAAACATTACATTCTGTACATATCAAATATACTATACTAGCGAGTACCCGGCATGCGTTGCAATGCCAGTCAAAGAAAGAAAGTGTTTGTATATATATAATATATAAAGATTTCGTTCGCGTGGTCTTCAATTTAATGCGATAATATATTTAGAACAGAATCTATTCCATTGGGTTGCCATAGTAACCAGATCTAATAAGTTAGTTATTTAAGACTCCAAAGGACCCCCCAGAGGATCGTATAAAAAAAAACACCTGTCCTATGTTGGTTCTCCCGTTGCGTAAAATATTTGTGCCAAGTTTGGTTGAAATCGGTCCAGTGGTTTAGGAGGAGATGTGGAAGACCCCCAAAGAACCCCCAAAAGAACCCCATCGAAAAAACACCTATCCTATGTTGGTTCTCCCTTTGCGTAAAATATTTGTGCCAAGTTTGGTTGAAATCGGTCCAGTGGTTTAGGAGGAGATGTGGAAGACCCCAAAGGACCCCCCGAAGTATCATATCGAAAAAACACATATCCTATGTTGGTTCTCCCGTTGCGTAAAATATTTGTGCCAAGTTTGGTTGAAATCGGTCCAGTGGTTTAGGAGGAGATGTTGAAGACCCCAAAGAACCCCCAAAAGAACCCCATTGAAAAACACCTATCCTATGTTGGTTCTCCCTTTGCGTAAAATATTTGTGCCAAGTTTGGTTGAAATCGGTCCAGTGGTTTAGGAGGAGATGTGAAAGACCCCAAAGGACCCCCAAAAGGACCCCCGAAGGATGATATCGAAAAAACACATATCCTATGTTGGTTCTCCCGTTGCGTAAAATATTTGTGCCAAGTTTGGTTGAAATCGGTCCAGTGGTTTAGGAGGAGATGTGGAAGACCCCAAAGGACCCCCCGAAGTATCATATCGAAAAAACACATATCCTATGTTGGTTCTCCCGTTGCGTAAAATATTTGTGCCAAGTTTGGTTGAAATCGGTCCAGTGGTTTAGGAGGAGATGTTGAAGACCCCAAAGAACCCCCAAAAGAACCCCATTGAAAAACACCTATCCTATGTTGGTTCTCCCTTTGCGTAAAATATTTGTGCCAAGTTTGGTTGAAATCGGTCCAGTGGTTTAGGAGGAGATGTGAAAGACCCCAAAGGACCCCCAAAAGGACCCCCGAAGGATGATATCGAAAAAACACATATCCTATTTTGGTTCTCCCGTTGCGTAAAATATTTGTGCCAAGTTTGGTTGAAATCGGTCCAGTGGTTTAGGAGGAGATGTTGAAGACCCCAAAGAACCCCCAAAAGAACCCCATTGAAAAACACCTATCCTATGTTGGTTCTCCCTTTGCGTAAAATATTTGTGCCAAGTTTGGTTGAAATCGGTCCAGTGGTTTAGGAGGAGATGTGAAAGACCCCAAAGGACCCCCAAAAGGACCCCCGAAGGATGATATCGAAAAAACACATATCCTATGTTGGTTCTCCCGTTGCGTAAAATATTTGTGCCAAGTTTGGTTGAAATCGGTCCAGTGGTTTAGGAGGAGATGTGGAAGACCCCAAGAACCCCCCAAAGGGCCCCATTGAAAAAAATTCATAAACCTTCGCGGGCGTGCGCACAACAACTCACCGAAGTTCCATCGCAATCGGATGAATGGTATAGGAACGCATACGGGACAAAGAAAGAAAGAAAGAAACAAACATTCATTTTTATAGATATAGATAAACTATAACTTGTGTTTTGTGCAATAAATAATCTTAAACCCTCCAATATAGACTTGTAATTTGAAATACACATACTATCATATCCTATGCGCCAATAGTTTAGTAATTTGTGTTGTCGCAATATGTTTAAATTGTCAATGACAAAATATGAAAGGAGTTGATGCTACCGTATGAACATTCTACTACCATTCGTGCCCTTGCTAGCTTATAATTAAAAACATCTTTCTTGCCCCCTGGTACGAGCTGTCTTCTTGCGAAAGGTCTCATCCAGTAAAGCCTCAAAGGAAACCCTTCATCCCCGATGTAAACTATGGTGCTTTTTTACTGGGGTTAGGGAGAAGTGATCCAGCGGGAAGTACAGCAGAGTTTGACTCAAGATATTTGTTTAGCTTTGATGCACTGAAAACACTAACATCACTGTCCTTGAGTTTAAGGGACCAATTCAATAAAGAGTACAAGAAGATACCCAACCCCCTTTCCTGGAGCTTCAGCGGATTCTACTCCCGTATATCCTAGCAAATATTCCTATTTCCATGCCATGCGATTTTTAAAAGACGTTGTGACACCGAGAGAGACAGTCGAACTTTTCATAAGATACGGAAGTGCAATTGGGTGGAAACATTGAGGAGGAAGAGAGAACCAGACACGCAGGGTATCTTCAGGACAAAGACAACACACAGGTATGTGATACTCAGTCGCAGTCTTCGCTAGCATACGAACAGAGAGTTCAAGTGCAATGGAACTCTTAACTGTGGAAATTAAATCTGCTAATCAGTGACTTAATTGGTGTCTTGTATTTTATTGTTTCCACTGTACCTACGACGATCGAGTAGACCGTCGTAACAAAGTTGCTCACATATTCTAGAATTCGATCACTAATCATTATTTTTGTTCTTAATTAGTGAACAATAAATCGAATGAACAATTAGAGTTCTTATTCAAAAATTTAATTCCAGGCCATTTTATGAAAACAGTGTTCGGAATATTAGGAAAACGCAACTGAAATATATTATCTGGAGCATTAAAAGGACTAGGATTTAGGAATAAATTTCAAATTTGTGGTTCTAAAATTTGATCATCAATCACTATTTTAGTTTCTATTGGCTCCCTGGATCAAAATGGCATTACGTTTGTTTTTATAGTAGAGGTTTTCATACTCTATTCTTTGAAAATCTGATGAAGATTAAAAACAGAATTTTTACAAATCAAATTTTGTATTTGGATATACAAACAAGTCACCAGCAAACAATAGCGCATTCAAACATCTGTCTCGTGATAACTTAATACCATGGTTCACTGGATGTTTCCATTTCCTTACCAGATCATCAATACAAATGTTAAAAAAAGTAGGTGATGTACTGCATCCTCGTCTAACACCTTGATTGACAGATATTTGTTGAGATATCCTAAAATTATTTTGAAAAGCTGTTGTTGTTCTGTTATGTAAGAAAAGCGTCTCATTACTATTTTTAATTACATTATTTTACTTATAAAAATATTTTTAGAAAGCAAATGCTATTTTAATAAATTAACCTTTTATTACTTACGTCTTAGTATATCCGCGTTATCAAAAATCTTCTTCTTCTTCTCCTCTTCAAGGATTAGGTTATATAAACCTGTTCCGCCACCCATCTCATCCTCGAACGACCCACGTCTCTTCTACCAATGGATTTATAGTTTCAGTTCTTACTCCGAGGCTGCTTTGGATGCTACACGTATTTCAAGACTCTTCTGTCAAGGTTACCATACGTTAGCCGAAAGGCCCCTGTTTTGGGGCGCAGCTGATTCGCTGTCACTCTTCTCTTTCTGAGATAGGATTTGATGGCTTTGTATCAGTTATTCTGATACTGAAAGCTTCTAGTATTTCCAGTACTCATCTATTGGCATCAGTGAGCACTCTAAGATCCTAAGCCATCCAAAATTAAGAAGTTATAATTAAAAAAGGAATACACCATAGCCCTCGAATACTCTAATAGCGTCGGGGTCAGAAAAAAATAAGGGGCTGCCAAGAGAGACTAGACAGAATAGACTAAAGAAAGGGATCTCATCCAAGACAAGTTGAAGCAAAGTGAGAATCTAGCTAGGGCACATCGGGATTGTCAAACCCGTATTCACAAGATGTGGTGGAACCCTGATCAAGTTATCAGAAATCATCCTGCCTAATATATAGAGACTCTGTAATACAGCTTTTACTTTAATAAAATAAAATGCCTTAGAACTACAGAAATCATGCTGAGACAAATGGTCATTCAAGACATAAACATATTATGTGTACAAGATACTGAACTGTTATTGTACTTAAGCGTATGAGGGTCTGTGTTGTGGTTCTACACCAAGTTAATGAAACATAGTTTCATTAACCTGAAAGACGTTTTTCAGGTAAGAGCCTATTTGATAAGTAACAGGGTACCTATTTTATAAAACTAAAAAGTTTTGTAAATATAATATGCCTAAAATCCTAAACCCTAAGTTGTGAATTACGATATATATTTTATTTAACCTGCTTCAATTGCAAAAGGGAAAAGCCAATTGAAAACAAAAGTCAAAGTAAGGTTTATACTGTATTGATTTTTCAATTTCTCCATGATTTATTTTAGAGTCAAAGCAAACGCCCTTCACATGTACTGTGTGCGGAGTTGGTTTCTGTATTTGGCGTACACACATGTTGCAATGATAAATCTTTGGGTAACAAAGCCGCGGCCGCGTGGAAACATACAAAGTCTTGAAGAATCACAGTAGAACTTCACAAAAGTTTCCACTGTATTATTTAATTATATATGTAAATCAATAGAACTGTAAACGGTGTTCATCGCTGCGGACAGGAGAAAACATCTTCTTGTGCTATTTAAGGTGCAGATTTATTGCAAAGTACGAACTGATAGTTTATTAATACAGGCAGCTGTAAAATTCAAATATGTTTGAGTAAAATCTTGCCGATTCGTGATAACGTTTATCATGCAATACAATGGTTAAAAATTATTAACGTATAATTATAATGGTACACAAAGACAATTAAAAATTTATGGATTCTTATGGAATCTTGTTGCGAGTGGCAAAGATATACATGTTAATGTTATGGCTACAATATACAACACAAAAGTTCATCTGATATGAATCACAATGAAGATACCATCAAAGTAAATTGACTCTTGTGATAGTAGACATGATAATTTTGTAGCAGCTGTTGTAACATTTACAACATAGATATGAAATGCTGTGTCATGTTTTGGACTCAATATCGAAAATAATCAAAACGCTAATACACACACAGTACACCACATTCACACACACAATAATACCAGTATAAAAAAGCACAAAGCAACAGGAAACCGTAACAACAACCAACCAAAACACAATACTCCCCAAGATATAAAATCAGGAAAGCTGAGGATGGGAAAAAAACTATTCCCGAAACATGTACCAAATGAGGGAAAAACATCTTGAAGTAAAGAATTTATAAATATTAAATAAATTATATATGCATCAAGAAATAGACTGTAGCAAAAAGTGTTTTAATTAAAAATTAATAATAAAGTATGTTAACATTATTTCGTTGAGTTATTTGTAACAGAAATTGTTTTTATTAATTAATATCAATAGTGAGTGCGCGACCGAATGCAATACAAAGTCAGGTAGCCACAACCAATGCCGCCTAACAGTTAATCCCGTTACTGCGTCCGTGTGTGTGTGTGTGTGTGTGTGTGTGTGTGTGTGTGTGTGTGTGTGTGTGTGTGTGTGTGTGTGTGTGTGTGTGCAGTGTAGGGATGAGGCTTTCAAGGAATTGTCTACGCCTGCCGCGGTCCCATGGACAAGATATTTAATTTGGCCGCCGCCTACGTGATCTGCATATTTCTGGAAACTGGACCGCGCCCCGCATTTACATTCCACTGCACAAAAGAGTATTTCTGCCGCTGAGGGTCACGATATTAAATCGCTCTGCAGATATTTGAAATATTGGCCAGGTGTTATTTGTGCTTTTCGATAAAAATGCCGCAAATTTCTGAAATGCTTGCTTTCTAAATTGTCAACTGCTTTCGTAATGTCACTTAGTACGAATAGTAACAGAACAAAACATGCTGTTATAGTAACTGGTCGTTAGGCTTTGGCATCGATGAAAGTACTTTGTTTTATAGTAATTTTATTGAGCACAAAATAATCGTTCAAGACTGTGGTCCAGTTCTGTTAACACAAACTATGTTTTCATTGTCAATATTGAAAGGAAAAACCTGTAAATTGTGTTAACTGTTACTGTGAATAAAAACATAAGGCATTTAAGTGAAAACCCTGCTATTTTAACAATCAGATGATAACTAGCACAAGAAATGTTATTATCACATATAATGTGTGAAATCAATTAATATAAGTAAATAAAGTTTTCCTTACCAGTGGTATTAACGGTCATCATCATCATCACCACAATCACCACCACCACCACTACCAACAACAACAACAATAATAATAATAATAATAATAATAATAATAATAATAATCGGCATCCTCATCATCGCCTTCAATAACACTTGTTTGACCACCCCATTGTCCGACTCTAAGACATTGTAGTTCCTTTCATTATCCAACTTCGTCTCAAATCCGGCGACTAATGATTGCAATGTTCTGCGAAGTTACTTACTTTACTATGCCCAGACATAGTAATTTTTAATATGTTTTGTTTTGATATTTGTTTAGGTAATCCACAAATTAATATTTAACTAGATAATCCATTTAGACGTTTTCTTATCCAAAGCAGAGTACAGTCCATCCTTCTCTGTGCACACCGAACTTAGTGCCACCTTTATGTTTCTCACTGGTCCCGACTTATATTACAATTCTACATGATATACACAATAATTTATTTTTATGCTTCTATTAGTGGAGACTGTAAATCAAAGGTATTGCAGGGATTGGACAACAAGTATAGACAAAATTTTTACGTTTTGTGTCGATGTTTCGGCAATAGTTGCTGTCAATGTCAACAGTTGTCCTGATAATAACAATAAAAATTGCCCAAAGTTTGACACAAACACTGTAAAAGTGCTGTCCAATAATTGTCCGATCGTCGCAAAACATATTTCATGTGTAATTTATATTGTAACATATTTCATATTCACTTTGAATACCTTGAAGGTAAAGGTAAATATGAATAAAACAAAATACGTGGCAGTAGGTGACCTATGCCAAGACTTGATATTGTAGGAAGACATAGGGAAGATTTCATATACAGTGGAATACAAGTATTTAGGGGTAAAAATAACGGCCAATGGGAAGCAAGACAAAGAAATACAATCCAGAATTAATTTGGGTAGGATGGCTATATCTACATTAAATAGAATCCTGTGGGGTAAGTAAATTACATCAGAAACTAAAGCGAATATATTTAAAACCATTGTTACGAGTATCATGACTTACGGCTCAGAAGTTTAGATTACTATTAAACACACACAAGAACAAAATTAATGACAGCAGAGGTGGACTTTCGGAGACGTTCGGCAAGAGCATCCAGACGTGAAAAATTAGAAATAAAGTCATTAAGGACAGAATGAGTGTGAAAAATTCAATTGTTGATTTTCTCTAACCAAAAAAATACAATTGTATGGACACAGGAAAAGAATCGTACAGGAAAGATTGCCATGGAGAATTATGGAATGGACCCCACCGGGAAGAAAAAAAAGAGAAATGCCACCTACCGCCTGGATAGAAGAAAATCAGACTGAATTGAGGGAACAGAATGTTGAAGAACATCTTTGGGTGGACAACCAGCAGTGGAATATAAGAGTTCAATCACTTCTGTAATCTTTGCTTCCGAAAAATGTGTAAACAATGTACAGCCGGAATAATAATAATGTTGTAACATATATTATAGTTTATATTCATTAAGTCATTATATAATTTACTTTGTAATTTATATTACACATTTGCTGAGAATAATAAATTAACCATTAATGTCGTGAACAAAAAGTAATAATTTGGTTTTGTGACGAACCATACGAATTTAATTTTCTGGTAGCTCAAATAATGCAATATAATACTTACACTAAATATCCATACGTAAACAATGTTACGACTCCATAATGCATATCATAAATTTTATTACACAATTTCCAATCATTTTTTAGATTTTAAATCTCTTATATAGGAAACTAAAGCTAGGCATAATATCTTGTAACAGGTAAAATATTTTCTAAAAATTATTAAATAGCGGGCTGTTAGACCGTGGTCGGTTGTTGTATGTTATATCTCGACAAAGTCGGCAACGTTTTGCGCCCCCCCCCTCGGGGATCTTCTTCAGGCGCCAAAAGCGACAGAGTGTTAAGAAACAGTTACGGCAGATCTTGGCAGAACAATACCCGACAACTTTTTTCTGCTAAAAGTAATAAGTTGTTGTGTGAGGTTCGGCCGTAAGTCTTTCTTAACACTGTCGTTTTTTGCAGCCTGAAGAAGACCCCCCGAGGATGGAATACGAAACGTTGCGGACGGTGTGGCTGTTATGTAGCAACCGACCACGGTCTATCCGCCCGGCTTTTAATAATTTTCATAGTATTGACACCGGGCGTGTGAGCGTACGACAAAAATAAAAGAAATTTGTTTAAATGTCATGTAACATTTAAAACATAACAATTCTGACTAAACCTACAACCGATTTGAAAATTTTTATCAGTTGTTATTTGTATTTCTAGCTGTTACTTTTGATTGTGACAGCAAGGGGTTTGCAGTAGCAAAGGTTTTTGTGTCTGCAGATAAGCAGATTACAAACACCAACATAAGAAATAGGATTTTCCTATGTAAATACTTTTAAACGTCAAACCAACATCACTGACGACAAAGTTTGCGTGTGTACTACAGATAAGCTAGGGGATTATTGCCCCAACTAAATCCTACAACATTCTGCGTATTTGTAAACGATTTTGTCTAAACGCTTGCGTGGTTGGATACAATATACCATATATTTTGCTTTTTTGCATATTTTATATACTACACAATCGTAAACAATAATTACTTTGTTTTTCTCTTGTTTAAGTCGTTGATTGAGACTGTTATCTCTTTTGTAGTTGTCTCTGAGGGAGACAAAAGTTATTACAGGAGTGTTGTAAGAGAGAAACAAGGGCGCGACCAACCCCAAATATAGCGTAACTAAATGTTGTTCCTCAATTTTTATCCATAAACAAGAATTCAGTACGGCAACTAATTGTAGTATTGTAGATTTCCCGTTAAGATAAAATATCGTTTTAATATGCAGGTCAGTGGTTCTGCTGTCGATTGCCGTGAATTATGTCCCGTTAACATGTAACGTCCACAATCCCGAGGGGACTTCCAAGATAAGCTTCCGCAACCAATCCATTAACTGAGAGCTCTTAATCTGAAATCAATAGATAATTACAGGTAGTATAGCCAAGTATCCGGGCAAGGACAACTCAATGCCACAGCGACCAATACAATATAATAACGATAATAACGCGATCAGATATGTCACGTTAATCAATGGTAAGTTAGGTAAGTTCCAGACGGCCTGTGGGACATTTAACCATATTTTTGGAAACAACGTACGTCCGAATACAAAATTTAAGCTGTACAAAGTCATGCCAGTCCCTGTGCTGTCTTGTGCGTGTATGTTACTGTCTTGTTTCTTGGTTGATGTCTATAATACTACACTATAGACAACAACCAAGAAACAAGACAGTAAAATACAGGCATCGGAAAAGTCTGTGAGTATATACTTACGTCATTACAGAACGTTCTACATGTCTCTCGGCTATCCCAGCTGTAATGTTTGTGTCCGTACGTGGCACTTAACATGCGAGGCAGTGTTACGAAATATGGAACATGCCCGTACATTTGATAGTATTGTTCGACAAGCTTCTCAACTAGCCCAACAAAGCCCGCGCTGACGTATCCTCCAGAATTTTTAATTGCTTGTTAATGACGCATCTTATGGAACCCCCGTACATTTGATAGTATTGTTCGACAAGCTTCTCAACTACCCCAACAAAGCCCGCGCTGACGTATCCTCCAGAATTTTTAATTGCTTGTTAATGACGCATCTTATGGAACCCTACAGACGATAAATAGCCCACACCTACCTTTTAGTATTCAGTTTCTGTGGCGATTTTATTCCAGTGGGGTTCGAAGTATTGTGTCGAAATGTTGTGTTTTATAAAGAGGACTGTATTAGTTGACATTTTTACTGCATGTGAATAATTTTTATTTCGTTTGTTTTCAAGAGACTATCTTGCTGATTACAAACTGTTTAATTGTGATAATTAAAGCTGGTTATTAGTGACTTAATTGGTGTCTTGTATTTTGTTTTCCACTTTACCATACAATGATCAGTAGATCAGTAGATCGTAACAATATGTATGCGTGTGTTTGTGTGTGTGTGAGTGGGCGCGCGCGTGTGTATGTTTTTAATAAATGTTCAGAAAACTTCAGTAACAATAGAAATATGAGAAGGCCCAAAAAAGAATGGAGAGAGATATAATGTGTTTGAAGGCACTTCAGAGGGTGTGTAATAAGTCGTTTGAAACTCGTATAAAAGTTTCTTTGACA
Source organism: Magicicada septendecula (assembly GCA_034769895.1). Classification (NCBI taxonomy): domain Eukaryota; kingdom Metazoa; phylum Arthropoda; class Insecta; order Hemiptera; family Cicadidae; genus Magicicada; species Magicicada septendecula. Next base: position 712,002 of record CM068369.1, read on the forward strand.
GACATCACTTGGGTACAAGAAATATTTGTTTTCCTCTGGAGACAAAACATATGTGACGTTGTTCAACAATAATACAAAACGTGTGCGTCTATTTACTGACTCTGAAATTGATACGAGAATAAACAAGACAAAGAGTGAACTTTATTTTTGCCATTTAATTACGGCTAGCGCCGCCTCTTCCATCCTAGCTTCCACTGGCGCCGGTCTAAACAGGCCTGTTCTGTAAGTCCTCTTGCATTCAATGCATCTTCGACGTCCATTTTACATGAATGTTTAGGTCTTCCTTTTTGTCTTCTAGACGGTGGGGTCCATTCCCATACATTCTTTGGCCATCTCTCATGCGATATTCTTTTTAGGTGTCCGAACTAATTCAGTCTTCTTACTTCTATTGTTTCTATAATGTCAAGGCCGATTCGCAACGCTTCTCTTATCTCTACATTCCTCAACTTATCTAGTCTACAGCGCCTCCGCCAATAATCCATCTCCATAGTACATATTTTGGATTATTTCTTTTATTAATTTCCCATTGTTTTGCTCCATATAGGCCTATACCATCGACTATAGTTTTATATATTCTGATTTAATTGTCTTTTATTATTCGTGGACTCCAAAGGAGACTGTTTAATTGTTTTTTTGCTGTCTTAACTTGTCCTATACTTACTTTTATTTCTTGGCTGCTGTCACCACACGATGTCATTGTTACACCCAAATACTTGAAGTTTTTCGTCCATTTACAAACTCTGAAAATGATACGAGAATAAACAAAACAAGGAATATTTACCTTGTTACCTTGACAAACTACTATGTTAAGTGGTACATTAAAATTGACAGTGTGCAATATAAAGTTAAAAGTATGTAAAAAGTATATCAACTCTAAACCTCTAGTCAAACCACCTGAAATTCAACTATCATAAGATAAGTAAATTATTTGTAAGAACATTATACTATTTCAAACATAATAAAACTCATGGCGATTCTGTATACATTACTATTCTTTAATGAAGTGTTTCCATCCATATTTACTTTCTCGTGAAAATTATTAACGTTTGTAAGACGTTGATTACAAGACAAATTACAACTTCGTGTATTTGTTGGCAGTTTCCAGATTACCGTGGGCAGAAGCCAAAGTAATACTTGCGTGTTGCAACATAAGCAGAGTAACAGGTTACTGTGTAGTTAGGTGACTACGACACATTAACTATATAAATTCGTGTAACCACATTCAGGGCACGTTAGAGACAGGACGGGTGAAATTGAAGTTAGTAGTTTGTATTAGTAGTAATTATTTGGTGTTTTGCCCTAAGGCAGGTTTTCAAATGGTAAAAGCTCTCCAAGCTGTCCTATCGCATGCCAGTCTTTTCGTTTCTTCGTTTATGCTATCTATTAACTTCATTCGTCTACACTCTCTTCTTTTTTCACCTTCTATGTCACCCTCCATGCCAGTTGTAAGCAAGCAGTCTCTTCTTAAACAATCACCTACCCAATTGCTTTTCCTATTTTCTATTACCTTTAAAATTCATCTCTCTTCCCCTGTTCTTCTTAAAACTTCATTATTCCTTATTTTATCAACTCACCTTGCTTTTTGCATTGCTCGCAAAACCCACTCCTCAAATACTTCGAATCTTTTCTCATCATCTTTCCTCAGTGTCTATGTCTTTGCATCATATAAAGCAACGTTCCACACATACAATTTAGCTAAGTAGATAATATTTGGACCACAAAATTACGTAAATAACTAATTAAATATCTTAAATAAGTCAATACTGGGTCGAGATAAAATTATTAAACTAGTGAAAGACTATATATCTTCTCTCTCCATTGTCATTTATTGTGCAACTGACAGCCCTCGTTACAAATAAATGCATCGATAGTTGAAATATTTTTTGAGTAACGTTAATTGACTTTGTTCGGATACTTCTTTTTATCCAGACTTAAATAGACGAAAAAGTGACATATTGCTACGACAATTGCGTAACGCTTTCCAAAAAGTCGAGAGCGTCATTCTCTTCGTTTCTCGGCTAGCCGAGCAGGTGCAGTGTCTCGTCAAGGTCGTGTACTAAAGTGGCTTCCTGACTATTCGAGCTCTTGTAACTACGTAAATTGTGTTGACACGCGACCACGTACATGTAACATTTTCTGGAATATCTGCGGGATCTATATAAACAACAGTGACCGGCTTAGATATTATATACAACTGGCGTTATTGTTGTTAGTTTTGCAATTAGTGCGGAACTCAAACAGTTCACATTATTATTGGGTGTGGACAAATTTAACTTGAATTATTGTAGGGAGTAGCTTGTTGATTACCAATCGTTATTTGTGACTAAACTAAAGCTGGTAATTAGTAACTTTATTGGTGCCTGTATTTTGTTCCACTGGCCCATACTACGATACGTGAGACCGTAGTAATATATCTTCTCCCCATTCTTGTTTATCGTGCAACTGATACGTTTTATTACAAGTAAATTCAACGATAGTTCAAATGTTTTTTTGAGAAACATACCTTGTGTTTTATTCTCATACTTAATTTTGAATTAAATAGACGAAAAAACACATACGATAAGGTATTTATTAAAATCTTACTAACTGTCATAGAAGCTTGCTGTCTGTTAGTGAAGGGTGTCTGAGCTTATACAGTTAGTGAAAGCTGCTTGCTGATCATTTGATTGTTTTGATTGGCTTTGAACCATCCCGCGACTTGCTCTTGACAGGTCTAGTCGTACACAGTGGAATGTAAACGGGTAGTGAGTACGAAGGGCTGAGCAAACGTGTGTGAAAATCGCCGATTAACTTGTACGAGGGGCAGTTGAAAAGTTCGCGGAATGACACGCGTAGCTCAGTGGTAGAATTGAAAACTTTCGTGTGCTGCAAGACGTATACTTCGCGTGAACACCTGTTAACTTCCGGATATACATTTTAATATATTCACTTTTTACCAGCTGTTTGAAATTTTCTTGTCAAACATTGTGTTGTGATTAAAAACGTTTGAACGCCAATGGAAAATCAAAACAAAATTATAAATGTGTTAGGAGATGCTGCGTCTTATAAAACAAGAATAAGTGGGGCACACTCGAGTTTAAAAGTGATCGTATAAGCACTGAAGACTATCCCAGCAGCGGAAGTGCAAAAAGTTTAACAAAAATGGCATTATTGAAAGAAATTCGTAGGGTATTGGAAGGTTGCAGACTCAGAAGTGAATGGCGTTGCTGAAATCATAGGCATCTCATATGAGCGTGTGCATCATACTTTAACTCAAGAACAAATTACTTTATGTGAAAAAGCGCTGTGCAAGATGGTTGCCGCATCTTGTTGGAGTTGTTGGATTTTTTGGGCGTCCAGTGCGACCACGTTTTCAAAAAAGAAACGTAAATTTTAAACAGCTTCCAAACAATCAATAAATTGATAGACAAATTTGAGAATTAATAGGAATTCACATAAAATACAAATCTTGTAGCACACGAAAAATTTTAGTTTCACCCCTAAGCTAAAGTTGTCGCTTCGCGAACTTTTCAACTGACCCTCGCAGAGTAAAGTAGGCTGATCAAGAAAAATAAACGTCAAACACTAATGTAGAATATCAATATTATACAGGAGCATTAATTTATTATATTGGCAAATTATGCCTGAACGACGAATCAAGTAGGTTCCTCTTCTTAGGCACAACGTGATATTTAAAATATGCAATCGTTTTCACATCATTTTGTATCATCATTTTCAAAATAGTTTTCAATTTTTTTTGCACTGATTCTCTATAGTAAGTCATATGATGTATTACAAATTATTTAGATATAGTTTCTGTTACTGCAGACTTGCCTTGCAAAATGCAACTCAGTGTTGGCTGTTATTGGCCAATAACAAAAGAAGATAGTCTTTAAAACAGAATAAATGATCATCTTCATCTTCAAGGATTAAACCAAGAATGGTTTGATCTGGTCTCAAATAGGCAAGGATTAGACCTGATCACATTTGCTGCAATTTTATAGTGAATATTTCCCCTGGATATGTTCCTAGCATATCGCAGGGTAAGACGTATGGTGGGGCTGCCACCTTCAGGTTTAACGTCCAGTCTGATTTTCTGTCTGGGTGTTCTCCCATAAACTGGCAGTATTATCAGAATAGAAGAGACCAGTTTTCCCTGTTGAGATATCCGTAAGAATCTTTAATGTGTGGGTTTCTCCTTGGTTCCCACATCCTACATCGTTGACCAATGGAAGATCATCCGTCTTTAGGGGCAATTTCTCACCACAAAGGCAAGAGGATGCCCTAACCTCTACTTGACTGTGAGAAGTAGAGGAGGGACAGCTTATTCCGGCTGTCACTCGGTTTAAACAGAATACGGTTTTTAAAATTATTTCGTAATTCTTAAAAACCATGCAAGTCACTATCAAATACACTAAAATTAAAATTACACGTCTTATTACTTACACATCTTACGCGTCTCAGAGGCGCGCCGTTTTCGAGTAAATATATGTCAAGAAAGAAAATTACATAAACATTTGTCAACAATAGTTCACGCGTAAGAACTATGCGTCTCTCCACACGGAGACGTTGTGTACATACGGCGCATTGATTTTGCTGCCAACACGAGTGCACTCGTAGTTCATTCTCGTGTTCCAGCCACTTGACACGCACCATTACGCGCTCCTTCCCCCCCCCGCAACATAACTCGTATCGCTTACGTTGGCTTTTATTAACCGCAGTTGTAGAATTTTTGTAAAATCTTCTTTCACTTTTTTTGATTTCGTGAATATACGTACAATACATTTTGATGTAAACATTTATCTAAATTTAATTCTTCAAAACATATTTTCAAAAAATACAATATGATAAACTCCACTACAAAAACAAAGGTAATGGCAACTTGAGGCTAGCAACCAACAAGAACCAAAATAATAACTAACGATCGAATTCTAGAACAGGTGAGCCATTTTAAAAATTTTAGGAATGATATTGGCTGTGATAGTGTATAACCAATGCCCACAACGTCTTTTGCAGTCAGTTGCGTAGTGTAATAAAGTACTAAAATGTGTTATGTTCAATGATCTGATTTGCAGCTATTTGAATAGTTGAAATGGCTGATTAATTACATTACTGGTTTTGATAGGTTAGTTTTTCAGTTAGTCCAAAATAATATATGGAACGCGACAGTGGAAAATGTAATCTCTAAAGTCATGGAAAAATTAATACGATTTACTGGTTTCTGAAACTTTCTGTTCATCGGTTATGTTATCGAATAACTTTTTCACGGTGCGTGCACCTTGTCAAAAAATCGCGTGTGTTAAAGAGTGTTGTAATATTGTGGGTAGGTATTTTATATAATTTTATTTTAATGCTGACGACATCGAAGGAAATACTGTATATTATTTGATAATTGAACTTTTGTTTCGAAATGTTAATAAAACCTATATTAGAAGCTGAAATCACAACGGTTTACAATTTTTTATCAATTAATTTATATTTATCATTTAATTACTGTAACAAATAATTAATGCTTGATGCCTTTACTTGGTGAAAATCCATTGTAAATTATAGTAAAAAATAAAACCATAAAATAGTTTTAGTGATTTTCACTCGTCAAATGACGAGTTTATGGTTTTATTTTTTACTATAATTTATAATATAAATTACTGTAACGACAGTATTCAAACAAATGAAAATCGTACTCATGGTTGACAACCAAAAATGTCAAATTTATTCCTAAAGCCAATTCCATTTAATGCTCCAAAAAATATATTTCACTTTTGTTTACTTAATATTCTAAACACTGTTTCCATAAAATGGCCTGGAATTAAATAATTGATTAAAAACACTAATTGTTCACTTGATTGATTGTTCATTAATTAAAAACGAAAATAATGATTAGTGATCGAATTCTAGAAAATGTGAGACACTTTAATTATTTGGGAAATGATATTGGCTATGATAGGATATGATATTAATGATAAATTAGGTAAGTTTCAGGGGATCTGTAGGGCAATCAACCGTATTTTTGGAAACAAGATACGTCGGGATACAAAATTAAAGTTCTACAAAGTTTCGCACTCTTATGGTTGTGAATTATAGACAAGAAACGAGAAATAAGATAGTAAAATACAAGAGTTAAATTCAAGTTTTTAACTTGAATGAAAAATTAAAAGGTTTAGGAACAAGGGTAGAAAGAACACTTAGGAAGAACAATCTCAAGATGTTCTATGTGAAGATGAGCCGAGAGGTTTGAAAGCGATTATGGAAAGTATAATTGCGTGTTAGCTGTTGCAATACAAGTTCAGTAAAAATTAGTCTTAACCACTAAATTTTTTTATCTTTTAATTAATCATAACACTACTGACTCGGAACACTAAGTTTTTTATTGGTAAATATGTAAAAATTTACCTTATAGCCTGAACCAGTTTTCGCTTCTTACAAACTTCGTCTTGTTCTTGGTGACGGCGCCGTCGTTTGAAAGATCGATGTTGTGTGTGTGTGCGGTGTGATATGTTCGAATAGTACGTGTGATTTCAATTATTGTCTATGTTCACTTAGGATGTCGTTTTTATGTGTTTTTGTGTGATTGTATGTTTCTAGTTGTTCAAGAGTGTCTAGTTTTTGGCCTTTTGTCTGTACACGTAGAATATCCATGTCGGTGTTTGTGTTTGTGTATGTGTGTGGTTTGCATCAATGAGGTGGTTTGCAAAGATTGATTCGGTGATGGAGTGTAATGACTTTGTGTGTTTAATGCATCTCTGTTTGAAGCAAAGCCTTGACTGGCCTGTGTAGAATTTGTTACAATCTGAACAGTTTAGTTTGCAAACACCAGGTAAATCAAATTTATTTTGTTGTTTGTTTGTGTGTTTTGATAGTGTGTGTTCTGTTTTGTTTGTAGTTTTCTATGCGATTCTGTATCCTGCTTTTCTAAATTTGTGGGCAATTTTTTCATTGTGTTTATTGATGTCTGTTAGTGTTAAAACACTTGTTGTTTTCTGTATTTGTCTGTTGTTTGTTTTGTGTTTTGTGTCGGAGTTTACTGACTATTGTTCTGTTGTATCCGTTGATTTCTGCTGTATATTTTATTGTTTTTTTTCATCTAGTGGGTTGTTGTTTAGTCTGTGTATCATGGTTGTGAAAGCAGGTAGTTTGTGTTGAATTGGGTGATTGGAGGAGTTGTGTATTAGTGTGTAAGTTGTAGTGGGCTTTCTGTATATACCGAATTTGTGTCTGTGTTCAAGTTTTGTGATGGAGAGTCTAAGAAGTTTATGCTGTTGTTGTACTCGTATTCGGCAATGAAGGTTATGTTTTTGTGTAGGTGGGTCTTTGTTTATGTGGGTTAGTAGCTGTTCGCATTGTCTTTTGTTTTCCTTGTATAGAATTATGATGTCATCAATGTATGTGTGCCAATATAGTATTTTATGTAAGTGGGTACTATATTGGACAACATGGACAACAAAATCTAAGAATCTTTTAATTATTATGACTTTGATAATGAGACTACAGAAAATCACGGAATTACGAGATACACAAATTTCTTGAAACCCGCAACACATCTTGATCCTATTTTACATCCTACATTTGTGTTACTTTATCTTATCATTTAAAACTAGGACGGTAAGAATAAATTTTGATTTATTCTCCGTGCTCAGGTAATTTGTAATTGCATGTCGCTCAGTGGAATATTTACCTGGATATTAAATTCTTTCTTTTCTACATCTGCTAAAAAACCTACTCTTTTTTACCCAAACAATTATACCCTAGAGTAAGGGTGAAATTCTAAAGCGTTAAAAGGGTGGACATTTCAATTAGTTTGTCGTCAACAGTTGAGAATTTGCAACCCCTTCCTACCGGTTCTATGTGGGTTGTGAATTGATTAACGCCGCCTGGAACAATGCGTTCTTTATAAAAAGAAAAAATAACAGTAATGTGAGGAAATGTACGGATTTGTCTGAATGTTCGATTGGCTTCGCGTGTCAGGGATGTACGTTATGGGCATGGATGTACATTAGCTTACGGTTGCAGATGGGGACGGGTCAAATTATATTTGTTTCACTTACAAAAACCTTAATCACTGTTTTTTTCACTGTTTTTCATTATCGGCATCGTCATTATTAGCAACTTTAAAATCCAGTGGTGAACGTATTCTTCTAAAATATTGTAACGAGTATGGTATCGAACCGCGTAGAACAGCTGAGAACATTCTCCATTCCCCCCTTTCAGTGTGGTAGGTGTTGCCTCATTCAAGAAGGTGTTTTAGTGTGTTCAAAGAACACTTGAGGTACGCATTAAGCCGGCATGCAGTAAAGAGAGAAAGCTGTACTGGACCTCTACGCGACCTATATAAAGCCATAGAAGGCGGGTTGTCAGTTCAGTTACGTGAGAGATTTTCGTTAGCGCGGATCGAGAGTTTGTCGAAGTGAAGAATTATTGTGTTAATAATTGTGTGGAACTCTATTAATTGACATTGTTATTGGGTGTAGACAAATCTAACTGGAATTATTGTACGAGTTGATTATAAACTCTTATTTGTGATAATTAAAGCTGGATATTACTGACTTCACTGGTGTCTTGTATTTTGTTTTCCACTGTACCATACGACGATCAGTGAGATTTATTGAATCTTAATATTTCAAATAAGATTTACTTAGTTTGTTCTATACCACGCTCCGGAATATTACTTCTCAGTCTTTACCATTCTTTACAGTAGGACCAGGGATCGTAGCCTAATGCGACCGTTTCCCGCTTCCCATGACATTAACTTTGACAGGCTCATCTGCTCTGAGACATGGTTTCCTCTGTACAGCAAGAGAGTGCTTTACCTTCTACCAGCTCATCCACCATCCGTATTGACTGTTGTTTACTTGATAAAATGGGGTCTTCTTATTGCGAGACATACTCGAAACTACATTCGTTAGTTGGTTGTCAACTTTACGATGCCCCTTTATTACAACGTGGAGATAAACTTCAGGTTTTATTTTGTACACGTCTAAGATCATAACTATATTTCTGAGATTTTCCAGAACTTTAACACTTTGATCAGTGACAACTCGGTTAGTATTTTAGGCATGTGACAGTGGCAGAATTTGTTGAAATTCTGAAAAATGTAATTTAATGCGAACTTGTCAACTTTGATTATAGGGAAACTGAAAAAAGAAATACAAATAATGTTAAACCGCTTGTCTCCGCTTCAGGATTTGTCAAAAAATAGACACCTCGTTACCGTATTCATAGTTTGTAACATATTCACGAATTTCGTCTTCATTCAAATAGTTAGACTTTTCCAGAGGTCTCTCTTCAAGGTTAACAGCCCATAGGCTGGTTGGCAGCAGCTCGCCATTCTTCATGCTTTTCTGCTTTTCTTTTCAACTCACAATATGATAGTTCATATCGACCATAAGCTGTTTCATATCTTTATAGGGCACTCCTGTTTTTCGTAGGATACTGAACAGCTTGTTTCACTTAACGTTATCAAAGGCCTTTTCTAAATCAACAAAAGCAATAAATGTCGCTCTGTCTTTCCTCGGTCGTTTTTCTATTATCTCTCTCAATGCCAAAATTGCCTCCCTTGATCCCATATTTTTCCTAAAACCAAACTGATGTTCTATCAAACGGCTCTCTATGTTACTTTCTATTCTTCGAAGGATGATTCGGGTAATTATTTTTTATGCATGAGACAACAGGCGTAACGTTCTGTAGTCGTTGGATGATCGAACATTCAATCCTTTAGGTATTGGCACTATGATACACTTAGAAAAGTTTTATGGCAATTCTCCAGAGGTAGCTTCTTAGAAACACTCAACAATAGAATAAAATTTTGTACATTGTATAATAAATATTAAATGAACAATACGTATTATTTTAAGGAAAACACATTTTATCTTTATAATTTCGTTAACTAAGTACCAGTGTTACTAGAGTAATGTATAAGGTAGGCCACTCCGTCCTATTACGTTCCCATTGGTTGCTTCGCTGTGACGTCACCGCGTGGAAGGAATTTGCGCGAGCCTTTATTTACCAATGCAATCTTACCTGAAACCCTGCCCTATTTAGCATGTCCCTGGTGTTTACACGGAGTATTAACAATAATTGTAAAGAGCTATTCATATGGAAAAAGGATTAAACAATAAGATTAAATGATTTGTGACAAAAAATAATGGTAAAATCTATTTCCACATTTAATAGAAAAGTAAGCAACGTGGGGCGCCATTTTATGTACTGCTGTTTTTTACTGATAGAATACAATAGAATACACAGGTGTTGTAATTATTTAATAGTATACTACAATTAATAAATGTACCTACTGTTATTATGTTTTTTTATTCACCAGTACATGTAAAGAAACCCTTTCTCTCAGGGTTAATGATTATTAAGTTATTTGATCGTATTTACGATTGTATCTATTATTTTCTTTTCTTTAAACCAAACCAGATTCAGTTAATATGTAGTATTTTGATAATTAACCATGTAAAAAATAAATAACAATCTAATGTAACTTAACCGACTCTGAATTCTTCCAGCTGCCACGGGTTCACTTCTGGTTGTTGTTTACTTTTTTTCGAAAGCAATATTAGGCTTGGCAATCTGTTCCTTTACACAAATTTCTTATTGCTCTCACCGCTGAATGCCGCTCCCCAGGACTACTGCAACACAGATGTCTCCTCGGAACACTTAACGATCCTTTATGGCCACTTAAACTCTTCTTCAGTCCAAGGTTTTCCTCTTCTGTCGTCGTTCTATCAAGGATATTATTATATTTCTCGGATTATTATTTAGTTAATAAATATTATAATCAACACTCTGGTATCACAATTTAAATTCCTTTACTGTATTTTTTTTCCTTGTTACATTAACTTAATGATGTACAAATTTTATTTAATATAATTTAAGATTTTTCATGTAGTTACTATTAGATATATAATTAGACTCTTCATGTTACTCTTAATGAACTTAATTGAAGACTCATAACGTTACTCTTAATGCATTTAATTTTAGACTAATAACGTTTCTTTTCTCAGACATAATTAAAGACTAATATCGTTTCTTTTCTCAGATATAATTGAAGACTAATAACGTTTCTTTTCTCAGATATAATTGAAGACTAATACATTTCCTTCATCACTATACAATACAATTTTTTAACAATTTTAACAATTTGCCACTATGATAATTCCCTAATTTATTTATATCTGTTTATCATATACCTATTAAAACATATATCATTTTTCTATTTCTTATTAAACATCTTTATTTTACCTCTAATATTCGTAATTCTGTTGGTTATTTATTAAATTATAATTTTAGTACTCTTTACTCTTCTTATACATTCATTTCAATTTCACATATTATTTTCTGTACATATAACTAAATATGGTTTTATATCATATAGGAATCGCCCTCCATGTTGACTGAGTAAGTCGATATTCCCAATGGTTTTTGTTTACATTCAATACAAAATCTGCATCCTTTCTCTTTTAAAATTTATTATCTCCCTATTATGTACAGTGTGCATTTTTACAGCAGTACAATATATATAATATTAATTTATGCCTTGTTCCTGATTCGTCCAAGTAATATCGTCCATAATAATATTAATATCATTCATATTATATATATATATATATATATATATATATATATATATATTACTTAGAATCGATTACGATCGTCATAGAAGTTTTCACATCGGTCGTGCGGCCTTAAGCACACACTCTTTGCAATTTTTTATTAGTTCTCTTTCCTGTTAATAGGATATCTTTATATCATATGCGAATAAACGTAATGGAAATGTAACTGTTTTATAGGCTTGTCGTTAAAATAATTGTAAGTATTAATTATTCTGGTACTTAGTCATTTAATTCCCAGTGTTCCATGACAGTGATCCATTCTACGCTCATTAGAATATAGCCGAGTTCATTAGAATGTAACTCATGTATTTCATGTACATAACCGATTTCAGCGTATATCCCTATTGCAACCGAAGGATGTAATTATAAAGTGTGCGCTGGTTTCAACTGGCTAAGAAGAAAATTGTTACAAAAGAGACAAGAAAGACAAACAAAGTGACGGAGAAAACGTACGGGGAAAAATTCGAGTCAAGTGTTTTTGAATTGCGTTCTGGGAAAAAGTTTGAAGTGGCGCACTGCTGTATACAGATCTCATATCTCTATTGTCTTGTGTCTCAGTTTGTTGTTCCACTTTCCTATAACAGCCAACACACACACACACACACACACACACACACACACACACACACACACACACACACACACACACACACACACAACAACAACAACATCAACAACAAAGTGTTTCTTCTTATTTGATACTGGTATGCTAGAAAGTTTCCAAACAAAACTGATAACATGTGTAGCATTGACTTTAAACAAAATGCAAATTTTTACAATTTTCAGACAGAAACCAGCATTTTACTATTATAATAAGTAATAGTGTTACAATTTACAAGAAATGGCATTGTATTATTTAAATGGTTCATAAAATCACAACATTAGTGATCACATATACACTCTACCTGCTAGTGGAATATCTTCCAAGAATTTCATCAGATTCGTTTGCAAAAAATGTAAGTATTGTCTTCCATTAAGCCTTGGTGGTAAGAAAAAAAGGCCTAAGAGATTATAACCAAAAATACCCCACCACACATTAAATGAAAATGAATGTTGGTCGTGTCTTGTAGCTGTCTCATGATGGGTTTTGTTCTGCCCTAATATGGGTGTTTCAAAAGTTTACAATGTCATTTCTTTTAAACTGTAACACTTTTGGTCTGTTTTATTTTTAATTAAAGTCGAGTTTTTCGAATTTGTACTCATTTTTAATTAACATTATACACATCAATTTTTTCATAGTAAAATTTTCTACAAAGTTAGATAGAACTTTCTATTTGTTTATTGGCAAATTAACGACGTTATTTTATCACAAATCTAAAAATGTTGTGTTTTTCGACTCCAATGCTTTGTGTTTAACACAGTTTTTCTTTGAAACTAATGGAGATAGAGCTCTGGGACCTCTTTTATGCGATTTCAGTATGACGTCATTTTACCTTGGGACCAGGAATCGGGCGAACTGGTTCGCGAGCCGTAACTCGCCAACGAACCGTGTTCTGACGTATGTTTATATGCACTTTTTTATTATTTTTAGCTATAGAATCCAAGAAATCCAAGAAATTTTCGTGCAATCACCCTATATAAATTAGCAGTCTCTGTAATTCCAGCTTTGTCGTGGTCACGTGCTGAATTCCTACCTGTCATGATCCGGACGAAGCCCTTCAGTATATAAACCACGATTCTTCGGACGAGCCATTTCAATATCTCCAGCATTATCAAGTCTTAAACCACGACTTGATTGTCGTGGTTTAGGACTTGATATGGTAGAGACCTCGTCCGGAGCATGACAGGTAGCAGTTCAACAAGAACAAGATAAAGTTGGCGAGTAAACAAATACTACATGCAGGAGGAAGGTAAAGAACATAATTGAAACAGTTATTGACCTGCAAAAGAAACTGGATAAAGTCAAGTTACTGAAATTATTTAAATATTTTAACTTCTAAATATGTAATCTACACAGTGTAGCACATCAGACACGATTAATAAACACTAAGTATTAACAACGCATCATCTATTGTAAACATAGAGGCAAAGCCATTGAATATAAATAGCGGAAGATAGATGGAACGGTATCTTGTCGATTTTGCTTAGTCACGTTTTTCTACTTTTCTTCCTCTGTACCTTTCTCCCCGTACATGTCTACTTCTCGGAATCGGACCGTAATTCTTGAATTTTGGAAACCTGAGCAACAGTGCCTAACATGCGGCAATCAGTTCGGGTGGAAGAGCGGGACACTCAAGGATTGGTCACTTGTTCATTGAAACAAAATGGCTCAGTGTGTCGGTAGAAACGCTCATATGAATAAGGACGATTAAGATTTAAAAAACTACAATCCCATATCGATTTCATTAGTCACGGAATACTGTAGACACCTTAAATCGTGTAACAATGGATACGGTAAATTAGAGCATAATGCTAAAAATACGCACAATCCCGTGGACAAAAGACAACTTTTTACTTCCATGTTCCATAAGAAAATTGAAGTATAGTGAAAAACATCGTGTTCGAGATAAGGGCTGATTCTGATTGTACTGCCCTCAAAACATGACGAAAAGTCATTTTTCGAAAAGTGTCTGTGTGTAGAATTTTTTCTATGGCGAATGATAACTGCCGCAAATTTAAACAGAATGAAATAAATTTTTGCATATGTCCCTTATTTGTAGAGGACGGAAGGCATATTGATTTTGGTGAAGATCGGTTAAGGAGAGGGTTTAAGTTTTAACAAGAGTAAAGTTCTTAATTTTGATAAATAAGGTATCCTGTAAAAAAGGTCTTAATAATCCACTATCGAAGGGTAGATGAAGTATCTCTAAATGAAAAGGGTAGTTGAAAGAGAGGGGCTCATTTTCTATAAATGAAAGTGATAGTTGTAGGGGGAGGGGATAATTCTTATATGTATACAACGTTGTCGGTAACAACGAAGTAGCTTGTTGTTAAAATTCCTTCCCGGGCTGTTTGCCCGTGGTCCAATGTTTTCTGCAAATCCATACGTTTTGGCGGTGCCATATCCTACCATCATCAGTGAAAATCGAGTGCGCTAACATGAGGTTGTATACGTTAGTGAACATATTACTGTGGTTAAGGCTGAAGAAAAAAGTAGTTTATATGCAAATATTTCATTTCAAAAATGATTTAAATATAAATTTTATAACATGGAAACCATGTATGGCTCTCCATACCAATATTTCTTAAATGCTCACAAACTTTTCCACTTCAAAAATAACGTAAAAATTGTCAATCGACCATTTTAACAACAAAGAAGGCGAAAAGTGTAAGAATTAATTTTTTTCAGAAGATGCCATTTACAAACTTTGTTTTTAAAAGTAAACAAAGTGACTTTGGTAAACTTTGTAAAACTAATTAGTAAGTCTCATTAAGTTGAAAAAATTTTAGTCTTTTGACAACGCCAAAATTGTTTCTTATGTTTTGAAATGGTTTATAAAATGTAATTCAAAGATAACTCCGTAGAATTTGACAACAGATTACCTCATATTTAATGAGAAGTAGGCATCAAATGTTTCGTCAACATCAACATGATAGTCATCACCATCATCGTTGTCGCCTTCGTCATCATCATCACCATCATCTTACCTCACACTGTTGACAGAACACCGTCACAGTTATTGTCCGGTTAGCTCATTCCTCAGCAATATAGTGTTCCCCTGCATTACTTAACCACACCGTCTTTGTATATACTACAAATTTCCATCACCCAATACGATTTTTGTGACCTTCAATTACGTTTTCGCCCAGAAAATGAGCACCGATTATTACTATTTCTTTCACCGTACTATTACGAAAACACTGCTTACATGGAATAAGTCGTCAACATGACTTTTAAAACGAAAACGTTTTTAACGATTTTTAATAACACATGTTTATTATTCACAAGGTTTAGAACGGAAGTCATTATGCCACTGCTTTTAGTAGTATACGTTTTAATGAACCCTGTTCACAACGCGTTTAACAGTTACTGTTTAGACCAGTCAACGAATGTATCAAGCTGGCGCTAGAATTGTTGTTACAAAGCACTAGGATAGTTATCTTTGCTACTCGGAGGACAATACGGCACACTACGGAACACTCTCGAAGAGTCGAGAGCTTTCTTCTACCGGTTTCTCGGCTAGCCGAGCAGGTGCAGCATCTCAGTCAAGGCCGCACAACGTACCTTCCAGACTGTTCCAGAGACTTGTTGTAAGTATGAAAATTATGTTGGCACGTCTCCAAAAGGATGTAAAATTATTCTGGAAGATTTGCAGGCTGTAAGCAGTAATGGCTTGCTTACTTAGTCAGTTACAGTGAGCAATGTCTTTACTCCAGATCGAAGTACTGTGGCGAAGCGATTATTCTGTTATAATTAGTACGGAACTCTAATAGTTCAGTGTTATGATGTGAAACGGCATAACATAGGAGAACATTCCGCTTGGCAGTTGTTTGTGCGTATATTCCAAGAGAATGAACGATGCATAAAACAATACTTTAGTATATTAAGTAGAACTAGGAACAAACATAAAAGCCTGACGGCTGTCAGAGATGAGAGGCTTTGGACATAGAGAAACGTGGACGACGATATATTTTACAGTAAGACAGTACAGAGTCGGAGAACAAAGAATACCTTAGAAAGTTTTTTTGTATGTTTTAAAGTCGTTATATTTATAAACACAAACTCGTAGAAATTTTATTTATATTTATTTATTTTTATTTACACTCGTAGAAGTTATATTTTAACACACCTTCTGTTAAAATAGGAGGAAGTGGCAAAGAAACGAGAGAATTAGAAACAGAGAGAGAGAGAGAGAGAGAGAGAGAGAGAGAGAGAGAGAGAGAGAGAGAGAGAGAGAGAGAGAGAGAGAGAGAGAGAGAGAGAGAGAGAGAGAGACAGAGAGAGAGAGAGAGAGAGAGACAGACAGACAGCCAGATAGACAGAGACAGATAGATAGATAGGAAGACAGACAGACAGAGACAAACAGACAGACGAGAGAGTTGATAAGTAATAAATGAAACTGTATTCAATTTTCAGTCATTGAGAAATAGAATAATAATTATTCTTTTGAACGAGGCAATACTCAATTAATTGCTCATATATTTGATTCAATGCCACTTTATTTTAAAAGTTCGGAAAACGTGATGCAATGTAAATAAGTCAGTTATTCTCAGCCATGAGATTCTCGGTCACCTAACTCCTCTCTTTCCAATTACTTTTCCTTGTAATATTGACTGCAATAAGTAAAATCTCTGTTCATTTCTCATGAGATGTCCCAGATACTGAAGCTTTCTTATCTTTACTGTGTTAGTAACTTCCCTTTTAGGGGTAATTAGGTGTAACTTTCCTATTAGTAGTGTAATTAGGTAGACATAATTATTTGTTTTTCAGTCTTTATTTGGAAGTGGATATGTTTGTCTCAGCAGTGAACTCAACCACGTTCCGTGAAATTGCGCGCGCTTGATTTGAACGCGTTCTACGATAAGAAAGAAATACTGGCGTCATAAAAACGAAACTCAGACAGTTTATGGTAATGTAATAGCCCAGGTATTTGGATATATTGTTCACAGTGAAGTGGTTTTGAACTTTGGTTTTATGTCTTAATAACACAACTTTATCTCGTTTAGCCAACACGAGTGAGAATTTATGTTTTCCTTTAATCGTCACTGTAAAATATATTTCCCCACTAACTTTATTATAAAGTTTTCTAATACATTGTTTCAACTGGCTTTCTGTAGTACAGTTGAGTACTGGCAGTACTTCGTAACTCTACGTATATATTATTCATAAACCGTAGGCCTATAGGTGGAAAAGTGTACCGTGTCTCTACATTTGTACACAAAGTACACACTAACAAGAAAAAACAATAATAATTATTATTAATTACAAAACAATGTATAACCAATTTTTGGTTAATTTGTAAATGAAAAAACCAAAACCAAATTCCTGCGCATCGTATACTTTTTACGTAAATAGGAAATATTAGAATGAAAGATGAGTAGCAAGGATTACCAACTAGAGACATTTGTAAAGGAAAAGAAAAGGAAGACGTTGAAAGTCCCAGATAATTACTACCGCTATTACCTATTACCCTAATTGGATAATAGTTATTGTGTGTAGGACTTACTGCACTTTGAGGAACTGTCGCACTGTTTAATTCTAATTAGAATTTAAAGTTGTAATTAGTGATTCTGCTGGAGTCAGTACTACTGTTTCCACTCTACAACATTACGATCCGTGCAACCGTCGTAACAGTATGTTGTTAAACCGTTACATTACTACAGAATCCATAATATTGTAAGAAAAATACATTCAGTCGACTACAGTAATTCGTGGTGCGCACCAGCGACATCGCGTGTGTTCTCACGTTTGGGGGTTTTTATGTGTTTTTTGTGTTTATATTTATTTTTATTGTGGTGTGTAAAGTTGTACAAAAAGTTGTTTTTAATATTTTAACTATTGACGAACTTCACCAAGGGATATTCCTGATGATGGGACATATGTCCCGAAACGCGTAGAGTTTCGTAAAGGATAAAGGCCACCAGACGGAAAAGGAAAAGGTAAAACTGTTTTACTATTTATATAAGAAAAATACATTAATTCATAGTAAATACACTAAGGACTTTTGTAGTTAAAAAGATACAAATTAACCAAACATTAATTTTAAGTATTAAAATTCGTAACCTTCATGAGGTAATTTGTAGAAGGCCAGCAGGATCAGACTGAACGTGATTAGATGGTCAAAACAAATTTCGGAACTTGGATTAGGTTTAATATTATGAAACAACGTGAGTCATAGTAATTTGCATACAGGAGAATCGCAGTTTGTAGTAACCCTGTTATTCACAAGAGGCTTGTAGATTTACTTCGTTTGCTAAATCGCCGTTTCCGTAAAGAATCGTGGTGAAGGGAATAATATAATTATCTTCACGCCAAAGTATTATTAAACACACCGCGTTAAGTTAATATTATTTTAAAATCTTACTGTTTTAATTAAATTTATTTTGTATAATGCGATTTGAAGGGACGCTTACAAAAACTCATCTTACTTGTAGACACATCGCGCGTTAAGACGAGTGATATTCTGTCGGCGGTAGACGGGTGAGGTGTTTAATTCGCGTCACAGGCACAGATCGACTTTGTGTAACTGTGCAAACATCTAAAGGCAAAATCTCGCGCGCAGAACTTGCTCGTAACTGAAAGCGAAATCTTAAACCGACCTTGACCTGTTTTCCTCCTTTCCTTCAACTATACTATTACTACTACTACTACTACTGCTAGTGTAATAGTCGTCATTGTGCTTGAAAATTGAAAATCCAATCTACACACAAAAATTTGATGTTTAAGATAAACATATTCACTTTCGTTTTATTTTGTTAAAAAAAGAACGTAAGAGCTCTATATTTTTTTTTACTACAACATGAGATATATTAATGCAGTTTATATTAGTACAATGTAGGACTACAAATATCTTGTCAGTGACAAATGTATCTCGCCATTAAGAGAGCGACGCAGAGTCTTCTGTACTTGGCAGGCAAAAGAAATAATCGATGCTTCATAGGCGGTCGCGTGTTTGTGTTACAGTCTGTAAAATATTAAACTGAACAATATGGATATGTGTTTACAGAAAGGGAGTATAACGGGTCTTGGCAGCAGGGCAACTGACAGAGAATAAAAATGCAGATTTTACGTTGACTTTGAACTGGTCCTCTCCGACTAACACAGCAGAACTAATTTATTGTTACTTGATAATATTGATTCGACGAATTTACAGAGCGCTCGTTATTAAATACATCTCTTTTCAACCGTTAATACAGAACAAATAGTGGTGTCGTTGCCAAATAACAGATTACAATTTTCCCTCTTTATCACTGTTGGGAAAGTATCTATTTATTAATTTAGCTATTCTCAACACTATTTGTTGTTTTGAGTGTATCTAAACGTGTCATATTTCACACGTTACTCTACATTAAGACGCTAAAGTGTATTGGGTTAAACTTTGCTTTGTTTTATTAATTACAAAGTAGGAATCAGAATGCATATTGTTACATAATACGGAAAACGTGTTACGTAATACGGAATGCTCTACAAGTATCTTGGCTATTCCAGCTGTAATGCGTGTGTGTGTGTGTGTGTGTACATTCTGCTCCTACTTTGAGATGAAAGACATTTACGCGTGAACTATCGAGTCTATTCCAGACCGTAACAGACAGCGCAGTGTGTTCAAGGACACTGTTTATAGTGGATTTTTGAGAGCGTCTGTTTGTTTAACACGTCATCCAAAGTGACAGATTATTCTGGCATATCAGCGGGGTATAAATATAGGCATTTCGCGACAGTCAGTTTAGTTTACTTCGGTCTATTACACAGTGCGTTTCAAGTGGTTATAGTGGTTAAAAAGTGATTATAGTGCAGAAGCAATATTAGAATTAAAGGGATAATAGTGACATTATTATTTGAGTGGGCAGAATAACTTGAATTGTTGTACGAGAATAATCTTGTTGAATAACTTGATGATTACAAACTGTTAATTGCAATAATTGAAACTGGTTTTTAGTGACTTAATTGGTGTCTTGTATTTTGTTTTCCACTGTACATACGACGATCAAGTAGACCGTCGCAACAATATAATATTTTTTAACCTTGTTATATACTAAATAGGAGGAGCCAACCGTGTTCGGTTACTCCCACTTCCTACAGTGAATGCAGTACCAGATGGTGTTAAGTTCCAAAAACCTAACTGTCGTTGTCTGATGGGCTCGGAGATTTTTGTGTAAGCACGAATTGTTGTGTTAACTCCAAACGTAAATAACATTGTGTTGGAAGAAGTGGTGAGGTCAGGTATAAAGATCATCACCATCATCTTCTTCACATCATAGGCATAGGTAAGGTGCTGCCTGTTCCGCCTTCAAAAATCCTCTAGCCATCTCTTCCTGGATCTACCTACACACCTGTGGCCTAAAGGTTTGTATTTCCAGACTTGTTTAAGTGGTATGAAATCTGACGTTTATTGTAAGAGTTTTTCCACTGTTGTTTGTAATCTTTTAATTTTTCATTCAAGTTAAACACTAATTAATGATTAATGCTTGATGCCTTTACTTGGTGAAAATCCATTGTAAATTATAGTAAAAAATAAAACCATAAAATAGTTTGAGTGATTTCCACTCGTCAATTTATTAAAATTATTGATTTTTGATTTAATTATTGATTTAATAAATTGACGAGTGGAAATCACTAAAATTATTTTATGGTTTTATTTTTTACTATAATTTATAACTTAACCACTTGTAACTCTTCTCTTATGGTCTCATTCCTTATACGATCTCAAGTTTAGAACACATTTTAACTCCTCTTAAGAACACAATTTTTGACTGTATTTTTGACCATAATTCAAACACATAGCACTCACAATTAAGTGTAGGATGACGCATCCGATTTTTCGAGAGCGTTGCGAAATTGTAATAGCAAAGTAACACAGTGAGAAGAAAGTCTGTATAAAATTACAAGTCTCTATTTTACAATGTCTGTATTGTTTACAAATGTACACGTTTAAAACAACAACAATAACTGTAAGTATAATATTATGTAACATAAAACATCATATCACTAATTCAATCTGAAGTAACGTTATTACACTAGATATTAAATATTACTGTAGACTATGAAAAATAATAATTGTAATATAAACTACAAAATAGTGTGTTACACAGAACATACGAAAATAGTGTATTACAACATACTAAGCCCAAATAAAGCTGGAAACCGTGCGTCGAAATGTATCAGTCGATGAGGAGGAGTTCAAGGTTAACGTAAAACGTATTCTCTCTCCTCTCACAACACAGCAGTGTCTCGTCGCCATGACCTCGCGTGTAACTCAAATCTTTAGGCTCTGTTTTCTGTTTGAGCACTAACTAAACTCACATAAACTCTACGTTGCGTCTGTTTGAAACATTGATTATTCAACCGCCCGCCCTTTGCCACTACAGAGATATTGGGCTCTTCAGAAGCCAAGATTAAACGATATATGTTTCTTAAATACACAAAATTTATTAATACAAAACGACGCGCAATAAGTATACACCATACGAATACAGTATAGACGATGATAAGGTTGAATTATGAATATTAATTATATTTGATAATCCTACAATATGACCATAGTACTTACGAACAATCATCGAATTTTATTTAGTTAAAAGTTTAATTTGTGTAATCTTAGGTAATAGCTGTGCGTGTTACTGTGTAATATTTATTTCGATTCATAAAATTTTCGAATTGAGCGAAAATAATAATTTTCATTTTTATTTTCTGTATGGAATTTCAACTGGAGTCAGTAACTTTGCAAAAAGCAAATATAGGGTTTTTTTTTAACCACGTTTACATAATTACGTGCTAAATTAGTAGTCGTTTAAACGTTTATAACGAGAGACCCCTGGAAGATTTGCCAGTCTCCTAAATCTAACTCAAATCAGATTTTTCCGATCTGACGATAAGCTGAGATGCTTGGAAGCGCTAATCGGAATAATTTTTCTATAGTGGTGCAACAGTGATAATTCTGTTTGTGATTATAACTGTGACGATTTAAATTGTAAAACAAATAAAAAAATTAATAATAAAAATATAAAATGGGAAGTTAGTGAAAACCATTAAATCGCACTATTAAACCAAATACCCCTGAACTAACTCATAATAGTAATGAGAATTAAATAAGAAAATTTAACTAAAATAATTAATTAAAACTGTGAAAGCAAAAGTAAAAAAAAATAAAAACTGTTAACCCTTTATTAAATTTATCATGCTATGACCTGTGTATTCCGGATCCAACTTGCATACCAACCCGGCATTAAATAAGAAATACCTGTAAACCATAATGTAAATAATTAATAATTTAAAGTCACTAGTAGTAGTTGTAATAAATTCTGTAGACAAGCAAAGTCTCGATTGTTTATTTTGTCGAACTGTAAGACTGTATTACTAATTAAAAGTTGGAACTCTATTATGGCGGAGTATTCACTCCGCGTCGTGGCAACTTTCCTGTTGTAACAATGTAGGACTTATGATGCGGTTTTCAAACTGTAAACAGCTCCAAGCGAGGCTCTGAACAAAATGTTTTTTTTTTCATTTTATTTTATTGTTAGCTTCCACTAAAAGTGTGGAGATCTAGATATAAGTAACTAAGATGTAGTGAGTATTTTTTAAAAACAAAGATTTGAAAAAAGAAAATGAGTGTATAAGGTGACATCTCCTGTTAATTAAATAAACGATTAAATATGGTTCAAATTAAGGGTAATTCCAACATAATGTGAAAAGAATATGTAAACTCCAATACTACGGTGCCATTAAATATGTGATGTGAATAACTCTGAATAGTGACGACTAAGACCTAAACTGCATTTACACTACCGCCGAGGATCAGGACGACTTCACGCTAGATGACACCGTAACATCCATTTCATCATTAATTGACTCCGAGGACATCCACTGGAAAGACTACCCCGATGACAACCCACGACTAAGAGAGTACAGAAGAATAACGCGGCAGGACATGGACAGATAACATTTAACTAAGAGGTGACGCGGAAGCTCGTCTTCCGTGAATTATGTATATTTAAAATATAAGTAATTATAAATGAAAAAGACTTTTAAAAGACAATCTCTAAGCGTTAAGCTTTAAAATGGTGTAACCAGTAATTTCTGAAATCATACGTTGTAACATAACTCTTGTGATGTAACTTTGAAACATCGCCCAACTAAATAAAACCATTCTTCAAATGGTATTTAAGTAATAATGTAATCGTCTAAACAATTAGAGTAAATTTGAAACTTCTTAACTAGTTTAAAGAGACTCGGATCCGAGGTAAATACATTATCTGTATGATCATTTTTAAGACAGAAAACCCCTTTACAATTTCTCTGTAAGTAAATTTGTTATTTGTAATGTGTTACCTATCATATGTAAATAAAGGGATGTCATCTTTGTTACATACTGAAGTGAGTGCATAAATCAGCTAAATTCCCTCCCCTTGTTTCCTTTAATTAGAGTAATTATAATTATTGTTAGTGATGTGTTTGATTTTTCAGTTTGTTACAACGTAGGCAGCCTGTATAATTGGCTAGAGTCAATTATCACGGGTTCCCTGGATTATAACGTAGCCGATACGCTATAAAATGCACCACTCTGCTTTCTTGTAAAAATAATTGTTTACAGAGTGTCACATATAAAATGCGCCACTCTGCTTTTATATAAAATGTTAGTGTACGTAGTGTCTCATATAAGATGCGGCACTCTGCAGATCTATGCACTCAGTTAATATATTGTATGTAAAACAAAAGGCTAAGTAGCATAAAAGAATAATAGTGACAATATTAATTTACCATTGTAAATTTTGTGTGAGATTACGCACATACTCGTATATCATTTACTTAATATACGTGAAAATAATACAAGCTATTATTGTATTACACCAATTCATGTAGGTACTTGTCAAAATGTTCAGTCTCTAACACGTCTATTTTGCGACAATTCAAGACCTGTAGTTTTCCTGTATATGCCTGCATAAATATGTAATTTGTATTTCTGTTGCCACGGTGAGTTATATAAACAATTGACCAAATTAAACAAGTTCAATTACGTGTAAATAAATTGTAAGTGAAATTCTACTCCTCTCTAGTAGCAGAATTAGATAAACTAAAATTAGTACGTAAAACTAAATAATAACTTAAACTCAGCTTAATAACGGGCTGTAACTTGTTTAAAACGCATATCGTTGCGCATCGCAAATACCACCCTCGTTAAAGCTAGCCGATACAAGTCTGTAAAGGAAGCCGTCAGCTGTTGTTGAATAGAACAATAACATTCTCTCACCCCCGAGTGTGATTCTCCCCTTCTTACGCATACTACTATGCCATTGTTTAAAAGAAAACTAGTTTGACCCAAATTCCAGCGTAACAGCTGATCGTTGAAAGTAAAGTTGACGTCTGTGTGAATTTTTTCTCTTTGTCTGAGATGATAAGTAATTCTCTTACAACCAATGCAAATGTTTTACCATGAACTAAATTGTGTATGCAATAATTGTATAGTGTAGTAGAATAAGTATTTGTAGTGATTCACATTTCCAAAAATGCTTTAGTTAACCCTCTCTTTTGTTAGATAAAGTGTCAAACCCCTTACACCGAAACAAAAACTTTTAAACAAAGTAAAATTAAATCGAAGTAAATAAACGTGTCCTAAAAAAATATAAATAATAAAATATTTTTTTGAAATAAATAATAAGTCCTTTAAAAAAAATAAAAAAGTTTAATAATATCTTAAATTAAACTAACGTGTAATAAAAGTGTAGTAGTAAAATAATTAAAAAGAAATTAATAATAAAAGTATATTTGAATAGTGTAAACACCCGGTTGTGGACTGTTTGAAAAATAATTCCCCAGATTGCCAGTATAAGACAACTCGTTCGTGCAGGAGATAATCGTGTTTAGTATTGTAGTAAGCCACCCCCTATTGTTCTGAACTGGTACCGAAGTAAACAATAGCCACCACCCCGTGTATAATACAATGCTTCTAGTGTAAATTGTTTGTCCCCACTTGCATTGTAACAGCTGATCGTTTAATAAGAATAAATGTACCTCTCCGTGAAATTCCGCTTGTCTCAGTAGAATAAGCAATTAGAGTTAAGAAAGGATCTAAGTTCGAGTATGGGATCGACTTTAGATTACCTTAGTAGTATTAAGAGATAGAGATAAGTACGCAACAAAGTCACAACGGCGCCGCACTGAAAAGGGTTAAAGAAAGTGCAGAAAGCTAACTAATAGAGTTAGAGTATGCAAATGTAATCAGTCGGGCCACGATATTGTGAAGTTGCGGGAAATTAGTAGTAAGAAATAAAATTAAGGTAGCCTTTAAGAAACGAGATAAAGGGAACTTCACAAAAGAAAAGAAAACGAGTACTAAGTAAATTTCACACGGTAATCCCCAAGCATACCCCAGTACCTTTCTTTCGAATTCACCTTGTTAAAAGTCCCCCCCCCCAATGTCTCTTTTAAGCGGCGGAGTATGTGACGATTTAAATTGTAAAACAAATAAAAAAAAATTAATAATAAAAATATGAAATGGGAAGTTAGTGAAAACCATTAAATCGCACTATTAAACCAAATACCCCTGAACTAACTCATGATAGTAATGAGAATTAAATAAAAAAATTTAACTAAAATAATTAATTAAAACTGTGAAAGCAAAAGAAAAAAAATAAAAACTGTTAACTTTTTATTAAATTTATCATGCTATGACCTGTGTATTCCGGATCCAACTTGCATACCAACCCGGCATTAAATAAGAAATACCTGTAAATTATAATGTAAATAATTAATAATTTAAAGTCACTAGTAATAGTTGTAATAAATTCTGTAGACAAGCAAAGTCTCGATTGTTTATTTTGTCGAACTGTAAGACTGTATTACTAATTAAAAGTTGGGACTATATTATGGCGGCGTCGTTGCAACTTTCCTGTTGTAACAATGTAGGACTTATGATGCGGCTTTCTAACTGTAAACAGCTCCAAGCGGGGCTCTGCACAAAGTGTTTATTTTTTCATTTTATTTGATTGTTAGCTTCCACTAAAAGTGTGGAGATCTAGATACAAGTAACTAAGATGTAGTGAGTATTTTTTAAAAACAAAGATTTGAAAAAAGAAAATGAGTGTATAAGGTGACATCTCCTGTTAATTAAATAAACGATTAAATATTGTTCAAGTTAAGGGTAATTCCAACATAATGTGAAAAGAATATGTAAACTCCAATACTACGGTGCCATTAAATATGTGATGTGAATAACTCTGAATAGTGACGACTAAGACCTAAACTGCATTTACACTACCGCCGAGGATCAGGACGACTTCACGCTAGATGACACCATAACATTCATTTCATCACTAATTGACTCCGACGACATCCACTGGAAAGACTACCCCGATGACAACCCACGACTAAGAGAGTACAGAAGAATCACGCGGCAGGACATGGACAGATAACATTTAACTAAGAGGTGACGCGGAAGCTCGTCTTCCGTGAATTATGTATATTTAAAATATAAGTAATTATAAATGAAAAAGACTTTTAAAAGACAATCTCTAAGCGTTAAGCTTTAAAATAGTGTAACCAGTAATTGCTGAAATCATACGTTGTAACATAACTCTTGTGATGTAACTTTGAAACATCGCCCAACTAAATAAAACCATTCTTCAAATGGTATTTAAGTAATAATGTAATCGTCTAAACAAGTAGAGTAAATTTGAAACTTCTTAACTAGTTTAAAGAGACTCGGATCCGAGGTAAATACATGATCTGTATGATCATTTTTAAGACAGAAAACCCCTTTACAATTTCTCTGTAAGTAAAATTTTTATTTGTAATGTGTTACCTATCATATGTAAATAAAGGGATGTCATCCCTGTTACATACTGAAGTGAGTGCATAAATCAGCTAAATTCCCTCCCCTTGTTTCCTTTAATTAGAGTAATTATAATTATTGTTAGTGATGTGTTTGATTTTTCAGTTTGTTACAACGTAGGCAGCCTGTATAATTGGCTAGAGTCAATTATCACGGGTTCCCTGGATTATAACGTAGCCGATATTTTATATAACCACTAACACAACTTTGTTAAATAAAATGTTTTTGCGTGTTACATAAACGAATAAACTTGGTTCATTTTCTTTTCTGCCCGGAGTGTTAAAAACCTGGAGTTTAAGATATGCTTTAATTATTAATTAATTAATTTACTTTAAAATCAAAGGGCGTGTTCTCTGGAAGCATGATGCGCCGACGATGTCGTGCGGGGGCCTGTTGTAGAGACGTGTTTCTTGGGTACCCCCACGAAGTGTCAGCGTCCGTCTCTTTACGTATGTGGAGGTTACTTAAGCGAACCATAGCTTCCTGGAGAAAATCAAAAATTTCCGGTACTCTTCGGCCAAACCGATGCTTGGTATGTCAAGTTCCTAGCACAAAGGGCAGATTTGAAGAAAATTGGGTTCCTGACTCTGCTCACCGAATTGCGATGTTGGCCCCAGTAGATGACTGAGCAAAATAGGTAGACAGGCTGAGTACTGAATTAGTTTGGTAGGTTGGGTGACGTAGAACAGCAACAAATGTTAGAAGATTATACTAACAACCCGATACGATACGTCACGGACGCATCATTGTTTAGATTAATAATAATAACGACATACGCGGTGGGTGCCGAATAACTGCAACGGTGTGACGTGTGGTTGTGTCCGTTAGCACCTTGGCGACAAAGAGTAATGTTAAAAAGCCTGTTGGACTTGCTAAGGAAGTGGCGGGTGGCGATCAATATGGAGAAATCCGAGGCGATCTGCTTCTCGCCTAAGTCTACTTCTGGGTGCTAATCCCTCTCATTGGAGGGGAGACCCATTCTTTGGACCAAATCGCTCAAGTATGTGGGCGTTCGACTTGACTGTCGCCTAAACTTCAACGAGCACGTAACCAAAACCCTGAACAAGGCTCGTGTCGTCAGAACCAAACTTTTCCCCATCCTTTCGTGGAACAGCCGCCTAACTTTCCGCACTCAACTGACTTTGTATCTGCTGTTCCTATGAACTTACATATGCGGCGCCCGCTTAATTGCCTGTCCTATTAGCCACAAAAAGGCATAGGCTCTCAGCCTTCGAAAGCCAAAACCTAAGATTCATATCGGGGACCCCGTGGTTTTTAAAAAATAACGCTCTCCACAGGGGTCTACGAGACCCTAACTTGGAAGTGTTTGTTTGATCCTTGACGGCTATTTTTTTAGCAAACGCCGGCGAATCCGCCTACCCGCATCTCCATCGTCTGGGCAATATAGAAAATGCTCTGCCACCTCATCGTGTCAAGCGTCCTCGAGAGCTACTTGACGATCCCCCACATTAATTTTTCATGAACCCCTGTCAACCGTCCCCCCACCTCACTGAGCTCCATGTATCCTGCCAGGATCAGACAGGCAGATCCCTAGGCTGCCGCGTTCGACGCTGGTGTTGTAATCAGCGGCTGCCATACAGATAGACTGCACAGTCTACATAATAACCAGTCATCACCTACTTTTCAGTCTCGGCTGGGCTGAAACTCAGAGGTTGGGAAATCGTGAGGCGTGCAAGTCCCAAATTGCAGGAGCCGTCCGCCCTGTAGTGGCAACCCATCGTTACGGACGACACACCTCCGGCCAGTCGAGCTTATCGACCACACCAATGCGTCTTTAAGCTTCTGGGGGCCACGGAGCACGCCTCCGGCCTGGCGACTGGCTGCAGCACATCACTCAGAGATGCCCCCATAATATACACGCCACATCGTGTATTCGTGGACCGCAACTTAACTCCTTGTGCTGATCTGCACTGTAAACGTGTCGTTTAGTCAACGTTAAAATTTCAGCAGAGTTAAACATTTCACTTTGTTATTTTTGTTCCAGCTCAACATTCCTTGTGTGCAAACATAAATTCAACATAAATTGTGTGCAAGTGTAGCTAAAGTGGATCGTTTTATACGGTAGATTTAAAGGGGTTGCAAAGAGCAAACTTTATATAAACGGATTAACGCGACGTAATTCCGAGCAAAGTAAAATAACAAAGGTTTATTGCATACAACGAACGGAGCTTTAATATTAACAACAGATTAAACACAGCAATGCGCTGTAGCCAGTGCCCAGCGGGACTGCCTACTGTACGTGTCTGTGACTTACAACATCGTCAACGCTATGCAACAAAAATTATTGTTTTCATAAATCGAATATTTTAATAGATTCGTTTTTACTTCCACATTCCATAAGGAAATGGTAGTATGATGATGGCGAAGAAAATCGTGTTCGAGATAAGGGCTGATTCTGATTGT
Source organism: Magicicada septendecula (assembly GCA_034769895.1). NCBI lineage: Eukaryota > Metazoa > Arthropoda > Insecta > Hemiptera > Cicadidae > Magicicada > Magicicada septendecula. The sequence continues at coordinate 741,442 of CM068369.1, forward strand.
ACTACCTCAAAGCATAAAGAAAAGTAATTTTCCTAAAAGTGTTTGTGTGTATGTCTGTGTGTAGAATTTCTTCTATGGCGAACGATAACTGCCAAAAATCCAAACAGAATCAAATAATGTTGTACATATGTGCTTGAGTTGTAAAGACCTCAAGGCCTATTGATTTTGGTAAAGATCAGTTAAGGAGAGGTTTTATGTTTTAACAAGACTAAAGTACTTAATTTTGATAAATAAAGTATCCTGGAAAGAAAGTCATAATAATCCACTGTAGAAAGATAGATGAAATATCTATAAACGAAAAGGGTAGTTGAAGAGGAAGGTGATAATTTTTTATATGTGTACTACGTTATCGGCAACAAAGAAGTAGTTTGTTTTTAAAATTCCTTCCCGAGCTGTTTGGCCGTGGTCCAATGTTTTCTGCAAAACCAGAGGCTTTGATAGTGCCATGACTGACATCGTCAGTGAAAATCGAGTGCGCTAACGTGAGGTGCTATACGTTAGTGACTACAGTACAGTGGCTAAGGCTGAAGAAAGAAGTATAAGGACGTAGTTTATGTGGAAATATTTCATTTCGAAAATGATTTGAAATATAAACCTTAGAACATGGAAGTCATGTATGGTTCTCCATACCGATATATACATATACCTGTGTACTAATCAAAAGTTACTATATTAGATGTATATAGATTATAACTCGCGTACACCGCATATTTTCTGTATAAAATATGTATGCTCGGATGCACGCACATGTATGTGTGTGTTTCTGTCACAGTAACGCTTAATTTCCTCTCTCTCTCTCTCTCTCTCTCTCTCTCTCTCTCTCTCTCTCTCTACCCTTTCACCATATTTCAGCTTATTTTTCTATTTGTGCCTGTCTTTTCAATCTCAAACCTGAAGGAATATTTGACATTTCCATAGTCCCATCTACTTTATCCTTAATTGCTTACTCTTCTTTTTTCTTCATATGAATGGTCAAGCTCCATATTCTCTAATCGGCTATTTCTATTGAGTGTGCCAGTAAGGAAAATCTCCCCTGACCGCGTTACCAGCGCTGTGCAGGGAAAGGTCGGTGATGGAGCATCTCACTGCATCTGACCTCCCAGGATTTGTGTAAGGTTTTCTCCCCTAGAAAGTAGATAGCAATGCTCAATAGTAGAGGAGTGAGTCGCTACAGAACTAGAAGCGCGAAAAGATTACAACGTTACCCGTGAACTGCTCTTCTGTACCAATCCACCATGAATAATGTATTCTCTGCTTATAGATTTTCCGGTCACTAACCCTACACTCCGTAAGGCGTGCCTTAATAAAACTCTTTATACTTTTACAACAGTTGAATTAGTCCTATTAAAGCGCTTGCTATTGTCTGTGCAATGTATTCCTACATTTATACTTCAGCATAACTCGTACATAAAAGGTGCTAACAAACGCAAATTTAATCTCGCCAAAGTTCACAGTTAAATCATATATCTTGTTACAACCGATATAATTTCCTCTCTGTCTAATGTTACCTATTTGGTTTCGGTATTGGCCTAACTGGGTACAACAGATACAAAATATGCTTCTGTAACAAAGACTATAGAAAAACTACTTTTTTCTGTCATGTTACAAACGCAGTCACAAGGTTGTTGCTAAGCAAAAATAGAGAGAAGAATTAAGGACATTTTGCGGAAAACCAGTTTTATTTTATAAAAGATAAAAGTTCAAGAAATTCCATTGGATTCCTAAGGATTTTGGAAGAAAAATTTGTAGAAATTAACGTGGCGATATATTTTCCTTTTCGACTAGAGAAAGCTTTAAACAGAGTTGAATGAAATAGTGTACTGAAGATTCTGAAATATATTGATATTGACTAGATGGTTTGAAGATTATTAAAGAAGTTGGCTAGTGGATAACAGATTAACCATTGACAGCTGTCTAATAAACATTTTTTTCCTTGTAATGTCATAAGCAACTTTAAACATTTTACAGTAAAGTTCACTAGACATGAATCAACCGTTTCCGTGCTAACGGCGCATGTTACGAATTGTGCATGCGTCAGCAGAGAAACAAAACTCAGTTGCCTCCGAGACGGCTGTGGAGATTATTATGTGCGTACTTTTCAAAAAACATCAGTATTCATCAAAAGTGTAGCGTTTAGTTTCATTTATGTGGTTTGTTGCTTTTTTCCGGTTTGTCGAGTGAAATGGATCAGTCTGGTTCACCGTCGACTTCTGTGCAAAAGAAAGTCATAGTCATAGTCAGAGTCGGAAAATAATTATTTATAACGTTTACAAGTTTATGAAATCTGAAGGCAAAGAAACATCAGAAAAAAAATTACAGGAACGGGTAGCTCAAGCGTGTGGTGTGTCGCTAAGTAGTGTTTTTAGAATCATTAAAGAAGCATCCGCGTATACGGGTGATACAAAATATTTCAGCACTCCCCATAAAAAACGTACGAGCAAAAAGTAAAAACCGATATAGACGATTTTGACAAGTGTACAATTCGACGAATTATTCACGACTGTCACACAACGGGAGGAGAAAGACCAACATTAAAAGTTATTTTAAGAATTTTACGAGAACGAATTAATTATAATTCGTAGTCTCGAGTCTTAAACAAATTATTCGACAAATGGGATTTCGGTAGAAACGTGCTGAAAACAATAGAAAACTTTTAATAGAGAAACATGACTTCATAAACTTGAGAGTAGATTTTATAAGAAAAATACAGCAGTACAGAGGAGAACTGCGGCCCATAGTGTACACTGACGAAACCTATTTTCACAGTTCGACGTCAGTTACAAAAACGTGGACAGACAGTGACAAAAGTGGCTTAAAAACTCCAATAAATAAAGGACAGCGGGTGGTTTTAGTTCATGCTGGTGGTGAAACTTTGTTTGTATCCAATGCTCTATTAATGTTTAAATCGGGTTTCAAAAAAGGCGATTATCACAACGACATGAACTACGAAAATTATGAAAAGTGGGTGGGTGAAATGCTTATACCGAACTTGAATAAGAACAGTGTAGTAGTAATAGACAATGCCCCCTACCACAATGTACAATTAAATCCAGCTCCAACATCATTAACAAAAAAGGGAGACATGATTAACTGGTTACAGAACCATAACATTCCTTGTAGTCCATCTATGTTAAAACCTGAGTTCTATGAACTAATTAAGCAACATAAACCAACATACAAAACTTTTAAAATAGATGCTATTTTGGCAAAACATGGACAATCCGTTTTACGACTTGCACCCTACTGCCCGGATCTTAATCCTATTGAACTGATTTGGGCAACCGTGAAGAAGCGTGTTAAAAGAAAGAACGTGCATTTTTCTGTAGACAGTGTCATAAACTTAGCGAAAACAGAATTTGATTGTATTTCTCCACCAGACTGGAGATCAAGATGTGACCACGTCATGAAAATTGAAAACGACTACGTGAGATCGGACCAAATAATGGATACTGTGACAGATCGTTTAGAAATTAATATTGGACGGGATAGCAGCAGTGAAGACGATTTGAGTGATAGTGATAGTGATAGTAACAGTGTCGGAAATATTAGTGGGGTGGAAGAACTGACCTAAATAATTGTAATTGCACGTAAGTAAATGAGGTCTATATTACTTAAATAGTTTTAGTCCAATTGTTGCATTAATATTGTCTCTTGTTATTTATGGATAGTTTAAATCTGCTTGTTCAAAAAAACACACACACACACACCCAGTCATTTCGCATCTGTTGTTGATGTTACTTACTCAAACAAATTAAGATGCCAGAGCAATGTGGATCATATATTACTACGTTTTTTCGTGAATCGTAACGTGTACACAAAGTGTACACATTCCAAAATGTACAACTATTGTTGATGTCTAGGCTCGACTTTGGAGAAACATTGCAACAGACACAACACGTCAAGTCACTGTTTAGAAAATAATGGCAGATTTAAACATTTTATAACTGTGTTAAAGCTTTATTACTGTTGTGTCTGACGTTTGTTTCACCTTAAAAAATGTCCACATTTACTGTCTGGTCGTGTCGTAATCGAAATAAAAACTTACCTACAACCAAATTTTTAGTATTTAGTAACTTAGTAAAAAAGCAGTGAATTAAATATAAAACGTACTAAACTGTAAAAACCTTAAAAACAGTTAAAAGAATAGCAAAACAATTTGAAAATTATAGGAATAATTGGTTAGTAAAAAGTTAGGTAAGTTAGTAAAAAGTAAGTTACATGTGTGTGTGTGTGTGTGTGTGTGTGTGTGTGTGTGTGTGTGTGTGTGTGTGTGTGTGTGTGTGTGTGTGTGTGTGTGTGTGTGTGTGTGTGTGTGTGTGTGTGTTGGTAGGGCTATAAAATTTAGTTGGGTAAATTTGGTAATATAATTAAAAATATAATATCTAATGAAATGTAGAAAACAATAAACCCATAAAAACGTTACAAATTAAAAATAAACAATTGAAAGCATTGTAAGAATGGACAGACAATACAAAATTAAGTAAAGTTATAAAACAAAATTGTGGTGGCGTGTACTTATGTAAGCGCGTTAGAAGTTATACTTCTTTGTACATCTTTGGCGTGATTCAAAAACTAAGGGTTAACATGCATGCTAAAAATTTATACGAGTATAACGATAAGAGGTGTGAAGGGAGATGGTAAATACGATTATCGGTTACAGATAATGCATCCAGCTGGACCCGTGAAAAATATTTGGAACGTATTGCGGTTTAGAGATAATAGATTGGAGATGACATGTAGCAAACGTTCTTTTTGTTTATCGTTATTATTATACCATTTTTCATATGGTTGACTTTTGAGAAAAACTCTTGGCTCCTTAATTCCAGCTCGAAGTATATTGCAATAATCTTCGTCTGAGGAAATATTGTTATTTTGATAAAAAGAATCAAAATCAGAGTAATCATTATTTTCGAGATTAACCCTAATATCTTTATAACAATTTGCATAATTTTTTAATTCAGGCTCATCTTTTCGCATAGGTGATAATATAGTTGTAGACAGACATAAAAGTTGCTTCAAATCTAGACTGCTGAGGTTTATTTACCACTATTTTTTATAGCATGTAAACGTGTGTTTGGGTGTCTATAATATGACTATTATAAACTAAAAGATAAAAATTTAATTCAATTGAATTAAATTAAATTCAATATTATAATATTTAAGTAGAGAAAAATTAATTGTTTATCAAATAGCTAAAAATATTTACGAATAGTGTATTACACTAATGGATTTACTTTTCGATAGACTTCTGAATAATTAAGTGTGATCTATAATTTAAAATATAGTAATATATATTCGATTATTTGATTAAAGCAAACATAATGATAGAATACTTATCAAATCTTTTATTGATTTAATATAAAAACGACTTTTGTAATTAATACTTACGAAAAATTAACCTCAAATACTAATTGTTCTAATACTCAAAAATTGTTCTAAGTTATTCAATCATGTAATTCTAAGTTACATGAAACCAAAAATCAAAACAAATTCAAACCAATGGTGTCGAGAGATTTACAGAAAAATGCAGGATTCCTACGGAAGGCGACTGCGATGTGTACACACTAATAAACTGTATCCCGGTAAGTTTCATTCATCATCAACCGTGGCTCTACAACTCTTAGAGGGTCTTGGCCTGCTACTGCTCTCTATTGCGAGCCCTGCTATCCAGTTTCTTATATTCAGTTTTCCGAGGTCTTCCTCTATCTGATCGTTGAATCTACTTCGGGGTCTTCCTCTTTTCAACTACACATTCGTTTCTGGTAGAAAGTATATTTCGCAAGCTGCCCTTCCTCCATTCTCTCTATGTGTCCAACCCACCTTAGCTTGTCTATTTTGATTATCCTGACAATGTCCGGTTATTTGTATAGATGGTATAGTTTATAATTATAGCCCCTGCGCCACATTCCCTTTGCTTGTACTCCTCTAAATATTGTTCTTACAATCCGTCTTTCACAGCATCCGAGAAGTCCGTCGCTGTTTGTTGCCATTGTCCAGGTTTCTGAAGCATATGTCATCACTGGCGTGATTTTGTATTTTTAGATTTGAAGATTTTGCATTTCGTGCTTCTTGAGATGAAGGTAGATGTCAGGTGCTTTTTTAGTCTATAATATGTTTTATTTGTGAGATGTATATTCTTCTTATTTCTTATATCTACTATGCTTAGATAATCGCTACGTGACTCTCCGGTAAGTGTGTTTAAGGTATTCTACTTATTATTTGATAAAAAGAATTGTAATTTAACTTAAATCAACGCCGATGCAAGGCGATATATATGCGTGAAGTTGCCACGTGGCAAGCACGGGTTAATTTCTGATTATTCATGTCTTGAACGTTAACAGTGGTTGAGATAAAGTATTTACAAAGTATTTATAAAGTAAAGTATAAAGTATTTATATCTGTATATTTTTTGTAATTATATCAGGAGGGGCGTAAGAAAATGTATTTTGTTATTTTGTTGAAACAACGTGCTTTATGAACCTGTTCAAGTTTGCAACTCATTTCGAAATTGTAATAAGTGATTAATTAGTGGACGAACAGTCTATGAATAACTATTTATTTAATTCTAAATTCTATACTGTAATTTCAATGCATACTTAAATTTCAAATTTTTTTATTTAAAACGGAGCATGTTGTAGTGTGTGAGTTATGCTGGAGTAAAAGGGGTATTGTGAATTACTGAACACTTGAGTAATTACCCATATATATAATTGTCCAGGGTTCCTGATTTAAGTCGATCTCCTGTTTCGCTCCAGCTGGTGGCCGATCACCTGCCACCCATGCCATTAAACTAGTGATTCTCCGTCTGAGCCGCCGGGAGGAAGAACTGGACAACACACCACAATTACATCAGGTGTTGTGACGGACTATAACCAGGTGACATTTAGAAATATTTTTGGCCGCTACAATGTAGAACTTGTGATATCATTACTGGAACAGCTCAAGTTAAAGGTTTTGTTTGTGCACAAGTCCAGCGGGACATTTAGTGGTTATAAATTTTGTCAGATTTATTTTACAAACGCTTACGCCCCCAGAGTAAGTGTAAACCCAGACGGGGTCATGCGTCTCCGGATTTTGCTGTTAAATTTTTCTCTTATTGCAAAAGTGTGCGGAACTGAATGTTACTGATTTGTATGGCTGTTAATTATGCTTGCATGGGTGCCGGGGTACTTTGTTGGGGATTTTCTTGGTTATATTTATAGATCTATATGGGTTTTGTTTTTTTTAATTATTTAAAGGTTTGGGGGGTGCTTTGACCTGCCACCGTCACCTGTTGGTGCCTTCACCCACAGGTTTCTGACTTGTTAAATTCTGTTGCATCTCGTTCGGGCGCATGGCCGTGCCTGTGGTCAACTCAATTCTCTATGAATGCCTCAATTCTGTTTTATTCGGTTTTACATTATAAAATTTTATTTATTAAAATTTGTATTATACATTTTATAAGACTTATGTTAGCTGTTTAATAATTCAGTAATAAGTAAATTTTCATCATTTCTTTTACTGCCACAGCCAGTGTGCATTAATGGTTGAGTTGTTAATATGAGCACACTACCGGTTCTTACTTTTCAATTATAAATTTGATTATACATTTTATAAGACCGTGCAGTCATGTTGACCTTGCGATGGCACATTACTATTTGGGGGAACCTTCCTAAATTTTGTATACTTGTAATAATTTCATTTGTCGTAACTCCGTTATAATCTGACGAGTTAATGGATTTGTTTTTTTTTAAATGAAAAGTTTTTAAAGCAGGCTGGGCACTTTATCCGTTTACAGTAGTTTGGGATGGGGGTCTTGGTGACAGATACTGGGGTTATATTCTCCTGAGGTATTGTGAAAAATACATATATAGGCTGTCCGCCAGGTGAACATGTGTGTGTGGTATATGTATATATATATATATATGTGTTCTATGTGTATTCATGTAAGTATATTGATTGATGTTGTATTTATGTGTATTTATGAGAAATTATTTAACTATAAGCTATGATGTTACCTGTGTATATTTTCAGAATGTTATAATGTCAGGGAGTGGAGCAAAGTTTTTTAATGAAATTTTTTAATTCTATCAAAGTTATATTGAATGTCAGGACTTGAAATTCCTAATAAAATTTGTTATTGTTGTTTAACCATCGAGTTTAATTGCAAGTCCCGTCCCACTGGACCCAGCGCATTTTTGGCTTCTCTAGGCCCTCGGCCTAGTTTTAATTAACTATTGGCCCCTCTTTCAAAAAAAAAAGGTTTTTTTTTATAAAGCATAAAACTAGAGGGGTTACAGCAGCCACGTGGAATAAGAGACGTTGGACGACCGGTAGCAAGGTGGCGAGAAACCTGAGAACTGAACAGAAGACTGCTCCTAAGCTTTGGACTGTTCATGATGATGATGAGTTTGCACATCGTATAAGTCGGTGCACGGAGATGTGTTCAACGGAAAGGAAAACTTGTAACTACCGAATCAATGTCATGAGACAACGAGTACCTTATAAGAACCAAAACAAATTAAGTTCAGTAAATTTACCTTATTTATTTTTCTTTTCCTCCTCCTCCTCCTCCTCCTCCTCCTCCTCCTTCATCTTGTTATTTGAACAGCAGTATCTGTAATTACTACTTTGTCGTGTTTACTTGCTAAACTTCTACTTGTCATGATCCGGACTGTTATTTTCAGTGTTTCCACCATTTTCAAGTCCTAAACAACGACCTAATTTTTTTATAATTAATTTTTATACATCAAATGAAAGTTTCTTTTAATTCGTGGTTTAGGATTTAAAAGTGGTGGAAATCGCCTCGTCCTGAACATGACAAGTAGCAGTTTAACAAGTAAACACGACAAAGTTGGCATCATCATCGTCATCACCATCATTTTCTTCTTATTATTATTCTCCTTTTCAAAGGAGAATAGATGTATCACCTAGTCCTACTGCTTATCCTTCTTCCACAACATTTTCCTCCTCTTCTTGGTCATAAATCGTCTACCAATAGACCTTTCACTACTTCATTTATCATGATAGCTCGTTTTAAATATTATCAGTTATTTTCTCTATGTTAGCAGTCTTCATCACAACTTTCTCAAATTTTGTTGCTTCCCTGCTACATACACTTTTTCCTCGAAGTTCTAGGAAAAAGTGTATATAGCAGGGAAGCAACAAAATTTGACAAAGTCGTTTTAAATATACTTCAGTTCTCCATTCTTTCCAAGTTTCTCTCAACTTTCCTCTTTGTTTATTTATTTTCGTAAATGGAAAATTGTTCAATTGTTTTACATCTGTTTATTTTTCATCGTATCCCTTCATCTACACCGTTCTGCACAGCTAAGTAACTTTACTTCCATTGCCTGTATACGACCGTTATCTTTTATAGCCAGTATCAGGATTTGCTCCCATACGACATCCCTTAATGATCCTGGGACAGTCACGATATTAAAATTTCAATCAACGTTTTTATGTGGTGTAGCCAGCGTTTTTTTTTTTTTTTTTTTTTTTTTGGTTTCTGTTTTATCTTAAAGCAACAATGAAATTTCCGAAGAACTAACTTAAAAATACCCCTTCTTCTTCGGAAGAGAGGGAATTTCTTAACAAAAAAACTCATATATAAGCATTTAATGTTTAATATATTTTATTTTTATCAGCATATTCTAATTGTGAGTTTTTAAATATTGGCATATGAAAGTAACAAAAAACAGTAAATTTGAATTTATACCTGTATACATACTTTTGCGCATTCAAGAATTTTTAATTAACTGCGAAAGAGTGCTGTTAATAAATCTTTCAATCAAAAATTAATAAACGTTTTAAAAGTTACAATCCATAAGGTAAAAAATGTTAAATTATTCATTTAATTACAAATAATATAATGTGTTTTATAATGTGCTACATTTTAATTTGAAAGTTATAATTGACATTGTGTTATGAATGAAAGCTATTTATTCCCAGGAAAAAACGTAAATAATTTATTCAACTATGTGTGTTTCCATCGAATATCCGAACACTAAATAGGACAAGCGTGAGTGACTAACAGACAGAGAGAGTGAAAGAGAGAGAGAGAGAGAGAATGAGAGAAAGACAGAGAAGGAGAGAGAGACAGAGAGAGAGAGACAGAGAGACAGAGAAAAAAAATTCTTAAGGAAATAGGCCTATTTGTTTCGGGTTGCTATATTGTACCGTAAATATGGAATATTACATATTCGACCTTCGCCAAGTCCACGTCAAACGCAGTAGAGAAATCAAATATTTCAACGACGAGACAAAAATACTTCCATTCGGACAATATATATTTTTCTATTCCAAAAGAAAAGTATTCAGTCGAGGGTAAATGTATTTCTTCTTTTCTGCCCTACAGTGTCAGCGAGCAATCGCCGATATTGAAACGACTTTCGAAACGCTTATGTAATCAAGAAGTAATAAAATCACAGTAAATCTCCCGTAATCTGCGTCACGTAGATTTTATTGATAAAAGTGTTAATCAGTCCTCTTTCTTGAGACAACTTCTTTCTTATGTTAAGAGTAAAAATAATAAATTAGCATAAACCCTATAATGTCTCCAATTTCGTTACAAATCCGTTGCAGTTAAAAGATATAACAAACTTTTTAACTCATGGAAAACCACAACGCCTCTAAGCTCTTTATAAACTGTCTCTGTGTAACGGAGTATGTGTGTTAAATAAAATTAAACTTGCTCGAGGCTCTAGCCCTAGATTGTAAGACGAGAGTCTGCAATAAATGTACCACATAAAAAAATAGTAAATACCACAGCCACAAAAGTAAATACCGTTTTAAAGGTTTTATTATTTTTAACTTTTAACTTTTTCTCGCTGATTTCATCTTTAATTATCTTAATATTTATATAAAATAAAATACTAGACTGCAGGAATATAAAATAAACTTGTTGAAATGCAGGAAAATTTTATAAATTTTATAATAAATAATTGACGAGATTTCTATCAGACTTTTAAAAATAAACTAAAGGATTACCAACCACTAAGTGTTTGTTTTAAAAATGAAAGTGGTAGAACTGGCCTATGCAATGCGGAAAGACGGGATTTCTATCAGACTTTTAAAAATAAACTAAAGGATTACCAACCACTAAGTGTTTGTTTTAAAAATGAAAGTGGTAGAACTGGCCTATGCAATGCGGAAAATTGTGAAATGCTTCAAAAATATTTTGATCAACTTTTAAATTGCCAGGAACCGATTCAGAGGTTAGAACTGTCAGACATTTATGAAAATTTAGAAGAAGATACACCTCCGACTTTCGAAGAAATTGAAGAAGTAATTAAAACTTTGAAAAATAATAAAGCTAGTGGAGAAGACTCCATATCAGCGGAATTTTTGAAATGGTCTCTACCAAAGATAAAAAATGATGTACAATTAATTTTTGAAGATTTGGAAAACAGAAAATATTCCAGAAGAATGGAAGTTGGCCTTAATACATCCGCTGCATAAGAAAGGTGATAAGCAAGAGTTTAATAACTACAGAGGAATATCTTTACTTCCAGTTGCATATAAAATATTTTCAAAGATTCTATTGAAGAGAATAGAAAAACATTAATAGGCATTTGGGTGAATATCACGGTGGCTTTAGGAAGGGCAGATCTGTCCAGAACAAATATTCACTCTGAAGTAAATAATCCGTCACAGAGTACTGAATTCAAAGAACATCGTAGTAACATTTGTTGATTTCAAAAAGACCTTTCATTCTGTTGACAGATAAACTATAGATAAAATAATCCGAGAATTTGGTGTTAAATCTAAATTGGCAAATCTAATCCGTGAAACCCTTACGGACACAGTCTCAAAAGTAAAATTCATGGGAGAAATATCTCAACTATTCAAAATAAATACAGGTGTAAGACAGGGTGATGGTTTATCCCCAATTCTTTTTAAGTGTGTCCTGGAGAAAGTAGTGAGAATTTGGAATGAATAATTAAAAGAATACAAATTATCACCAATCATGTTGGGAAGAAGGAACAAACGTATTGAAATAAATTGTTTGGCATTCGCAGATGATTTTGCTATACTTTCTGAACATCTGATATCTGCAGGAATACAAGGTAATTTTTTAGAGGACATAGCCAGTAGACCAGGCTTAAGAATTTCTGCAGAAAAAACTAAATTTCTCACAAACATTAAAAACGCGCCAAAATTCCTGGTAACAGATATTGGTCGAATAGACAGGGTTCGAAAATTTAAGTGTCTAGGAAAGATAATTCAAGAGAATTGCTTGATAAGATGGAATATATCCTTTATAAGATGGAAAGGGCATATGGTATAACTAAAGATATTTACAATAAAAAGTGCGTATCTAAAAATGCGAAAATAAGGCATTACAGTACAGTAGTGAAGCCAGAATATGCAAGTGAATGTCTAGCACTGAATTATAATTTAGACAAACTAGAAATACTAGAAAGACGAATTATTAAGAAAATATTGTTGAAATATATCAAAGTATAGAAAATATAACAGAAACAATGATAGGAAACAGACTATTAGTTTTTGGACGTTTATGTAGAATGGACGACAATAGGTTGACAAAGCAAATCTTCAAATATCTGTGGGGGAAGAAGTCAACATCAAGTTGGATTAAAGAAGTCCAAAAGGATTTAGAAAAAAATGATATATATGCAGAAGAAGCAATTGAAGAAGTTGTTCGGGCATAAGTGTTAAAAATGGAGGGAGTCCAGGGTCAGAGAGAGAAAAACGCAGATTCAAAGTGGACTAAAGACAGGAAGAAGAGACACAGTGAGAAGATGAAAGAATATTGGAAAAAAGGAAAGAACAAAGAGTAAAGAATTGAAATTGGCATGTGGTACTTAGATGGCCGATACGAAAAAAATATACTAGACATATTTATTAGTACTTGTTTGTTTGTATGCCCTTTAGTTTCAGTGACGTTCTGGAAAATTGCTGAGTTACTTTGTGAAGTACGACAGGTTATAGCTCAATCCGTAGAGTGAAAAAGAAGAAGAAGAAGAAGAAGAAGAAGAAGAAGAAGAAGAAGAAGAAGAAGAAGAAGAAGAAGAAGAAGAAGAAGAAGAAGAAAGATACAAAATTACAAAAGAGAAAAATTAAGAGGAGCATTTCGCAGCGCTGTACCTTCAGGCCTCTCTGCGATCGTCGGTGAATGCCTTTCAATATTTCCTACCTATAGAATGGCTTAAAATTTGTCATTGTATATGTCTTACAATTACAATGAGTTGCTAGTCTCCTATCGGACGCCTCTCCAGGTGGCGGATAGGGGTATGCTAACCAGATATGGTGTGGGTACCGGGTAAATAAAATACCCGGGGCGAACCAAAACTAGCAGCTGCTGCCTTGTAGTTGGATATTGGTATATCAAAGGCTAAAAGAAGTAAACCTTGATTTAAAATTGCGTGGTCCTCCAGATTGTGGGTTCATGCAATGGGCCAACTTTTCGTTCATTGGAAAACAGATAATGTTAAAAAACCAAATATATTGCACCCTGATAGATTCAATAAAGGTAAATGAGATTTCAATCACTTCTGTAATCTTTGGTTCCGGAAAATGTGTAAACATTGTACAACCGGAATAATAATAAATGTCTTACAACTAAGCACGTGACCTGCGCACTAATAATTAAAGAAATTACGGGATCAATCAAATGAAGTACCGTGGGCTTCATCACCACCACCCAATATCGCATTCAGACAGTTCAGCGGTAACTGTTGAGTGCAGTCCCTTCTGAACCGCAAGATGAGGAACAGGTTTGATAAGAATTCAACATGCTACTTTGTTTTATTCTTCTCCCGTCAGTCATTAGGCCTGCGGCCTGTAACGGCCGCGTGTCATGGATTAACTCCAGTTCCACCACAGCCAAAAAGAAATCACCTGTCTAGTAACCACGTGCTAATGGCGCGAGGTGCACGAATAGAGAGGAACTGTAACGCGCGCGCGCGCGTGTGTGTGTAACATACAACATACGACATGTAACACAGTCAGAGCAATAAAGCTGCTCCATTAACTGCATTGTGGTTCCATTTAAAGTGTGTAGATTACATATAATATAATTTCTTGTTTATAATGTACCTGTTTATTTTCTTATTTTCTTACCTTTGTTAGGTCCGTCTTGTGACTTTTATCTTTAGAAAAATATTAGCGTGATGGGTCATCTGACCCATCCTCAGACACTTGCTCGAAAAGAGGTCGTCATATATTAAAATCCAATTAAAGTAAAAACACACATATGTAAACTCATTGTCAATAATTAATGTTCAAAAACATGAATAACACTGTTGACGTGGTGCACCACGCGATTACCGATCGATACTGAGTAGTTTAACTTTTCAACGTTTTGTTTTTGCGAGCGCTAGTATTGCTGTATCATATTCCGGGTTGCTCTTGAAATTCAATTTATCATTCAATATGTTGTTCTTATATACAGGGTTGTTATGACCCCTGTATATTTCAAATTCTTCAAGTGCATTCATCCTGAGTCCTTTGTCACAAAAATGTAGGGGTATGAAGTTTGTGTCAAAACTTCTATATGAGTGATTATTATCTATCAAATGTCGAGCATAATTGGATTTAATATTATCTAGGGAGCCGATAGTTTTACTAATTTATTTGTTAGAGGTATGTTCTTTAAATCTTTTTATAAATGGGCGCCCCGTTTGACCCACATAGTAACAATCACAATCGTCACATGTTAATTTATATATACCTGCTCTTGTCTTAATGGGGACATGACGTTTATGTCGTATTAGATTTGATATTTGATAGCAGGTCTTGAAAACTATATTATATCCTACTTTATGAAAAGTAGGAGTTAGTATTTTTGGCATTATTTCTGTGAATATGGTAGAAACATATTTGGTTGTTGGTTGCATACTATGTGTTTGTCTCGATAATCTGGTTTTTTGTTTCTTGACAATATTATCTATAATATGATGATCATATCCATTTTTCGTGGCTATATGTTTAATTATATCTAGCTCAGTGTTTAATTAATCATCTTTTTCAAGAGGAACGGATAGTAATCTGTATACAAGACTATTGTAAGCAGCTAATTTTTGTGGATATGGGTGATGTGATTCAGCGTGGATGGTTACGTCAGTAGTAGTAGGTTTTCGATATATTTTAAATTTCAGGTTATCTCTATTTTTGATGACTGTTAAGTCCAGAAAGCAAATTTCATTTTCGGTCTCGGTTTCCATTGTAAATTGGATATTGTTATTTATTGCATTTAAAACATTCTTCAAGTTGTTCAATTGGCGCAGAGAACCATTAAATATTAAAAATGTGTCGTCGACGTATCGGCCGTAATAAATGATATTATTTGCAAATGTGTTATTATTGAAAAGAAAATGTTTTCGTAATAATTTAAATATATATCTGCTAATATGCCGGATAGCGGTGACCCCATGGTGAGACCGTCTCTTTGGAAATAATAACCGTCGTCGAATGTGAAATAATTCTGTTGTAAAACAGTCTTCAATAAGAGTATTAGTTCTTGTACCTTTTGTGTGTCCAGTTTTTTAGTAGTTAGTAAATTATTGTTTAAAATGTCTGTAGTTTGTTTTACAGGTACGTTTGTGTATAAAGTAACAACGTCCAAGGAAGCTAATTTATAATTAGGTGAAATATTATTATCGCGTATCTTGTTTATGAAATCCAAGTTGTTTATAACAGTTCGATTATTATTTAAAACGATGTTCTCTTTAATTATTGTCGCTAGCTTTTTTGCTGTCTTATATCCTGGCGCTGTGGTAAAATTTACCAGCGGTCTAATCGGAGTATCCGTTTTATGCAGCTTAGGTTGACCAGTCAGCATGGGTGCTCTTGCATTTATGGGCTTTAATTGATGTCTTGTGGGTTCATCCAATAGGCTCGTACATTTATTGATTGTTTTGTTTAGAGATATTGTGTATGAATTCGTAGGGTCGTTATTCAATGTTTCGATATTACTTTCCAATATAAACTTATGTACTTTTTGTTTATAAGTGTTTCTGTCTATTATTACGAGTGTATGACCCTTGTCAGCTTTTGTGATAAGTGCGTCGTTATCTATTAATTTTACTTTTATGTTCTGTACCGTTTTGAATTCTGTGCGAGCTTTTATTTGTTTTGTGTGTAATATTTATTATCATTATATGTATTTAATGTCTTTAAAAATTTATTATTAATTAAATGTCTTGATTCCATTTGTGTATTAGGATCAGTAATTGCCTTAATTGCGCTTTCAGCACTAATTATTTCATTGAAAATTTGTTGCCTATGTGTAGGTGGAATGCTGTAGTTTAATCCTTTATTGAGAAGGCAGGTTTCATTACCATCGAACACAATGTTTGTGAGGTTAACCGTGCGACATGAAATTTTGGCAGTCGACTATAGCATGTCGTGGTGCGCACCACCGATATCGCGTGTGTCTCAAGTTTGGGTATTTTATGTGTGTTTTTTATGTTTATATTATATTTATTGTTATGTGTAAAATTTTATATACGGTGTTTTTAATATTTTAACGATCGACGAACTTCAACAAGGGATAATCCTGATGATGGGGCATATGTCCCGAAACGCGTTGAATTAAATATAGAAAAAAGGCCACCAGACGGATAAGAAAAAGGTAAACTATTTTACTAATTATATAATAGTAAAGTACTTAATTTTGATAAATAAAGTCTCCTGTAAAGAAGGTAATAATAATCCACTGTAGAAGATGCATGAAATATCTATAAATTAAAAGGATTGATTGAAGGGGGAAGGGGGAAGTTCCTTAAATGAAAATTATAGTTGAAAGGGGAGGGGATAATTTTTTATATGTGTACGACGTTATCGGCAACAAAGAAGTAGTTTGTTGTTAAAATTCCTTCCTGAACTGTTTGGCCGTGGTCCAATGTTTTCTACAAAACCGTACGTTTCAGCAGTGCAATCGACTGTCATTATCAGTGAAAGTCGAGTGCGCTAAGATGAGATGGTAAACGTTAGTGACCACACTACTGTGGTCAAGGCTGAAAAAATGAAGTAAAAATAAGTAGTTTCTATGGAAATATTTAATTTTGAAAATGATTTAAAATATAAAACGTAGAACATGGAAGTCATTTATCTCCATACCGATATTAGAGTATGGTTCGGCATGATTTACATAAGATTTTTACGGTTTCTCTTGATGTCTTTTACCCTGTGCTAAATTCAATAATGTGTGTGTGTGTGTGTTTGTGTGTGTGTGTGTGTGTGTGTGTGTGTGTGTGTGTGTGTGTGTGTGTGTGTGTGTGTGTGTGTGTGTGTGTGTGTGTGTGTGTGTGTGTGTGTGTGTGTGTGTGCATCAGCTGTACAGTGATTATCTACAATTATGATTACACATATATATGTTGCCGGACTAATTAATACATTAATTAACTGATTACAATAGGCATAGAAGCAACAGCAGCAACACGACTGGATATGCAAAGCACACTTACCATAGATTAATTAATTAGGTTGTATACTGTAAATAAACGTTTGCCACTGTCCATCAGTGGAGGCAACGGCCTTCAAGTACTCACGAGTTTGCCACCGTGTGCTATTAACAAGTAATTATTGTTTTTTACTATTTTAGAATCTATATTATTACGACTGTCTACTAATCGTCGTATGGTAGAGTTGAAAACAAAATACAAGACACCACTTGAATCAGTAATCATAACCTTTAATTATCACAATTAAACAGTTCACTTTGTAATCAACAAGATAGTCACGTACAACAAATCAAATAAAAATTGCTCACATGCAAGAAAAATGTCAACTATTAGAGTCCCGCACAATTATAAAACCCATAACACTTCACCACAATAACAATACTTCGAACCACTCTGGAATAAATCGTCATTAAAACTGAACTAAGGGTCGCTGAATCCCTATATTTATACCCCGCTGAAATCCCAGAATAATCAGTACTATGCATCAATCCATAATACACTAGAGCGTAATTGCTTGCGGCCTTGACACAGTGCGCGCGGCCAGCTTAGTGTGGAACAGCCTGGCTAACGCATGTTGAGATCACGTACGTCGTAACAATATTTTATGTCTTGTTGTACACATACGGCATTATAGTCAATTATTAGATTCTAAGGAACATTTATTTAAATATTTGTTGTAGTCTCCATTACAAAATCAGTGTATACATCACTGAACTATTTTGTTTTTTAGACGTAGATTTCAAAATTAATTAAATATTACTAATTACCAAAAGAACATTAAAAATCTACGGCTATATCAACCAATGCATTTGATTGAATAGAAGAATGTCAGTTTAGAGAACATAAAATAAAAAGGAAATAAAAACATATATAAGTTATTAAATGAAAGCTTCTGTTACAGTAGAAACTGAATTCGGTACCTCAGTTGACAGTTTTTCATAAAAAAATTAAGTACACTTACTAAAACAAATTAACAGAATTAAAACTGTTCCACACCACTATAGAATAATTATTCCGATCAGCGCTTTCAAGTTTCACAGTTCATAGTCAGATCGGAAATAACAATAATGATTTCATCAATAACAACAAAATTAATATTGTTATTTCCGATCTGGCGATAAGCTGTGAGGCTTGAAAGCGCTAATCGGAATAATTTTTCTATAGTGGTGTGCAAGAGTGTTAATTCTGTTAATTTGTTTTGTAAGTGTACTTTATTTTCTTATGAAACACTGTCAATTATATGTGTTTGTGATTATAACCACTAACACAATTTTCTTAAATAAAACACATTAAAAACAAATTAGGTGATGAAACTTTTCAGTATCCAATCAAGTTATAAACTAAATATCATCTGTTTCGAACTTAAAGGAAAACTATGTTTAAGTACGTTCGAATTCATAAAGTTACTGTAGTCCAATTTAATGTTACAGTTATGTTTATGTTTGTACGGTTATGTTTGCTCAGTGTAAACAGAATAAGTGAACACCGGAGAATTCGTTACTCACAACTTTTAATGACAGTTCAAGTAAACAAAGACACTCACTGGTACGCTAGAGTTCTTTAAGCTTATGAGTGTCCAAACACATTTTAATATAACATAAAATTAATATCGCATATTTAATAATGTCATAATACGTAACACATGTTACAATTTAAACAGATAACAGGCTAAATTTAGATAGCTTAGAGGGGCTGCAACAACTAATGAATAGAGTGACAGAAAGCAGCCGTAGATATGGTATAGACATCAATGTTAATAAAACGAAGCTAATGATTGTATCTACGAACAAGTTCAGAAACTGCACCCTTAATATAAACCAAAGGCCAGTTGAAAGTTTAACCCAATTTACATATCTTGGTACTATAGTCAATGAACAATGGGACCACTCTCAAGAAATAGAGAGCAGAATTGAAGAGGCATGAGCAGTGTACACTAGAATGAACAGTTTTGTAAAAAGTCACGATTTAACAATAAACACAAAGTGAGACTTTTACGCTGCTACGTATTCTCGGTCCTTTTGACGGTGTAGATTCTTGGACTTTGACTGAAGCCACAACTGAAACATTGGAATCATTCGTGATGTGGCTTTACCGCAGAATACTAAGCATTTCATAGACACCGCATATAACTAATATCGAGTTTCTTAGAAAGATGAAGAAAGACAGAGAAGTTATTAACTCAGTAAAGATAAGAAAGCTTCAGTATCTGGGACATCGCATAAGAAATGTACAGAGATTTTACTTATTGCAGTCAATACTACAGGGAAATGTACTTAGAAAGGGAGGAGTTGGGCGACCAAGAATATCATAGTGACTTAATCCGTGCAGCAGTACAGAAAGTTAAAATAGTCTGTATGGTATCCAACATCCAAAACAAATAGGAATTATCAAAGAAAAAGACAAGAATTGTAAGGGTCGAAGTGTTGAGTTAAACACAATAATTATTATTTCTGTATAGTTCTCAGTATGTAAGCCGGAAACACAGAGGAAGCCGGGATGACCTTGTTACTGTTTACCGTCAGTGCGCGCAGATATTCAAAGCGAAGCCTTGTACTGTGTAGCCTCGATTTAACAACAACGGCAAATGTTTGGCTCTTTACCAGTCGCAAGAGCACTTTAATGTTGTACACAGACGTATGGCTTTCCAGTAAGCCTCGACTATTTTGTCGCAACGTACCTGAGAGGAATTGTTGTTGTATTACATGCTTCTTACATTGCTTCTCATAGTTTTTCCTATTCCGTATATTTTTTTTTTGTATTTCTTCTAATATCACTGATTGAGTATACAGTAGTAGGCCTATGTAGCAAAATCCACTTATTATATAATAATATATAGTTTACTAAATCTGTCTACTGACAATTATAATTAATTAATGACTAACAGAGTAACTCTCACACTCACTCTCTCCCTCTGTCTCTGTGCTTTTTTTGTAAAAAAAAAGTTTTCTGACCCTAAAGATGAGTAATAAAATTAGACTGGTTTTGCGACAGGCTGGAAGTTGCGGTTTTACTATATGTTACACGAATTAAGTTACCTTAACTTAGGCCGCAGATAAGGGGAATATTGCAGCCATTGACTGCTTGAGATTTGGCTAAATTCTTAGTAGATTTTCTTCTTCATATCATATAATTCAGTCTTTCTCTTAACTCGATAATTTATTGTTGGTGATGCTGGTTTAGACGATTGGTCTACAAAAGTGCCCGAACAAAAGTCATAAAGTTCGGGACTTGATTCAATATCGAGCGCTAATCCGGTATTGTACAAGATTCTCGGCATAGGCATTAAGAAAGACACTTGAAGTTTTCTGGATCATGGTGTATATTTAATACACAAAATAAGTTACAAGTAAAAATTAATTCACTAAAAATTGAAGAAGTACCCAATCGAGAACAATCCTGAACGCCGGACAAGAGAAGAAGCTCGCAACAGTATCCTGTGCGGGTAGGAACAGCCACATCTATATTCCGGACTGGACATCTCATCATCCTGTGACGATTTAAAGACAATTTAAATAACACAAATTAATTTTTTTTGTTCTTATAACAAGTGAGAGTATAATCCACCCTCCCTCTGTACCCAGATACCTGTATCAACTTGTAAAAAGGCTAGTACGAACATGCAAAGTACAATGTTATTAAGCGAAAACTAATAATCCTTCTATTTAAATAAAAGACGTAATAATAATAAATGAAATACCTAACTCCTAACTAAGAAAAGGTAGGATAATTTATAGTAGTTAATTAATGGACAATTAATAATAATAAAGGAACGAACTACTTTTCTCTCGGCGTGCAAACTGCGCCCACCTCCATACTCCCTGCCGCTAAACTAACGCCAGTCGACGGAGAATCTTTGACATGTAAGCAGCTCGAAAATGTGTCGTGAAGTTAAACTTACGTTTATGTCGCTAAAGCCGATGTAACAAGAAGTTAGTGCTTCTCATTTAATTAATCCACATGTAGCTAAAGCGAAATGAAACTTAAAACTAGTAATGTACCTAGTTCAGATGTTGAGAAAATATTATTAATAAATAAAAACTTAGCCGACACATCTCTTTATGAAAAGTAAGTGGTAAGATATGTTCCATACCATGTAAAAAGTAACATGAGTGCTGTTTAAAAAAAATAAATGTGAAAAGTGAACACCAACGCCAGGAGAGAAGTTACGACAACAACTGTACGAACTCCAAGTAGCAGAATCCCAGCGTCATGACCTAGACCACAATTCAGAAACAACCAACTAAATGGAGGATCCAGATAGACAACGAACTACACCCAGGAAGACCTACTGAAGAGGATCATCTCGACCGCCAGCCGCAGACTCACGTTATACTCAGGTGATACTAAACCGTAACTTCTGTGCATACATTGTTTTTAACAACCTCAACAAAAAGAACAGTAAAGTTTCTTGTAAAGACTTTTAAATCACATAAATAGTAGCATATTAACGTTTGTAGTTTCTGTAATGAGATAGTAATAATCTGATGATGCTTAAAGGTAAAGTTAATATGAAATTACATCAGACTCTTCTTCAAATAGTCTGGATGATGTTAAAGTATGTTAGAATATTATAAAGTTAGAACCCGGATCCGTGGTAATCAAAGTAATTCACAGCTGTATGATTTTGAGATACTAAGAGTAACAATTTAAAGAGTATTTAATGCAGAATCTATAAGAATTTTCTTTAAAAGTAAAGTAAAAACAAAAAGATGACCATTAAAGCTATTATGTTTATATCCGTAGTTAAGATACAATAATAAAGAGATGTTTTCGCTAATATCCAGAGAGTGAATAAATTTATGTAACCTTGGACAAATTCCTGATATATACATTGTCATAATTTGTTGGTAAGTAATTTTTACTAACTACGGCACCTAGTTTAATTAACAGCAAACAATTAAACTGGTTCCCTATGTTATAATATCTTAACAGGAGAGACGATATAATCAGTAAGAAAGGGAAGTGAAATTATTTGTTATAAACTTCAATAAAAAACCACTTACAAACTTCAAGACAAAAGAACTTATCTAAATAAAATAATTATGTATTAGAATGCAAGAGAAAATTATTTAAAAATTGTAAAAAAGTTCAGCAGAGACAGTTTAATTAGTTTTTAATTGTTACCGTAGACACTATTAAAGTAACGTCGTGCAATTAGTAAATTCATTAATAAACCCCAAGCATTCCAATATACGATATAACCGACTACTTATTCTATGCGACCCCTGTACATCGCAGTACACACACACACGCACGCACACACACACACACACACACACACACACACACACACAATTTGTATGTACTATTACGACGGTCTACTGATCGTCGTACGGTACAGTGGAAAACAAAATAAAAGCCTCCAATTAAGTCACAAATCGCCAGCTTTAATTATCACAATTAAACAGCTTATAATCAACAAGATACTTTCTTACAACAAATCAAATAAAAATTATTCACACGCAATAATAATTTCAACAAGTATAAAACACAATTGTATTCCGCACAAATATAAAACACATAACACTTCAAACCGCACTGATAGGAATCTCAACTCAAACTGAATAAGCGTAGCTAAATTCTTGTACTTATACTCCGCTGAGATACTAGAATATTCCATACTATGCGTTAAGAACGCTACTAGAAAACACCAGAACGTAATATTGATTGCGGCCTTGCACACAGCGAGCGTGGACTGATGAAATCTGGATCAGTCTCGGGCGCGTGACAAGTGTCACGCAATTGCCCTTCATCTCAATAGCAGCAATACGCGCCCCCACACACACACACACACACACACACACACACACACACACACACACACACACACACACACACACACACACACACACACACATAAATTACAGCTGCAAGTGCCGAGAAACACATAGAATGTTCTGTATTGTCGTTACAATATTTTAACTTATATCATCAAAATAAAACAAAACAGCTGCGTTATATAAATACTTATTCTTATTAGCGATAACTGAAAAAAAAAACAACAAAAAACAAATAATTAAAAGAACAAAGCTCTTGCGGCTGGCGTCTGTGCCATTAAAAATTGCCAATCTATTAGTTGTCATCTTTAATGACCTTATGGATCTTTAGTGACATACGTTTGAACAGTGTTCGGAGTGACTGGTTAAATAATTATCATATCGCCTAATCATAAATTATTTTGTATGATTTTATATTGCGCCTATACGTGTAGGACAACCTGGTCGTTTGTAGCCTAGCCTTGTTCGGGCAGTGAGGTCCCGTGTACCGTTCCACTGATGACTGCCATGAGTAGAACCAAAGCGTCAGGTATTACACAAGAAACCCTTGGACCATCGCCTAATATTGCGACAATTTGTAACTACAAGTTTAATGTTTCATCAACCGCCAAAACGGTTTTTGACTTAAACGATGATTACACTTATTAAATAATTTAAAAAAAAACTAATAAATTTTAGTGAATACACTTTGCGAGCGATGATGCGGACGAAGTCGAGTTAGTCAGTAGAACGTTTTTTATGGAGAAATAATTTTACACTTACAGAATAAATCTACTTTTTAAATTATATTTTTAAATTGAGAAAGTTAATGATATTGTTTAATTTTCTTAGATATATAAAAGTTTATTAATTTATATAATGTAATTTTACAAACTGAAGCCCTGTTCCGTATTCTCATGTGTTTTAGTACTGTAATTTCAACTTATCGACGACATAGCCACCACGCACGATAGTTAGTAACTGGACTAATATTAGCACTTCAATCCGTTCCCAATAAACTGATATAAATGTTAATCTCCGGGAGCCTGCTGCCGTGGGCAAACACTACACAAAGTAGTAATTAGTAATCGAGGCTGTGGTAATACCGTTGTGTAGCGCATGCGCGAAATACCTGCATTTATGCAATATACACTTGGAAATTTTCATAATTTGGAATCTGCGCGTTGTTTGTTTGTGTGTTCTATTTTGTAGCGTGTTTTTCTCTTATCGCTGCTTCCTCTTTTTCATTTCTTTTACCACGTTTCTTCGGTGTCTGATTCGATATAGAAACGTAGAAAAATGAAGAAGGCGCAGACCCGTCGGGCTAGAAATCGAGCTGCAGAAAAAATGTACAATAATGTTTTTACAACAAATAAAATAGACAATAGAAACTCGAATATTATGGGAAAAAATTAAATCTAGCTATGCGCTTGTATTAGTGTGTGTGTTTGAAAAAGGAAAAGCTGGCAGAAAAAGTTTTGAATTCAATAGTATAAAATATTAATTTAAAATGAAATATTAGCGACAAAAGTCTGATCTAACTTTAAAATAAAAAAATGTTTTATTAATCTCGTCGTTCGTTTTAAAAAGTGTGACGTTTTTCCTTATAAAATTTTGGTTTACTGTTTGTATGATTATTAAGTTAAACCTAAACACAAATGGAAGTAAGCGATAACATTTTTTTTTTTGCGCTGAATCAATATTCAAGAAGATTAGAAATGATTAAAATTATTTAGCACTCTACGTTTGGAGTCTGTCTTCCTTACGGGATTAACATTATCACAGTTTGTATAAACAGCGGTAAATTATTTTCTTTCTAAATGAAATTCATTTCCCTCAGAAGTAAGGAGGTTGGAGTAATGTTCAAATGCAACACAATATCGACGTCGACAAGGCTTTGTACCACTACGCATAGAGATGGTTATTTTTTCTCCTCTTAGTTAACACACACACACACACACACACACACACACACACACACACACACACACACACACACACACATATAATAATGTTTATTTGAAATGTACTGAATACTTAGAAACAGGGAGAACCGGTGAAATAATTGAAATACGCAAACGGAGGTATATGTATAATATAGGGAAAACGTAATATAAGTATTTATAAATTTTAGATATGATGGATATTTTATATTGTATACTCAACGCTTACCTATTACCTAATAAACGTTACAAATAATGAATATGCTTACAAATCTG
Organism: Magicicada septendecula; assembly: GCA_034769895.1. Classification (NCBI taxonomy): domain Eukaryota; kingdom Metazoa; phylum Arthropoda; class Insecta; order Hemiptera; family Cicadidae; genus Magicicada; species Magicicada septendecula. The sequence continues at coordinate 766,825 of CM068369.1, forward strand.
TCTGAAAATAAAATTCTACATTAATTAAAATATTTTTAAATTATTTTAAAAATTGAGAATTAAAAATTTCGTAGCATCGTTTATTTATTATGTATTTAAGATGGCATAAAACTCAGAGAGTACTAGTGCTACAACTGCAGTCAGACAGGGGGAATATGGAATACATGTAGACGTTATTAAGTTGTAACCCCTCTTTAAGTATTTTATTGACTTATAAAAAAAAATTTGATTTTTGAAATTTTTTGTTTTTCAATGAGGGGCCACAAGATAATTAAAACTAGGCCAAAAGCCTAGAGAAGCCAAAAATGCGCTGGATCCAGTGAGACGGGACTTGCAATTAAAACTCCAAAATTAACAACCAATAAATTTGTATTATAACCAAACTTTAAATATCTATCTCCCAACAAAATCATTGTATTCTCCTTAAAAATGTTTTTGCTTTAAATTTTTTACTTGAAAAATAAATATAAAATTTATATTCTCCTTAAAAATGTTTTTGCTTTAAAATTTTTACTTGAAAAAGTAAATATAAACTTTTATATGAAATGAATATAAAGATTTTCTTTTCCAATTGGGGTTACTTTTCCCCACTTAGCCCTATACCTAACCCCCAGAAATACACATGAATATACAACACATATAAATGGACATATAAACATATATATGTCTACAACTACAACACATACACACGTTCCACATCACAGGACAATTACAACTTTCAACATTAATATCTTGCCACACCTCTTTCACCCCAGGAGGTACATAATTTACAATTCATAAATATTATTGGACGCAACACTTATTGCAAGATCTTAATACATAATAACCCCCCCAAAAAAAAAAAAATATATATATATATGTGTAACACCAGTGCCCCCAGGGCATACTAAAATTCAGGGGTTGGCATAATGCCTGATACTACTATAAAGTGCTCCTACACTGAGCACTTAGACTTGGAGTAAATATAATTATAATTCAGTTAAAATACAAGTGACCATAATAAATTAAAAAGAATTTAAGCATGATAAATTTTGTGAAATATTAAAAACAGTAATGTGTCATGATGCTTTATAACCTTTAAGAATTAATTTGGCCCAAAGGCCGACATATTCCTAGGCAAGATCGTGCATAACTAAACCTGTCCCAGGAGCATGTTCAAGTCTGCATGAAAATCCGCCTATACAGGATTAAACTGGGGACCCGACTGAAACTAACAAAAGAAACTCCTATCCATTATAAGACCCAAACTGAATATAAATATGTGAAATTAATGAATCAATTGAAAACTAAATTTAACCTGTGAAATTACATGATGAATGATAGAATTACTAGCACTAAGGTAACCCTTTTACTGAAAACTAGAAAGAAATTTACATGCCTGAATGGTAATCAGCCACAGATACATGCCAACCTCTGGGCTCACATTTAATATAAACAGTATTACAAAAGATTCCCCCCCCCAAGTCCCGTTAACCAGGGATCCAATTAAAAGGTGTAAAGTTTAAAGTCATTGTAGGGTGTGTAGCTATATGCCCACGAGTTCTAGTGGGTTACATTCCCTTGTGTGAAACGTAATATTGGGTTGGTGTCACCTGATTTATTCCTTGGTGTGAAGTTTGACGTCCTGGTCTAAAGCGTTTTAGTGTTGTTGTGGCCTTTCCTCGCTGTTCTCCTCCGGCAGATGAAGTTGAGAGTCTTGAATGTTCATTTGTTCAGGTTGGGGCTGTTCCTCGACCTGAAGCGAGGGACCCGCAGATCTGTTTTAATTTAGCCTGCCATAGGTGGAAGATGGTACAATTAAAAAAACTTCTCTGTCGGAGCACGAGGTGTTTAGTTGCAGCAGAGTTTTTAGACAAGAACGAAAACGTTTATTCTGGCATTTTTCAACTCGCGATCAGCGGCGACCGCCAGGGTGCAGCACCAATCGGGCGCAGCATTATTACCTCCTGTAGTTTGTGTGCTAACCGCTAAACACAGTACGGGAGAACGCCACCGCTAAATACAGAAACCTATTTTCCTTTAGAGTATTCGTTAAATGCAGCATAAGATCTTTGTATAAGCGCCGATTTTATTCACTCGGCACAAAGTGGGGATGGTAGCAACCGAGGAGTACAACACAATTGACTTTAGTGGAGACAGCGCTGAGCTTTATGTAATACCCAATGACAAACTAGGTCGTATCACGTCTACTGATACTCAAATAACCAGTAAGGATTTATTTCGCTACTAACTTTAATAACTCCGGTGCCATTTTTAATATTACGACAAACAGTTTTTAACGCTTTACATTGAACTTACTAAAGATCGACTCATTAAAGACTACTGTAGAGGTTGTCAACGACAGAGAAGCGTATGCGCAATGAAACACGAGTGTGGAGTAGTGGGGGGAGTGGGTATACTTACCAATATTGTCGTGTACTCCCACCTTTCTCCCTACCGGCGCAAAGTGAGCTTCCCTAACGTTGACAATCTCTACTAACCATGTCCGAAGACTCTTAATGCAATGGTTTCCAGTTGCCGTCTGCATTTTATGGCAAATAATAGGCAATGAGAGGTGTTTGCTGAAAATGATAATTAGAAAAACGGTAGAACGTATTGGACATACACTGCAGCATAAAGGTCTACTAAAATTGGTAGCAGAAGGGAAAATACTGAAGCTGAGTATAAGGAATGGAGGCTGAAGAACAAGCAGGTTTAGAGAGTTGGTAGATCAACTGCAGATCATATTTTTTCCTTACAGCAAATAACTAAAAAGAAAACAGTTCGATTACAACCTCATCATTTAGTTTTTATTGACATTGAAAAAGCCTATGACAATGTACCGTTAGCCAATCTGTGGACAGCTTTAAAATCAACTAGTATCAACCCCATTATCATAAAAGCTATACAAAATTTCTATAAAAATTCAATATTGAGGAAAAAATAGGAAAGAATTTGTCACCAAGGTGACCAAAGATTTACGTCAGGGATGTTGCCTTTCACCCACGCTTTTCAAAATTTATACGGAGATAGCAAGAGAGACTTAGAAAAAATGTGCAGGAACTTGGAAATTCCGCTTGGTGGTGATACAGTTTATTCCTTACAGTTTGCTGATGACCAATTACTTGTGGCTCAAGATTTTGAAAACTCAGTACATGACAAGGAAATTGATACAGGAATATTAGAAATAGGGACTGAAGGTGACTATGAATAAAAAAAACATGGCAATAGGTGACCTTCATCAAGACTTGATATTCGAGGAAGACATGGGAAATATCTCATATACAGTGGAATACAAGTATTTAGGGGTGAAAATTACGGCCAGTGGGAAGCAAGACAAAGAAATACAATCCAGAATTATTTTGGGAAAGAAGGCTAGATCTACATTAAATGGAATCCCGTGGAATAAGTAACTAAAACTAACAGAATGAATGTGAAAATTTTAATTGTTCGTGTTGTCCAAAAAAAATTACAATGGTATGGACACAGAAAAGATTGCCAAGGAGAGATATGGAATGGACCCCACCAAGAAGAAAGAAAAGAGGGAGACTACCTATCACCTGGATGGAATAAATTCAGACTATATTGAGGGAACAAGAAATTGAAGATCTTTGAATTGACAACCAGCAGTGAAAGATGAGAATTCAATCACTTCTGTAAACTTTGGTTCCGGAAAATGTGTAAACATTGTACAGCCGGAATAAAAAAAAGGGAAAATATTAGAAGGTAAAGGATATAAGGGGAGACCAAGGCTGCAGTATATAAAGCAAATTATGGAGGACGTTATTTGTTTAACTTATGAGGAAATGAAGAGGAAATTACAAGCTCGATCACCATGAAAGACTGCTGCAAACCAATATTAGGATTGAAGATATAAGGAGGAAGAGGAGGAGGACTGAACTTACAGACTCAATTGAGCTGTTGCTTTGATTACCAAGAAATTTATTAGGTTTCAAACGCAACAGTTTATATTTATGGTGTAATTTGTTTTACTTGTCCTATCATTAAATTGTTGCAAACCGAGCTGTTAGCCGAACAATACCCGAGTCTTTCACGTGTATAAGTAACATCTGCTTACGTCTGCCGCACGTGTTCTCTGTTGCTTCGCATTGAAACGTTAGTCGACAAATGCCGCACTATCTTATTATCCGACTACGGCCTAATAGTCCGGATTTACAAAAATTTAATTTTTTAGACACTCTAATGTCGTCCAAACCTACGTAATCGAATTTAATTGTCCTAATGTAAGACAAAATGTTAATGTAAAAAAAGAAACTCTAAAGGAAATATAGAGAATAACAATTAGGTCATATTAGCCTTTTAAATGAATTCAACACAATATTAGAAGACGAATCTGAGTTGTGCCGGAACATCTGTACACAAATACCTAATAATTTGTATCAAAAATAAGTAAAAAACTCACTTATTATTAGGTGTTCAGCTCTAAGGCAGGCCTTCAAATGGTAAGAGCTCTGCAAGCTGTTCTATCGCATGCCACTCTTTTCGTTTCTACGTAACACCATCTGATTTTAAGGGTATCTATTAACTTCATGCTTTTACGCCCTCTTCTTTTTTTCTTTCTATGACACCCTCCATGGCAGTTGTAAGCAAGCAGTCTCTTATTACACAATGACCTAAAAATTACATTTCCTCTTTTCTATTACCTTCAGAATTCTTCTCTCTTACCCTATTCTTCTGAAAACTTCATCATTCCTTACTTTATCAACCCACCTCACTTTTCCCATTGCTCATCAAACCCACAGCTCAAATACTTCTAATCTTTTCTCATCATTTTTCCTCAGTATCCATGTCCCTACACCATTTAAAGCAACTCTCCACACATAACACTTGGCCAACGTTCGTGTTAAATTCTTATTAATTTTGCCACACAGCAGTCTTTTCTTCACATTTAATGCCTCTTTTGCTATAGCAATTCTTACTCTATTCTCACGAGTGCAGTTTATATCTTCACTTACCAAACAACACTTTTCTTCACTTATCGACATTTAAACAACTCCACATGTTGTATTTTGTCTAGCCCTATCTTTATGTTTGCCCTTTTTCCTCCTCTGCCAATCACCATATAAAAAAATCACTAGATGTAATTAAATTACTGAATTGTGAAAAATTTGTCGATGCCATTTATAACTAATGTTTCCGTCTTGTAGTTTCTATTACATAATTGTCCAAAGAATATTTCAGTTGCAAGCTACATTTTCCACGATAATCGATTAGAGCTTTTCACTTGATGTAAAGTAGATTTATTTTGATGCTGCCTATGTAAAATACACAATATAAGTATATACAATTAGGTTTAAAAGTCATCAATTCTTTCCGCAATGTCATATCCATGGTTCACGTTCAAGAAGCTTAAGTAGCTACTGGACATATAACATTACTATTAAAGTCCTTATCAACATTACTATTAATGTTGGATGTCCTTCGATATCGCTGTGTACTTCAACATTCTGGTTAGCTTGGAGGTTGTATTCTTAAGTTTTAACAGATTTTACTTCATTCTTGGATTTTGTTGTCCATGCCGTGTACGTTGATTGCATACAAAACTACGAACAAACAGAACACACACTATGAAAACACACACACAAAGAACAAAACAAAATTTGATCTACCTGGTGCTTACAAACTGAATTGGTCAGATTGCAACAAATTCTACGTAGGGCAGACAGGACGTTGCTTCAAACAGGGATACATTGAACACACAAAGGCAATACAGTCCACTACCGAATCCACCTTTGCAAACCACCTTATTGAAGCAAACCACACATACACAAACATCAACACTAACATGGATATTCTATATGTACACACTAAAGACCAAAAACTAGACACTCTTGAACAACTAGAAGTATACAAACACACAAAAACACATAAAAACAACATCCTAAACGAACAGACACAATTAAAATCACACATATTAATCTAACATATCACACCTCACACAAACAACATCAATATTTCAAAAGACGGCGCCGTCGCCAAGAACAAGATGGACAGCGCAACCAATGGCAGCATTTGACTAAGCTAATAATAAGTGAAAACTGTTTCAGGCTATAAGGTAAAAAGTTTACATTTTACCAATGTAAAATTTTTACCAATTTAAAATTTTGTGTTCCGAGTCGTTAGTGCTATACTTAAAATTGTTTTACTTCAATTAAGCTTTGGTATGTCCGAACTGTAATAATACTGAGATGAAAAAGGTTTCAATTAGTGTTATTGCATATTAATTCTAAAATTAGTAAAACCTGACCCTCACAGTACTGACTGTGATATATACGAGTACTGTGACGACCGTAGTTTGACGAAAGGCATGAGGATCTTAAAATGTGTTTGCTTAAGAGAACTTGATATAAGTATGTCACAGTATATTTTGAATAGGAATGCAGCGCATTGGAACTCAACGTTTTGGTTTACTCAGTCGATGTGTCTATATTGCATAGTTTGCGCCTGAGAATTATGTCGAGTAGTAGGTACATTGATTTAGATCCCATGGGCTTGACTCCCAATCACGTCCACAGTTCCGTTCTACCTAGGTTAGCCTCGCTCACAAAGTGACGGATCACAGCCTACTAACAAAGTGTCCACTGCTTGCTCACTGACCGGTAATGTGCCCGCGGGGCCAATCCATACAACTTATCTGACAGACGCGCAATTTGTATTCGAGGACGAGACAAATTTGTGCGTATATGACGTGTGATTCTTAAATTGCTTTTGGTTATGATGATTCTGTGATTTTCAAACTGCTTCGTGGTTATGATGATTCGTATGTGTTGAACTTTAAACCACTTCGCTTAATGTAAATACGTAAACACGTAGCTACTGTAATGTTGGTGATGTTGTATTTACCTAACATATACCACCAATAAATAGGGAAACGTTTTCATAACAACACTTTTTGTTGACAACCACGTTTTGTCCCATTAGGTGGCATGCTCAAAGGTAAAGCTGGGGACAAGACTGAGATAAAGTGAGATTTTCAGGTTTGCTACTGAGGATGCAGCATTACAAATTGAGCGAAATACTTGGTGTCCATTGTAACAAAACGTGGTTGTGAGCCTAAAAAAGTGCGGTTATTAAAAGATCCGACCACGAAAGTTTACAGTAAATCCAACTTCGTCGTGCTTATTTGCTAAAGTGCTAAGTTTCATGTTCCGTACGAGGCCTTTCAGTGTTTCCACCATTTTAAAATCCTAAACCATGACGAAAAATATCCCGCTGGAACCCCCCCCCCACACACACACACACACGGGTTGCAACGGGGTATTTTTTGTCGTGGTTTAGGACTTGAAAATGGTGGAAACACTGAAAGGCCTCGTACGGAACATGACCTTTAGCAAATAACCACGACGAAGTTGAAGGTACGGAGACCGCTAATTCAAATAACAAGTCTAACAATTTACAGTAAGTACAAACTAATTGGTGCCAGACTAATACTTTTAGTTTACTTTTAGCCTAATATACACAGAACGGCTGGTCTGTAGTTGTCAAAGGTAGCCACTGGATGCTGGCAGGCGACTGAAGAACATAAGTCTCGGTCGATCGTCAGCCTCTATCGACTTGCTTACCATACAGTAATGAATACAGTTTCCACACACGTAGGGTAGTTCAATTTAGTTCTTCTGATAGTTCCTATCAGCTTAAAATGTTGGATATCATACAGACTATTTTAACTTTCTGTACTGCTCCACGAAATAAGTCAGTTGTATTCATGCCAAACCAGGTCGTTAAATTTCTCAGCCACGAAATTCTCGGTCGCCCAACTCCTCTCTTTCCAAGTAATTTTCCCTGTAATATGGACTCCAATAAGTAAAATCTCTGTTCATTTCTCATGAGATGTCCCAAATACTGAAGCTTTCTTATCTTCACTGTGATAATAGCTTCCCTTTCTTCCTTCTTATTTCTAAGAACTTCAACATTATTTATATGTGCTGTCCATGAAATACTCAGTATTCTACAGGAAAGCAACATTTCGAAAGATTCCAATTTTTTAGTTGTGACTTCAGTCAAAGTCCAAGATTCACCCTAGAGGAGTACCGAGAATACGTACCAGTCAATTTAGTTAGTTATAAGAATTTATTTTAATTAAAGAATACTCATAGGTATTTATTAGCATTCGACATGCACTAAGATGTATCCTGACATAATATATTGTTTAGTGCTTCTTGTCGGTAAACGCTTCACACTAGTCTGTCTATGCGTGGAGAGTAGCGCTATAAGTTTAATTAGGCAAACATTTATAGAACAGTCATATTATGATAGAATAAAATTATACTATTTGAGATATGCTATTGAATTGTTTACCACTCCTTCTGATTATATTTACAAGCTTTTGTGTATGCAGAACCATATACTAGTCTATTACGTGAGGAGTGACAAAGGGCCTGTCTGCAGATTTTGAGTCAGTGTCTATGTAATTTTTTAATTACTTTTGCTGTCGCTTCCTAAAAGGTTCTAGAACAAAGTTAAGGAAAAATTATGGTCCGCTCTCACCCCTACAGGGTTGAAAACTACCCCTAAATGATTGAAAATATGAAACGGCGCGAGGATGTATTTTGAAGCTCTGAAATTAGGTACGGTACATATAGGTTTTTACGGGAGATGCTAATTACGATTCTGACGTCCAAAATTATATTCGACGCAAAGGGTAGTTTCTAAAGGGTTGAATCAGACTATAATAAGAGGGTGTAATTAGGTATTAAACTTCGCGAGAATGCCGGTCAAAGCCTCGAAAGTGAGTACCTATAGGTTTTGGGGGGTGCTGATTACGATTTGACGTCAAGGGATACATCCGAAGCAAGGGTTTAAAAGTACCCCTAAATCGTTGAAAACATTAAACAACGCGAGGATGTATTTTGAAGTCCCAAAATTGGGTACCTACAAGTTTTTGGGGATGTTTAACTTACATTTACTTAAACATCACAACATTAATAATATTTAACTAAATATTATAACACTTCCACAATAAAAAACAACTCCGGCGCTCAGCTGATGCTCCAAAACATACGTGCCAGCTGTAAGCAGTGAGCATCAGGTAGCGCAAGAGGCCTCTTCTGGTGTCCGCTAGAGGGTCCGTGTTTTTAGCGGTCATAATTCAAAATTCAGTAAACAAACATATATATTTCACCAAGTGGAATCATAAACATTATATTGTTTATTAAATTAAATATTCGATTTATATATAAAGAACCAGCAATACAAACAGTGACAGATTGCAACAGATAATTTTTGTTTACAATAGACGTTAAAAAAAATAATAACGATATTTAATTTTATTGCCAAGTGGAAACAAATTTAGTCTAGTATAAATTAATAGGCTCTCAGGACCGCACCCGAACATATAATGTACGATAACAAAATCTAACTGTTGTCGCGCGTATCCATTTTTATTAATAACTCGGTCAATTTAAAAAAAAATGTAATAAAATGAATTTTGTAAGAAATTTAAAGAGCTACACTTTTTTCCCTACGCACTATAGTAAAAAAACCTACTGTACACTACATATTTTGCCTATAATTAAAAATTATTTTACAAGATCTCCGCAAAATAAACCTTTAAACTGTTGTAACTCATGGAATTTTAGTCATAAAAGATTGAAACAAAATTAAAAATTTTGGTATTTTATAAGCTTTATTTTTGGTCCATATTAATTTCTCGATAAAACGCATCGTTACTGAGATATTTAATAAAAACTGCGAAATTTGGCGAAAATCTAAAAACTTGAATATTCTTAGAACGTTACGCGTTACTGTACATCAATACATTTTATACGCTTCAAAAAATTTGAGGACATTGCTAATATAATAGACAACCGAAAAGTACAGTACCTGGGCTTAATATACATATTTAACAGAATGGCGGACGTTCTTTTAAATTTGTTCGAAAAAATTTGCAATAAGTTTGATATTTTCCTACAGAACGACGTTATTTTTTAAAATAATGACGTAATGAACCCACCATTGTTTTGGAAATTTACAGAGCTTTTATACGATACTAATTTAATTATGATATAACTATTTTTTGCCGAGTTATATAAGTTTGAATCATGTGATTTGATCAAAACACTGTAAATCTGTATTTTGTTTTGGCTGTATCTCAAGAATCATTTGAGATAATGAAACCAAAAAAGTTAAAAATGTTCGTCTGTTAATAAGCTTTAATTTTGATTTACACAAATTGTTTGCAAAATCGCATTGTTTTATACTTATTTGCAGATTAATATTAATAAACTCGTTTTTTGCCAAAGTTTGAACCCTTGTAACTCGCAAACAACGCATTTTTTCGGAAAAGTGTATATCTCCTTTTTGCGTAGAATTTAATTATCTATCGGCTACCGAGGTTAATTAAATTTTTTTTTATCTTGAAAAAGGGGTGAAAACAACCATTAAATTTAAAAGCGGGCCAAAAAATTTGCTTAACTTTGTTCTATAACCTTTTATGAATACATTGCAAAATGAATCAAAAGAATCCATGGACACTGACTCAAAATCAGCAGAAAATTACTCACCTAATAGACTAAATATTTTTTTAGTTTAAAAAAGTTTTTTTAATTCGTAAAAATGTTAAAATTTTAAATAATGTGTTCTAGTTTAGTTTGTGTTAGTGTTCTAAGGTTTGCATGCACAGAACGTTTTCTTACACTAAAAGGAATAAAATGGCACAAGAACTTTTAAATTGGTTGATAAAGCATAAAGTTATTCAAATTTTTTGAAATTACGAAGCAATCAAAAAAATTCAAAAGTTATAATAAATGGGGGAAAATATCTTCTGATAGGTTATTTATTGTATTTAGACATACTGAAAGTAATGTTCATAGTGATAAGGAAGTTTTGATCAAAAATAAAAATTGTAGTTTTAGAGGTGGCAGATCCCCTTAAGCTGCCGTTGTGACCTTTGGTAAATAATTTTTTTAACCGTTTTTTTTAAATATCTGTTAATACTGTAACTAACAATTTTAGTCCCAATTGAAGTCAACAGAACAACAATAGGAACTCGTACAAACATATATGCAAGTCTACAATTATAATTCATTACGTGCTACTTAATGAGCAGTTTATTCAAATATCTCAATTTAACAATAAACACAAAGATGAGACTTTTACGCTGCTACGTATTCTCGGTCGTCTTATACGGTGTAGAATCTTGGACTTTGACGGAAACTACAACTAAAAAATTGGAATCTTTCAAAATGTGACTTTACCGTAGAATGATGAGGATTTAGTGGACAGCACATACAACTTATATTAAAGTTCTTAGAAAGATGGAGAAAGAAAAGGAAGTTATTAACACAGTGAAGATGTGAAAGCTTCCGTATCTAGGACAGCTCATGAGAAATTAACAGAGATTTTACTTGCTGCAGTCTATACTACATGGAAAAGTACTTAGAAGGAGAGAAGTTGGGCGACGGAGAATCTCATGGCTGAGAAATTTAAGGACCTGGTTTGGCATGATTACAACTGACATTTTCCGTACAGCAGTACAAAAAGTTAATATAGTCTGTATGATATCCAACATCCGAAACGGATAGGAACTATCAGAAGAAGGCGTGTTATTGAAGAGTTTTCTTTTCATTTCGACTTACGATTAAACTGTAGAGTTGATAGCGGTTTGGTGTGAAGCCGGGATGCATAGAACGTCAGGCACACACTAAAATAGCATGGCCGCGTAGAACGAAATACAGATTAACAACAACATACAGTCAGGTTAGCATTATATTACAAGCGAAGAGCGACACCCTTTTCGAGGTAGTCCTGTAGCAGAACACGACGGATCTAGACCAGGAAAGGTCGATACAAAATGTAGCCGACATAGGGTAGGTTTGCATATACGGTGGGTTCATTAAACAACTCGCAATTCCAACAGTAGCCTAGGAAGCCATGACAGATTACAAGCCTAGAGGCAGAAGAAAAGTTGGTAGACCTAAGAAAAGGTGGACGGTGGAATAAGAACAGGCCGCTAAAGCCTAAAACCGGTAAGAAGGTGATGATGTTATATTATGAGCGGTCTGTAAACCACCAATAAATCACTTCATTGTTTGACCAACAGTAGTGTGTGTACGCGGGCTGACCGGATTGAGAGATTAACGGCAACGTCGGTCGCTGTATAATATAATTGTGATTAGTTTGGTTTAGTAATATCTGCAATCGGAAAACGGTACAAGCTAATTAATTAGAGATAATACACGTGCACACCAGAGAAGTGACTGCGGTAAATGTATCAGCGGTGACACCAACACCTCGCCGTTACATAACTGTATAATATTGTTACGACGTATGGTACAGTGGATCGTCGTATGGTACAGTGGAAAACAAAATACAAGACACCAATGAAATCACTAAAAACCAGCTGTATTTATCACAATTAACAATTTGTAATCAAATAGTTATTTAACAAGATTATAGTCGTACAATGATTTGAGCAAATCTGTCTACACAATTAATATTGTCAACTATAGGCTATAGGATTCCGCACTATAATCACTTTTCAGTAATACACCATGTGAGACACACTGTGTAAATCGCCGATATAAAACTGGAAACTAAGCGGCAGGTTTATGCTATTTATAGTCTGCAGGGTTCCATAATATACATCCTTAACAAGCAATCAAAGTTTCTGGAGGATACTTCAGCACGGCCTTGGCAGAAGCACCCAACGTTGGGCTAGTTGAGACGCTTGACGAACAACACTATCGAATGTACGAAATTGTTCCCTATTACGTAACACTGCCTCGCACGTACGCAAACAAACATTACAGCTGGGCTCTGTTGGGATAGCCGAGAAACGTGTAGAGTGTTCTGTAATGGCGTAAAAATGCAGTCGTCAGGTGTAGCGTCATATTATGAGCAGTCAGTAAACCACCAATAAATCACATTATTGCTTGACCAACAGTAGTGTGTTGGCGGGCGGACCGTATTAAGAGATTAACGGCGATAAGCTCATTAACGTCGTTTGCTGTTTATAATATAATTGTCATTAGTTTGGCTGAGTAATGTGTGCAATCGGGAAACGTTACAAGCTCATTAATTAGAGATAATACCTAAGTGCCCACCAGATCAGTGACTGCGGTAAATGTATCAGCGGTCACACCAACACCTCGACGTTACACACTGCATTTTCCCTCTTTATCAGTAGCCACGCTCCTCTATTGGTTTGCACATTTCCGTTTGACTTATTATATTTCAATTGTAATATTTGTTTCCTTTTTTCTATTTCTATCGGCCATCTGAGGACCACATGCCAATTTCAATTACTTACTCCTTGTTCTTTGCTTTTCCTCTAATATTCTTTCATCATTTCACTATGTCTCTTCTTCCTGTCTTCAGTCAACTTTGAAGCTGCTTTTTCTCCCTCTTACCTTGGACTTCTTCCATTTTTAACACTTTTGGCCGAAAAACGTCTCTTTTAATTGATTCTTTTGCGTTTACATTAAATTTTCTAAATCCTTTTTCACTTCTTTAATCCAACTTTATGTTGATTTATTTCCCCACATATATTGAAGATCTGTTTTGCTAACCTATTGCCGTCCATTCCATATAAATGTCCAAAAAATAACAGTCTTCTTTTTTTCACTGTTTCTGTTATATTCTCTATACTTTTATATATTTCGTCATTACTTCTTAATTTCCAGCCTTCTGAAGGTTTTCGTGGGCCTAATATTTTCCTAATAATTCGACTTTCCAATATTTCTAGTTTGTCTAAATTTATAATTCAATGCTAGACATTAACATGTACAGTATATTAGGCATTCTGGCCTCACACATGTACTGTAACGCCTTATTTTTGCATTTTTACATACGCACTTTTTATTATAAATATCTTTAGCTATACCATATGATCTTTCCATTTTATGAATCCTTTCTTCTATAGTAGATTTTTCTAAACCACTCTTTTGAATTATTTCCCCTAGATACTTAAATATTCTAACCCCTTCTATTCGACTAATATCTGTTAGCAGGAATTTTGTCGCATTTTCAATGTTCCTGAAAAATTTGGTTTTTCAGCACACATTTTTAAGTTATTAAAAAATATTATATTTTTATTATTACTTAAATTTTGTTTGGGCTCGACAGTTAAAAGACCCTAAGCTCTTGTCACTTCATCAGGAAGTATACTCAAAATATGAATGAAAAATGTTATTATAATAAAAATATCGTATTTATAAATCGAGTTATAAATAAGTATTACTTAATACGGAAGTAACTCCCATTAGCAAACAGCTAATACCTACCTTTACCTTTCGGTACTTTATATAATACCTACGTTCTTACCAGTCGGCGCTACAGCCCACGATGAAACTTCCCTTCCTTGACACTCCTTCTCCGTGTTCGTCTATCGTTTATCATTATATCCTCATTCTCTGACTTTTGTTGTTTCCTTATTCTCTAAAGCACAATCAATTCATGACAATTGCAGTCTTTTCCTTGTAGACGAAAAACTAAAATTTCTGAACCTGTTAGCCATATACATGGTATACCAGATACCACCACCAATCAGATACTATCACCACTTCTCCCAATTTCTGAATTATTTGACCTTTTACAAAGCTTACTATAATCTCTCTCTTTACTAACTAATCTTCGTTTCATCTAATTGTGTAGTTAATAATTTTACAATTGGTCCAATGTCAATTTGGGGAATTTTTATTGCAAGTGCTGTTAATATGTCTGCCATTGTTCACGTTTCACAGCCCCAACAAAACGTATTAAGGTTTAATGAAACCGCGTTTTTTAAGGTATAGTTAATATTTTAAAATTTCGCTTCTTAGCATTCTCACGTTTGGAAAGCAGGTTCTACGTCTTAGCTGTAACCTTTTAACGTGGTGCGAGCCAATCATAGACCATCTTTGTTGTGATTGACTCATGGTGCAGTCTCTAACTGTGCACTGTTCTGATTGGCTGATGGTGTCATTTTTACCTGTACGTGGGACTTGTTGAATTTATAAGTACAGGTAGCACCGCGGGACGTCTGCAGCCTTTACCACAGTACTGTGGGCCTGACGCGACCAACCCACGTTCAGGAACCCTTGGATTGCTTTTAAATTCCACTGATGATGGGAGCCAATGGAGCTGTTGAAACGTTTGGTTTGGCAATGAATAATAGACCACGGCCAAACACCCCGGATAACTTTAATTGTACAACTGACACCGGCCGTGAAAGCATTATAACAAAGTTATTATGTTGCAAAAATTGCACGCCTAGTCTGCTTAAACAGTCAAACAAATAGCTGAACACCAGAGGAATCATTAAGTACAACATTATTTACACATCCAGCAAATACACATTTTTTCCATACATGCCTCCTTTATTCACCAATATGTTTGGCGTGACTGATAGTTGAAGAATATTATTATAATAAAATATAACTACAGTGTAATAAAAGAATAAAATGAAGTCTTATCAATACATTTTTGTTCGTATTGAAAGTGATTGTTCAAGTATAGAGCAGAAAGCTGGACAAGAAAAAATAAAACAGACAAGAATATAAGAACCAATTTGTCGCGCGCGGATCAATGAGAATCCAATCTGATCTTTCACTGGTCGGTGCACCAGATGATATGGCTTTTCCTTTAGGAACAGAGTCCCCAGGGTTTTATAATCCTATTGTGTGCTGCTTTAGTTTTCTTCTTCTTTCTGATATTAACAAAATATATTACTATAATTACTATATTACTTCTTCTTTCTAATATACTTCTTCGTGCCGCCAAATTACTATAATGAAATTATATGTTTATGTTTAAAACACATGTACTTAGTTCAAACAAATAAAACGTATTTCTTCTGACGAAAATTTTATGTAACCATGTTTATTAATGATAAGAAAAAATACAAGCAATGTACACACATAGATAAATAAATATCATAAACGCGTAATAAGGTTCAATAAAATAATTAAAATTACATTAAAGACCTTAAGTTAATGATAAAATGCCTAAATAGCAGATGAAATTTTGGTAAACTATAAACTATCAGCAATAAATGTATAAATCTTAAAGTAATAGGTTTATTTTCACAAATATTTATGTATTGTATTAATAAAACGGATTGCAACTTATAATACACAATTGGCTGTTTAAATATTCAGGACTTTTAAGTGCAACACAGTTTAAAACATGTTGTCAAATTAGTTTTTATATGTTGTCAAGTCAATCAAGTGATTGTCTGACACATCAAAAGTGAGAAAGCTGAAACGTATTATATAAATTGTGCAACGTTTCGAGAACTAAATAAATTACTGTCTGAGGGTCAAGCCCGTGAGCGGTAATCACTGATGCCATTAGGACGTGGCAAATTTATCGTTGCAATAACAGAGGCAGTGACCTTTCCATGTTTAATGGATTTCTTCATTGTTCCTCTTCTAATATCCGTCTCGTTGATCCCGTACAACAATAACTGTAGAACCTCTTACTTGCAATCCGCAATACTGGTTTTTTACATCATTGTAATCTTGACTTGTGCTTACACGCTAAGATTGCCATGCGCTTTTACAGTAAAACTATGTTTTTAACTAAACTATTTATCGCCAGACGTTACGTCGTGTGTATTCTGCAAAGTAAAATGAAAATAAAATCTTTTTTATTCAGAGTTTCTTCTTCTTCTTCTTCTTCTTCTCCTCCTCCTCCTCCTCCTCCTCCTCCTCCTCCTCCTCCTCCTCCTCCTCCTCCTCCTCCTCCTCCTCCTCCTCCTCCCTGCGGGTAAACCCGCATTTCGAAACATTCCAATTTTATAATTATTACAGTAACAGGTATTTAAATTAAGTGTTAAATACAAGCAGTATAAAAAAAGTTAATTACCATTTCGAGAGGGCCCTATAGTTCCTGCCGCACCCCGCATCAAAGCTTCCACAACACACTTTTGTGGAGACCTTCTCTTGCTGCAATACCTCTTCTCCCACTACCTAAGAATGCTCCCATAGATTCTTGTATCACCTCCATACCTCCGTTCCTTCACTGCTGCCTTATGACTGAATTAACAAAAAGTTATTAACCCTTTTCCAACCCTTCAAAACTTGAAATAGCCACAAAAAATATAGAGCCAGTAAAAGATATATCTTGGATCCCAGATAAACACCATCAACTACACCAACACTGAAATAATAAGAAGAATATATCTCGCAAATAAAACATATTATGGATTAAAAAACACCTGACATCTAGCTTCATCTCAAGAAGCACGAAATGCAAAATCTACAAAACACTAATCAGGGCAGTGCTGACATATGCTTCAGGAACCTGGAGAATGACAAAAAATAGCAAGAGATTTCTAGGTTGCAGTAAAAGACGAATTCTAAGAACAGTATTTAGAAGAGTACAACCAAATGGAATGTGGCCCAAGCGCTATAATTATGAACTATACCATCGTTACAAATAGATGTATATTGTCAGGCTAATCAAAATACACAGGCTGAGGTGGGTTGGACACATAGAGAGAATGGAGGAAGGACAGCCTGTGAAACATATTATCTACCATAAACCAATGGGTAGTAGAAAAAGGGGAAGACCATGAAGACCCACCAACGATTGTAGAGCCACGGATGATGATGATGATGATAATAAACATTTCAGGAGTACAATATAAAGTTTGTAATGAAAAGACAATGTTTATGGTAAATGTAAGGTAGAAAACAGCGCATAAACGGTACGAGATATTACAGTTGTCGTCGGCAATTCGGTTCGGTTCACACTTTACATAAAATACGCTCATATCTTAGGCGACTGCTCGCTGTAATTAAAATGAAACTTGTCGTCGGCTATAAAGTTCCCCACTAGAATTCATATCTATACAAACACATTTCACAGCCGCGATTCACTGTACGCAAAGTTATTGCTCACTTAAAAGTTTCTTACAAACGCCATCTAAATTGAATAAAGTTAGACTGAACAAACCGAATTAAATTTTAGTTATTTTAATCAAGACGGCGTACAGAAAATTATCACGGTTACAATCACTCTTTGTAGTAATATACATGTTAGCTAATTTAAAATGATATAATACAAGTTTTTTAAAGAAAAATTGCTACATTCTTCTTGGCCAGTCTCAAGAGACACATAAAGAGTAAATTGAAAAAGTTTAAAAACGGGAAGGAAACGAAAAACGCCAAAACGTTTATTATATTTTGTTGGACTGTCGAGTTTTAAGGTCATAAAATTATTTACCCACTCAAATAAAAAATTACAGGTTGCAACGTAAACAACCACAAGAAGAATCCTTCCTTGTTGGAATAGTGACTACTGTTTTATTATTATAATTATTACTATTATTGTCAACTTTTTAGAAATATATTTGTTTAACTAGGATTTAGAGTTTTGATGATGTTTATTTGTTAGTGATAGATTCATCTATGCATTAATTTTTTGTTCGCCTCAAGACTACCTCTGATTTTATAGCAGTCGAAACGTCGTGTTTCTTCATTTTAGCTCACGCTGGGTAATGTCCGAAGCCTTATAATTTATGATGATTATTTTGGTCCATAAATTAATAATAATTTGAAGCATTTCATTAATTAACCAGTATATAGATGAGTAATTGAATCATGAGAGCATTGTTAGATTCATAAAGGCTCAACGAATACAATGGCTACGTCACCTATATCGGATGGGTGATTATCGTATGGCAAAAAAATCATGAGGGCGCAAGTCTATAAAAGTAGAAATCGAGGCCGACCTAGGATAATATGGTTGGGTGATGTGCTAGAAGATCTCACAAGAATGGATGTGAGGGGTCACACTGAGATAGCAATGGACAGGAGACTTTGGAGAAGACTGGTGTTGGAAGCCAGTGCTCACATAGGGCTGTGATGCTGGAGAAGAGAGAGATGTATTGCGGTAATTGCAACTTCAACCATAACCGTGTTTATAAGGTCACATCTTGTAACAATAAAGATCGTAGTAGAAAATAATTTACTTTAAGATGTCATCTATTTTGGTTATTTTAGGCGTAATATATTGTTACGTAATGCAGAAAAAGTGTTAAGCCATTACAAAACGTTCTGGTACATTGGAGAACGATCCCACATGTTTAATGCGTACGTGACACTTGACGTGTAAGGCAGTAGTACGTAATGCGGCACGTCTCGTACGTTCGATGGTGTCGTTCTAGAAGCATCTAAATTAGCCCAACAGTGAGTGTTTCTGCAAAGGTCGCGCTGAACTGTCCTCTAGAATTTTCGATGGGTTGTTAAGGACGCATCTTATGAAACACAGTAGACTATAAATAGCCCATACCTGCTGCTTAGTTATTCAGTTATTATCTGGTCGATATTACTGTGTGCGTTCTAGTGCTTATTAGTGAAGTGCTGTGTTTTGTAATCGGGCGGTATATTGTAATACAATAGTGTTTTAATATTAGTTGACATTTTATTGCGTGTGAACAATTTTTATTTTATTTTGTTGTAAGACACTGTGTTGTTAATTACGAACTGTTTAACTGTGAAAATTAAAGCTGTTGATTAGTGACTTACTTGGTGTCTTGTATTTTGTTTTCTACTGTACCTACGACGATCAAGTAGACCGTCATAACAATACTTTGTAATTACCATAATATATGTACGACAAAGTAGAAAATTCCGAGCATCTGCAAATCAATACTCAGACCACAAGAGCGGAGGAAAACGCGCTTAAACTCGTACAAAATGGTAGCTGTTGCAGTAGATACGTATGGCAGTGAGTTGTGGGCTATAATATAGCCAGACAACAAAAACATATATGCCACAGTACCATCAGATGTGAAAAACTTACGACGTACTCTAAGACAGTAGTCTACTCTAGGATATTCTACGTAAATAATCCTATTAGGGTGGTTCAAAATTGCACAGCAATTTCTCGGGAGCTGATTATGTTGCTAAAAATAAGAAAAAAGTTCATATAAACATAGGTCCTAAAATGGTTCTTTAGCGAGTTACGCCCTGATTTCTGCTTCCTCGGTAAAATGACGCCATACTGAAATTCCTGAGGTAAAAAGTGAAAATTACATGTGGTGGTTTCTTATGGTTTTTGATCTGATAAATTGAACGAAGAGGTCCTAGAGCTCTATCTCAATTAGCTTTAAGAAAAACTGTTAAAACACACACACAAATTTGAGTCGATAAAACACACATTTTTAGATTTTGGATAAAATAACTTTGTTAATTCCCTAATAAACAAAAATAAAAAATTTCTAACTTATTTTGTACAGAATTGAATTATCAGATAATTGATGTTGTCTCTTAAAATAAGTACAAACTTAAGATATTCTACTTTAATTTAAAAAACAAAACAGGCCAGAGATAACAGGATAAATATACTGTAATAACGGTCTTACGGATCTCATCGTATTGTACAGTAGAAACAAAATTCAGACACTAATAAAGTCACTAATTACAGATTAAATTAGTTACAAATAACAATTTGAAATCAACAAGGTACTCTGACACAGTAATGCAAACCAAATTTGTCCACACGCAATAATAATGTCAACTATCAGCGTTATGCAGTATTTTAACACAATAATCACTTTCCACTAATCCGCAAAAAAACATTTGATCCGCACTATAAAATATCGCCTGGTGTAACAAACTTCTAAATTTGCCAGGTGGCCGTAGAACCTTACATATACACCCCAGAAGTTCCAGAATAATAATGTTTCATTCTTTTAGCGACGTGCCGGCATGATTTGCGTAGTTACAAGTGCTCGAACAGTCTAGAGCCTACGTAACTGCACAGCATTGACCGAGGCGCCGCACATGCTCAGCTACCCGAGAAATGCGTAGAATGGCGCTCTGGAAAAGTCGAGAGCGTTACATAATTTTCGTAGCATATGCTGAGGAGCGATTAAAAAAGAAGAAGTTAATTTTTGCCAAATATGATTAGGTCAGTAACAGGAAATAAAAGAAAATGGTGTAGTTAACTGGAGAAAATGTCGGAGCAAAACCTATCCAAAGCAGCATTTAATTGTAGAGCGAAAGGAGATGGAACATCAAACGGCCGAGAAAACGTTGATTACCGGGACGGACTTAGTTATAGCTTGCTGTTTAAAAGCAAAGAAAAAGACAAAAAATAAGGAGGAGAAGAAGGATAAAAAAGAAATAGAAGTAATTATTGTAATCTACACAAATACACAGTTATGAATCGTTGTGTTGGAAAGTTAAAAGTTGTATTGTAAATCGTGGATACAAACGTCGCTGGCCGCAATCAATACAAGACGGAGAGGGCTCAATATTACGCAATATTTTCTCCACAGAGAACGTATCATTACGGCAGAAGTACCCACTTAACTTAAAACGTATTGCCAGCAATATAGAGTACACGCCACGGTTTGACAGCTTAACAAATATTTACCCATTTGGCTGGGCTCAGTGGGTAACTTAGAATCCAATAATAGTAGGGCGTAACGCGTAACAGTTGTTGCTTCCAAATCAGGGATTTCAGCTCGTTTTACTACTATTTGCGTCAGTAAATTGCAGGCTCAAATCACTATCCATGTTTAATAAATATCTTCTTCTTCTTCTGATAGTTCTTAACTGTTTCGCATATTGGATATCATACAGACTATTTTAACTTTCTGTACTGCTGCAACGGAATAAGTCAGTTGTATTCATGCCAAACCAGGTCTTCAAATTTCTCAGCCATGATATTCTCGGTCGCCCAACTCCTCTCTGTCTAAGTACTTTTCGCTGTAGTATGGACTACAATAAGTAAAATCACTGTTCATTTCTCATGAGATGTCCCAGATACTGAAGCTTTCTTATCTTCACTGTGTTAATAACTTCCCTTTCTTTCTTCATCTTTATAAGAACTTCACTATTAATTATATGAGCTGTCCATGAAATACTCAGTATTCTACGGGAAAGCCACGTTTCGAAACATTACAATTTTTCATTTGTGACTCCAGTCAAAGTCCAAGATTGTACACCGTAAAAGACGACCGAGAATACGTAGCAGCATAAAAGTCCCACCTCTGTGTTTACTGTTAAATCGTGACTTTTGAATAAACTGCTCTCGCCTTTTCAATTCTGCTCTTTATTTCTTGAGAGTGACCCCATTGTTCATTGACTATAGTACCAAGATATGTAAATTTGCTTACACGTTCAACTGGCCTTTCGTTTATATTAAGCGTGCAGTTTGTGAAACTGTTCTTAGATACAATCCTTAGCTTCGTTTTATTAACACTGATGTCTAGACCATGTCTACGGCTGCTTTCTGTCACTCTATTCATTAGTTGTTGCATCCCCTCTAAGCTATCTGCGAATATGACGGTATCATCTACATAGCGTATGTTATTTATTCTTTCACCGTCCAGAGTTTCACACATTTCGTCACACTCATCTAAAGTTTCTCTAAAAATACCTTCCGAGTAGATGCTGAATAAAAGCGGAGATAGTATAGGGCCTACTTAGTAAATATGTTAGGTATTAGTTATTAAATTATATACAGATATATGTTTTAAAATTTGCACCTTGTTTGCCAAAGGCTAAATAGTAATTATAAACGAGGTGGGGGGAGGTCTTTATGTGGGCTGCCCACTAGCAGTAAGTGGCCGAGTAACCACTGCTACACTTCTATATAACTGAATCCGCAGCAATAACTATACATAAGGTTTCGCTGCAGGCCAAACATACTGGGCTGATAATAGGCTTCTACAGCGTAACGCAAAGGCGAGACTTTGGTTCTTTGTACGTCAAACAGCTTATAACTCGCACACTTTTCTGTCAGCTTTTACACTGGTTAAACAGTAAACAGGAGTCTCCGATTATTGTTCTTATAATCAGTTTACTATTAAAGATTTGCGGTATAAGAAAGATTTCTCCGCGAAGGAGAAGTAGCCTATGATCCTGGTGTGAAGCAAGTCACACGCACATTCATTTCTGTAACACCATTAGTGTAGCCTTGTGGTTGTTCGTTTTGTCCAATCCTAAAACAGCGACAGTTATTCCAATAATCGTTGGCGTGAAGATTGCCTTCATCTGTAAACATAACAGTTGATGTAAGCCAGTTTTGTAATCACTGAATACGTTTAGCATAAAACATGAAAAGTCTTAGGAGTTCGTAACACCAGACACAATTATCAATTGCTTGATTTTTTTTGTAGTCGGTAATCGTACATGCTCGAATCGTATTAAAGACTTTTGGTCGTCCTGGATGGCTTTATTTATGTTTCCAGTTATACGAAACTTACTTATTGCATTATTGACGAACAGCTTTATCATTTGACGTTATCTGCATCGGTAACTTGCGTTGAGAAAAAACAGTGCTGGTCGTTGAATAATACCAGGCATTGCGGCTACCGTGTGTTCAACATTTTTTAAAACAAGTAGGCTACAGTGTTGAATATAGTTCTAGCGCAAATAATATAAACTCAGAAAAAGCAATTGAAAGAGAAATTTTTCGGGCAAAAGTGTTAAAAATGTAAGGAGTCCAGGGTAGGAGAGAGAAAAACGCAGGTTCAAAGTGGACTGAAGACAGGAAGAAGAGACATAGTGAAACGATGAAAGAATATAGGAAAGAAAGAAAACAAAAAGGAATAAATAATTGTAATTGGCATGTAGTCCTCAGGTGGCCGATACAATAAAAAGTTCAAAGGTTTTCACTGTCGGCATCCACATAGATGTAAATTATTGGCCAAGCTGTTAGGCCGTAGTCCAAAGTCTATGCTGACAGAGGTTATTTCGGAACCCATCATCACTGTCGCTAACAATTAGCACGGTCTCCGCCAATTCACCCTAGTCATGAGGTAGATAGTGTGTATTTTGTTTAAGAAGGCCTACTAATGTAGACTATTTATAACTGGCCGAGCATGCACTCTCCAACGCTGATCATTGCATTCTCTTTGAAGAGACCAAGATCTTTGAGGAGGGTAAAAGAGTCTCTATTACCTTCGGCTGCACATGGAGTCAGTGGAGATTTTTAAACACGGGAATCCGCCGCGATGAATAGAATTGGAGAACACGTCCTATTAAACAGGATCTGGCATACTGTGCTCTCAAACCAATCAGGTAGCACTAAATGGTGATTGGCTGATGCTGTTTTCTGTGCTGGTATGAAACTCTATGTAAGTGGACCATCTTAAACAAATACTGTGTTTTTTAAATTTCAGTTTCCAAAAATTTTTGTTGTATTTACAAATTGTTGTATACAACATGTTTTAAATCCCGACATTCTTTTCAGATATTCCTTATTATACGACAGCGTAGGGATGTTCATTAAAGCGCAGTTCCAGGACCTGTATAGAAGTGTGGGGAGGTCCACCACCTTGTAAAACTGTCAAGTGTTCCTCTACTCGTAGATTTTAGAATTTGAAGGAATATTCATAATACAGAAGAAGTGAAAAAAATATGGATCAGCTACGTACAAAATAAAGATGAATTTTTTAGTAGTATTCGGTGTATAAAAAATAGACGTTTTTGTATCGGCCATCTGAGGACCACATGCAAATTTCAATTATTTATTCTTTGTTCTTTCCTTTTTCTCCAATATTCTTAAATATTTTCACTGCGTCTCTTTTCCCTGTCTTCAGTCCACTTTGAAGCTTTGTTTTTCTCTCTTCTACCGTGAACTCCTTCTATTTTTAATACTTTAGCACGAAAAAAGTCTCTTTCAATTGTTTCTCCAGCGTTTATATTATTTTTTTCTAAATCCTTTTGGACTTCTTTAATCCAACTTGACGTTGACTTCTTCCCCAGAGATATTGGAAGATCTGCTTTGTTAACCTATTATCGTCCATTCATTATAAATGTCAACAAAAATAATAGTCTTCTTTTTCTCATTGTTCCTGTTATATATTCTATACATTGATATATTTCATCGTTACTTCTTAATTTACAACCTTCTGACGTTTTCCGTGGGCCTAATATTTTCCTAATAATACGTCTTCCTAATATTTCTAGTTTGCATAAATTATAACTCAATGCTAGACATTCACTTGCATATAGGCATTCTGGCTTTACTACTGTACTGTAATGCCTTATTTTTGTATTTTTAGATATGCACTTTTTATTGTAAATATTTTTAGCTATACCATATGCTCTTTCAATTTTATGAATCCTTCTTTCTATAGCAGATATATCTAAACCATTCTCTTGAATAATTTCCCCTAGACTCTTAATTTATTAGAATTGTATATTATTAATACAATGTTTGGTTGCCATTAAAAGGTAATTAATTTAATTTAGTGACGTCAAAGTTATGCACGGTTTGTCAGCGGCAGCCTATATTTGCACACCAATCTGCCGCCAATAAACGGATTTAAATGTTAATCTCCGGTGAGTGTGCAGCCCTGTGGCCGCTACAGGTAAACAAACCATACTACAGCAACGTTGCAATTAGTAACCGAAGCTGTCGTATGACGCATGCGCACAAGCTCGGTCAGTATATACTTTTATTAGGTCCGGCTGTGTAGTAATATTATTTGCGTTTATCCGCGAGCGTTAATATGTAACAGCATAGAGAACATATACATTATGAAAAACTTTGCTAGTCCTTAGTTGAGGCAATTTAGTAATGAATATGTCCCCTGGATATGTTACTAGTATATTGCAGGGTGAGACGTATGGTGGGGTTGCCACCTTCAGTCTTAACGTCCAGCCCGATTTTCTGTCTGGGTGTTCTCCCATAAACTGGCTGTCTTACCTGACTAAAGAGACCAGTTTTCCTGTTGAGATATCCATAAAGATCTTTAATACGGTGGCTTCTCCTTGCCTCCCACATCCTACGTCGTTGACCAATGAAAGGTCATCCGTCTTCAGGGAAAATTTGTCACCCCAAGGGCAAGAAGGTGCCCTAACCTCTACTTGACAATCACAAGTAGAGGAGGGACAGCTTATACCGGCTGTCACTCGGTCTCCAGAGCCGCGTTAGCCACTTGTGGATGTTGCCCTACTTGCCTCACTCTGAGGTGAGGCTGGATATTCCCCTTCATCAAGGAATAAGACCATAAGGCAATACTCATCCTCTCCAGTAACGATTTGCATAAGTCCAACCTTATGTGAGAGACTGTTAAGCAAACCCTTTAGTAAACAAGTAAATTATCACCCCTAAAATTCTACAAAGCGATGGCTCTTCCCAAACGTCTTTATGGGTCTGAGAATTGGACTTTAACGAAAGCCCAGGCTAGTCGCATCCAAGCGGCTGAAATGAGATTTCTCAGGCACGTGGCAGGGTATACTCTCCATAATCACAGAAGAAGCACAGAACTGCCGCTTCTCCAAAAAATTATGGAACTATAAGCCTAAGTGACTGAGAGGTGAGGGACGTCCGAGGAAGCGTGGGAGTGACCAGTTCTAATCTTTGCATATTTGAGACCGGAACAATCGATCCTTGGTTTAATACTTGAAGATGATGATGATAAACTTTGCACAAACAAAGTTGGAACACGAAATGACCCATCCAACTAATTTAATTGACCCATCTAACACGTCAGTTAAATTTACAGGGAGTGTAAATAACGATAATCAACGTTAGTCCAGAAAAATTCTTGTAGACTAAGGCACGGGTCGTCAGCTGCTCTTCAGCCTTTTTGGCAGCTAGCACCATTGCCAAACAAAACAACAATTCTTCTATTCATCTCTATTTTAACCCGACGAAAAATCCTGAACCTCGAGAGCCAGGCGATTCTTTGTACGGGGTTTTTCCCCTAGCCTTTAGAGAACCAATTCTTAGCTGCAAAAGACAACACCTCACGTACGTAGTATTACAGCCGACTACATCCTACAACTAGATTCAAGCCCATCATATTCCTAAGATAAGTCGATCTAGGATCATTTCCCTTACGACTTAACTTGGTACTGGTGGCTACTGCTGCCCTCCACCAGGAATATTTATCGACCTTCCTGTCTAGATCCGTACAGTTGTGCATCAACGGGGTCAACTTTTGTAGTCGTGTGCCGTGTTTTGGAAAACTCGGCTGTTTTTTTTTTTTTTGTCGACGAGAACGGACTGCGTTGAATTAATAAATTACGTATTATCGGCATCTTGCCGACATAATAAATTACGTCCGCCTCGTATCTTGCCACCGTGCCGATCCGCGCGCGCTCTGGGTCTAGAGCTTGGTACGAATTTTTCAGTAAGTGTAATAACTAGTCGACTAACAGCGTTCAACGTAGTAGGCTGTCTGTACTCGCCTGGCAGCTGCACATTGAGATTTTGTCTACTATCTTTTATTATGCATAAGTAGAAGACTACGCGACCTTCCGGTTAGTGTTCCTACAATATATTTCCTACTGTTTAATAAAATTAAATTGGATTTTACTTAATATCAACGTTGATGCAGAGCGATATATTTGCCTTAATTTATATTAGCACGTGGCGGCATCAGGCTATTTTCTGCCAATTCATGTTTCAAGTGTTAACGCTGGTTAACAGATAGTGTTTTATAGTTTTTGTGCCTGTTTATTTAATTCATTATATTAGAGTGGGGTGTAAGTTAATTATTTTGTGATTTTGATGAAATGAACGTACCTCACGAACCTGTTAAAATTTGTTAGCTCATGTTGAAAGTGATTAAGTGCTTGATGAAAACTTATGAATAACTATTTATTTGAAACAATTTATTATGCTGAATGAATATATTCTGTTTTATAATATTTAAAGGGGTTATATTTGAAATGATTTATTTAATTCAATAGGGTTTCAATGCATAAGTAAATTTTCTGGAGATTTTAAACTGGGCATGTCGTGAAGTGTGTGTTCAGCGGGGTGAATGGGGTATTGTG
Organism: Magicicada septendecula; assembly: GCA_034769895.1. NCBI lineage: Eukaryota > Metazoa > Arthropoda > Insecta > Hemiptera > Cicadidae > Magicicada > Magicicada septendecula. The sequence continues at coordinate 794,499 of CM068369.1, forward strand.
ATTTATTGAACCTGTGAGTAATTACCCCTATAATTGTGCAGGGTTTCCGAATTAGTCGTCAATCTGTCCCGCTCCAGCGGATGCCCGATCACCTGCTATCCATGAAGTAAATCCAGGGACTTTCCGCTCAGCTGTCAGGACGAATGGACGGACACACACACACTACAACACCCTCCAGCCTTGGGCTGTATAACCAGGTGACATTTATGCCTTTTTAAAACAGTTTGTGGCCGCTACACCTTATCTTGAGATACTTCGGAAATGCTCCAGTTTGGAACTTTGTTCCGCACAAGTCCAACGGGACATTTGGGGTTACATATTACTTTTTCATTTTTACTAATGCTTACGCCTCATTAACTTATTAATGCTTATCTCATTAAGAGAATTTGTAAACTCAGCCAGGGTCATGCATCACCCGAATTGATGTTAGTTTTTCTGTAAATATGGGCGGCACTGATTGTCACTAAATGATTTCAGCGTTAGTATGCATGCACGGGTGCCTCGGTACATTGTTGGGGAATTTTTGTGGTCATATACATTTTCATTTGATTGGGTTTTGAATTGGTTATTAATTTAAAGGTTGGGGGAGGTGCTTTAACCTGTGGACGACACCTGTTGGTGCCGTTACCCAAAGGCCAATAACATGTCATAGTTTGTTGGATCTAGTACGGGCGCATGACCGTGCCTGAGGTCAAGTGGATTCTTTAGGAACACCTCAAGTATGTTTTAGTAAATTAAATCAATAGATTCTGCTTTAAGAAATTCAATTCAACTGTCTAAATAATTTTGTAACCACTAAATTTTGCCATAGCCAACACAAGAATTGTTCAGTTTACCTTTTTTTAATAATTCATAATAATGATTCGTTGATAAGGTTAAAGAATGTAAAACAAATCAGTACCAGTTGTAAGCTATTTTTTGGGTGGTTACGTTCCACTCATCTTGCTTAAAAATTGTTTTTTTTGGTAAGAAAATAAAAGAAATGAGAATATGCAGTTATGCAACCGGGCATCCATGTTGACCTCGTGATGGCACACTTATTATTATTTGGGATACGAAATTGATAATTTCCTTTTATGCTTGGTACTTGTGTGCCGTTCAGTCTATTTAGCCAATTTGACTTTGGCCTTTCACATACTTAGAATTTTGGGGTGTTTCAACTCTGGTCTTTTGTGTCTTATTATTTGGTTTTGGGTTTGTTAATTGAGAAGTTTTAAGGTGGGCCGGATACTTGATCTAAATAAGAGGGTTTGAGGGTGTTACGATGACAATATATATGCTGTTAACCAGGTGGACATGGTGTGTGGTATTTATATGTAAATGTGTATCTATGTTAATTATATGTTGTGTGTCATGCCTTTATGTGATTGTTAGATTGTTTATACGTTGTTATGCATATATATATATATCATGTTTATCGTTTATGTGACTTACTGGGAGGGTCGATATTATGCGCCATTCTTACATTATTTAGAAGTAACTGTATGCTGCTCAGTGATATCAAGGTCAATTATTTGGCGACGCCTATGTTTAGTGTTGAATTATAACAACATTTTGAGCCATTTTCATGAAGTGAAAGCACTTGTAATCCTAATTTGATTGTATGAAGATGCAAATATGTGCATATGTATAATATTAAAATCTATTCTATGCATTATGTAAGATTAACTTAATCATTCAAAGGCGCATATATCATATACCGGGGGAATTGATTGTACGAAAACATAACTCTAATAAATCTTGTTATTGTTATCTTACAGCAGAGTTTCATTTGCAAGTCCCGTCATACTGGACCCAGCACATTTTGGCTTCTCTAGGCTCTTGCCTAGTTCTAAATAACTGGTGGCCTCTCTTTCAAAAAAATATAAATACAAAAAAAAAGTTTTTTTTATATATAAAGCACAAAAGGAAAGAGGGGTTACAGTGGGTGACACTTCACCACGCAGCACGGTCTTGGCTAGGGAGATGCCGAGGCTCCTTTAGGAGCTAACTTCACTTCGTCCAACTGTGGGAATTTGTGAGAACCAGTACCTACTCAAACTATACAAAGGTACTACCTCTCCAACTTTCCTTGACCCCCCCCCACCGTCTTTAAAAGCAGAAAAAGGAGCCGACCTCCGATAACATATTTGGATGATGTCCTAGAAGATCTCAGTAAATGAATGTGAGAGGTTACACTGTGATGGAGGGGATACTGTCCATCAGGCAATGGACAGTAGACTTTGGAGGAGATTAGTGTTGGAAGCCAGGGATCACGTTGGGCTGTAGGGCTGAAGACGAAGGAAAAGAATATATGTAGAGCTTGTTAATTTCTTTTTTATTTGTAAATAGCTCAAATTTAAAATGTCTAACTTTCTTACATTAATACGATTGTGTTGTGCCATATTAAACACTAGTTTTTCAAAACAAGAGAGCATTCCTTTATAGAATGGCACCGCATGGTTCCGTCCAGGTTCTCATATAGTAAGCTGATTGTCTCCTTCAATTTGTCTTTGGTCGGGAAGGATTGTTCAATAGAAACACGTTTAGAGGCTGTAAAGCATTTTTATTCAACGATTTTAAAAGACGCCTCCATTAACATTACGGGATGAGTCCCACTGTTGCACTAATCTGTAGATTCCCTACTGGTAAAATTCTCACGGCTGTGTGCGAAACCATTCGCTAACAGCAAACTCTACTTCAGGATATGTACAGACGCAAAAGGTCGGCGACTGGACAGTGGAGAAACTGGTTGTGTCCGCCGAGCCGCCAGTGGTCTGAGCGGCTAGTGGTCTGAGCGCCGCATCTCCATTTGACATGGGTCAGAAGGGTTTGACAGGTCTAGGGGCTATCCGCTGAGCGGCACATTTTTCTGCTACATTCCTTCGCTCCCTGCACTCTTATACATGTTGCTAACTGACACTCTCCTTAGGTCGCGTAGAAAAGACAATTATGGGGATAAAAAATAAATTAGTTTGTAAAAATATTGGCATTTTATATTGAAATGTGGTTTTACGAATGACGCGAGATTCCGACCTAAATTTCCAGTAGTTAGCTAAAAATGTTATTATCATATGATACATCAATGTTACGATTCGCTGTGTATTAAAGGTGTAGGCCTATTACGCTCGTCAACGGTACATAGGCCAACATTAGTACTTCTTAGATTTATGGTAGTATTAATAAACGATAAAAAATTTTTTCGGAAAAAGCGTAAAAACAATACAGTATCTGTTTTAAACTTTGATTTAATGTAATTTTTTCAAAATCGTCAAAGTTAATTTTAGAAACTAAAGTAAGGAGACTAAAATATGTCAATTTTGAGCTGAAGCAGTAAAATAAAAATTTAAGGAGATGATATAAACAAAGATAAATAAAATATCTAATGTACAACAGACGCTGTTTGTCCCTCAAAAGCAAAATTCATATGTAACGATAACTGTGAAAGTTAAAACAAAATATGAATTCCCATTATTTGTTTGGTGGCAGAAAAAAATGCGAAAATGTTCATTGTTAGCGCCAGCCAGGATTGCGTGCCCACTTTTATTCAGAGGCACCTCGAATATCGAGGTGCGTCTGTCACGAATTATCGCACATGGTTTGCCAGACAAAATTTCGTGACGGGGGTCAAGAGACCCGCGGACGCCATGAACCCGCGCGATTAATATCGCACTCGGCCTTTTTGGCCTAATCCCTTCAGCAAATTTGCTTCGTCTTTTTTTTAAAAGATTTTTTTGTTTTTAACTTTTTATTATTTTTTGTATTGTGTATTTTTATTTGTATTTTTTGTATTTTTATCTTTTTTATCAGAATATGCTTAATTTGTTTGTACTCTGGTGACTGTACATCCTTCAGTCTAACCTCAAAATGTAGGACATGGTCTTCAAACGTTTTGGTACATCCTTACATTCCTCGTACTTTTCCGTGGTCTTTTCTATCCTTTTGTCTTGCTCAAAGTAATTTTTCTTCCTCTTTACACCTTCCAGATTAAGTTCCATCCTTGACATTTTTAGGTTTGAAGCCTCTGCCTCTGTTTTAGGCACTCCAGAACATTTTTCACTCTTGGATGGGGTCTTCCCAGTAGCCCAGTAATTGGTTGATTTTATGGAGCCATCCTTCAACGGCGTTAGTCGTTTTATGTCTGCGTCTGTAGCAGTCCCACATTTCGATTGGAACTGATGAGTTTTCTAACCACTGACTGATAAAATAATCAAGAAACTCGGTGAGTTTTGTGTCGTCCGGTGCCACTCTATGTATGAACAACCAGCCTTCTTCCACGTCTTCTGGCTTCAGAAATGCCAATGCGGCGCACATACGAATTACGTATCGGATTTCTTTTTCTTGTTTGTACGAAGAAGTCAGACCAACTTCCTGAACTTTTCTCCATAATCTTTGTGTAAAATGGTGTTTGGGAAAACTTCTGTCAAAGCAAAAATCACAGCTGTTTCGAAATAAACATTTACTTTTTCTCGTCTCCAAGCCGGAACTTCATTTAAAATCACTTGGAAAAGTTTGACGTAAGTTTCAGTGTTTTATTTGGCAGCAAAGCAAATAGAATAGGTGCAACGTTCGTCTCTTCATGAGTGCTACCTAAACCAACATAAATGGTATATAGTTGAGCAAACTGGTTACTGCAACTTTTAAAAGTTCCATCCATGAAAAACGATTTTTCCTCTCTGAACATCCCCATCCCTTTTCCTTTAGTATTAGCAGACACTAGCATTTTCCTTGGTGATCCCTACATCTACCATAAGGAAACTTTAACCATTACTCATGCACAGTGTCTCATCATCAAAGGTTACATCTTCGGATTTCTTTGGTTCTCTCTGATGCCCCTGCGCATTGTTGCGAACTTCACAATACCGCGGCTGTGTACGCAAAGACCGTGGTCCGACAAGTGGTGCTGACTAGCGGCAGCTTTCGGAAACATCATCCAATATTCCGCTTCTTTCTACTGTTGTTGTCACTTACGGTACAGTGGCTGAAATTAATACGTGTTCTAACCTCTCGGCGAATTTTCCCGTTGTGAAAATAAAAGAGCTTGAAGAACAACATTATAGCAAACGGTTTCCTTCAAACTCTGTAAAACGTTTACAGAAACGTTTGAAATGCTTCAACAATCATGTGGTGATGACTGATTAAACCGAACGCAGTTCTGTGACTGATTTAGTTGTTTTAAAGCGGGAAGAGCATCGCTCGATAAAAATCAAAGACTAGGTCGCTCTTCTATGTCAATAAATGACATTCAAATAGCTGAAGTTTGCACTATGATACGTGAAGATCATCGTTTAACTAAACGTGAGATTGTTGAAGAACTGGGTATTAGTGTGGGTCCATGCCACAAAACATGAACATGTACCGCATCTCAGCAAAATCCGTGCCGCGATTGTTGTCCGATGATCAGATTGAGAAACGTGTTGGCATCAGTCGGGAACTGCTTGACCTTGCCAGTGCCGATGAAATCTTCATCAAAAGCATTATAGCAAGGGACGAGACATGGGTGTATGGATCCGGTGTCGAAACGAAATCTTCCCAGTGGGTGGGAAATGATCGCTTAGACCGAAAAATGCCCGCTTGGGTCGGTAAAACAAGAAGGTGATAGTGATGTTTCTTGACTGGAAAGGGTTGGTTCATCATGAATTCGTACCACGTGGTCATAGAGTAAATAAAGATTATTATAGGAAAGTTTTAAGGCGAAGCAGTACGCAAGAAGAGGCCAGATTTGTGGAAAGAACAGAGTTGGGTGTTACAACATGATAACGCATCAGCACACGCGTCACTCCTTGTCGTCGATTATCCGGCGAAAAACAATACAACTGTACTGCCCCACCTACTCACTCACAGACTTAGCCCCAGCAGACTTTCTCTTGTTTCCAAAACTGAAGGCGACCTTGAAAGGACGTAGTTTTGAAACTATACAGAAGATCAAGGAAAATACGAAAGAACATCGGTCGCCATTCCAAAATTGCGTTTCAGGAATCGTTCCAGAATTTGAAGAATCGTTTGGGAGCGGTGCGTTGCCAGCAGGGGGGAATACTTCCAAGGGGATAAGCGTGCATAAAGTTGTAAAGGCATTAACAAAGTTTTTGTTGCAAAATTTTGGTCTTTTTTTAACACACCTCGCATTGTTATTAATAAAATTTTGTAGTTCAGAAAAATTAAAGGAACAGACATTTCCTTTGTCTGGCAAACTTTGTTTAAAATTTACAAAATTTTAAAACCTTTTACTTTAAAGATTTGTTGTTATAAAGTAAGAAACACGTGAGCCAGAGCTGCTTCAAATATGAAATTCGAGCAAAGTTTTGTCGTCTCCTGCCGGGTGTTGCCTTATACGAGTCCTGACGCACGTTGCAGCCAGTTCATTTACATTCAGTCAAGGACATTCAACTCTCTGTACGACACTTTCTTTGCAAAGTTTTAGTTTTGATAGGGTTTTTAACTTTTCTATTGCTTTAGTCGAAATAATTTTATAGCTTCTAACAATGACACGAAGGCCAGCAAAGTCAAAGATGCAACATTTATAAAATTACAAAATATTTTAGCAACTTTTGATCCGTCCGGCTAGTCCTTATTTGAAGATATTTAGTAGTGAATACATCCTCTGGATATGTTACTAGCATATCGCAGGGTAAGACGTATGGTGGGGCTGCCACCTTCAGCTTAACGTCCAGCCCGATTTTCTGTCTGGGTGTACTCCCACTTACCAGATTAATTGACAAATTATTGTTTGTGGACGATCAGGCTATTCTGTCGGACTCTGAAAACAGATTGCAAATGGGTATATATTTGCAAAATCGAATCTGCAAAACCTCTGGATTTCAAGTATCTACACTTAAGATCAAGGTAATGGCTTTCCGTAGAACTGATACCCATAAGGGCAAAAATTGTTATAGATAGTACTGTCCTGGAACAAGTTAGCAATTTTGAATACCTACGCTACAGTGTGTCTTATAATGCAAGCAACGACGTTGTAAATAATTTGCATGAGTTCAAACTTATGTGTGGGACTATTAAGCAAACCCTTAAGTCAGCAAGTAAAGGAACACGCCTAAAATCTACAAGGTGATGGCTCTTCCCAAACTTCTTTATGGGTCTGAAAATTGGACGTTAACGAAAGGCCAGGCCAGTCGCATCCAAGCGGCTGTAATGAGATTTCTCAGGCACGTGGCAGGGTATACCCTACTCTCCATGTTCATAGAAGAGACACAGATATACGGCAGGAAGTGAATATAATGGGTATACTTGACAGGATCGCCCAGTATCGACTAAATTGGAGGGGATATCTTTGCCGAATGGATGACTGCCGCATCCACAAACAACTATGGAACTGTAAGCCGAGGGGACGGAGAGGTGTGGGACGTCCGAGGAAGCCCTGAAGTGACCAGTTCTAATATTTGCCTATTTGAGACCGGAACAAACTAACCTTGGTTTAATCCTTGAAGATGATGGTGATGATGATGATGATGACAAAATACTTTACTTTTGTATTAAATTCGTCAAAATTGTTTTTTAACTAATACAAACACTATGTAACTAAATTAGTTCTGTAGTTTCCTTAACTTACTCTATATGTTATTACGTCTTGCAGATCATGTATTCAAATTAAGCGTAGATTCGTATAGAGTCAAATCAATTTAGAACAAATTTTAATAAGAAACATTATAGATTCACTATCTGCATAATCCGCAGAAACGTAAGTAATAAAATTATACACCTGTTCGAAGTCTAATAATTGGAATAAATGAGACTCCATGTTTGTTAGCTGCTGTTCATTACACCACAATGAATTAGCCGATTCCTTGTTATGACTTGATCATTTGTGACTAGGTTTCTATAAAATTAGACTTACATACGTTATTACATAATCACGAACTGTTCACGCAACAAATTTAAAACAGTCTTGCTACCATGTGTCATTTTTGGACACTCAACACTTTTAATAGAACCCGTGCGTACCAAATCTGGAATTATTAAATTTTCCGTACAGCCCACGTGTACTAAACTTTGACACATTGCACGACTGTGTTTTTAAGGTTTTCTGAACATGTGGACACAGATCAGTGCAATTAGATAGAGTTTTACATTCTTCTGCGCCAGAGTGAAAGAAATATGGCCTTCGGTTGAGTTGGCAAATACTGTACTGTCAACAAAATCAGCTGTTATAACTTATATAGGAAAACATATGTGAGCCGGGAGGAAATTTACTCTTCACAGATCTGGTAGCGAGAGGTTTTCCTGTCACTGGTGTTTAGGAACGAAAGCGTTACGTAGACTCAAGAGACAGAAAACAATCTTCAAATTTAATTTTGGAAGGGAAGAGGTATATATGGGCCCCTTTGTCAGCCAGCTCGGAATATTGATTTAGCATATGCCCATGTTGTAATACTTCTTGCTCGCATATTGCTCTTATTGTCCTTTCGATGTGTCAGTATACTTACAATCCACTGCTACGTTATAGTACGTAATGAAGCTTACGGTAAGGTAAACTTACAGTACTAAATATTACAGTATGCCATTACAGAGTATTCTACGTGTTTCTCGGTTATCCCAGAGGTGTCCGGCTGTAATGTGTGTGTACATATTGCTGCTACTTTGAGACGAAGGACAATTCCGTGACACTCGTCACCCGTCCGCAGCCGAGACTTTTCCAGACTTCACCGGTCCGGGCGCATTGTGTTCAAGTAATTACGCTCCAGTTTTTTTTCTACTAGTGTTCACGTGTAGTACTGATTATTCTTGAATCTTAGCGGGGCAAAATATAAGTATTCAGCGCCGCTTAGTTTCAGTTTAAGTGGCGATTTATTCAAGTGAGGTTCCAGTTATTGTCGGGCGATTTGCACAGTGCGTTTCAAGTGGTGTATTAGTAAAAAGTGATTATAGTGCGGAATGATTTATAATTGGCATTATTATCTGTGTGGACAGATTAACTTGAAATATTGTAAGAGTATAAGCTTGTTCTTTTAACAAGTAGTATCTCCCTTAAAAGAAGGAAAAGTTTCTTAATGAGTTGTGTATCGACCATTGTCATGTACGGTTGCGAGTCGTGGACAATAGGTATGAAGAAAAAAAGGAAACTTGACAGCTTGACAGCTTCGAGATATGGTATTATCGCAAGACGCTAAAAATAAAATGTGCTGACAAAATTACAAATGAAGAGGTGCTGAACAGGATGAGCAATGAGAGGTGTTTTTTTTGAAACGCTTAATTAGATGAAGTTTAGAACTTTTTGAACATATACTGCGTCATGAAAGACTATAAAATTAGTGAAGGAAAGAACAATAGAAGGTAAAAGATATAGGAGAAGACTAAGGCTGCAGTATACAAACCAAATTATTGATAATGCAAATTATGAAACTTACGAGAAAGTGAAGAGGGAAGAAAAGGATCACAATGGAAGACTGCTGAAAACCAGTCTTAGGACTGAAGACATCAGAAGAAGATTAACTTTAAATTTTAGGTCGGTTATTTCGACTCTAATTATAATTCTTTTAGAATACCATAGAAGTGCTCTTTATCATTCATAATAAAAGCAATATAGCCTACATACATCACGGTAACACGATGAGGGTCTACAAGACGAATAAAGCTTAAACGGACGCTTAAAATTGAGGGTTAAAACGTTCGCTTAATTTTAAACGCTGTACGAGAAGTCGGGTCTTTGAACTAGAAGGAGATTTGTTTGGAGAAAACTCCTGCGGTGAATATTAAGGCTAATATGGAAAAATTAAAACTGAACAATAAGTAGGAACTAAAAGCCACGTTGAGTGATTCGATTTTTTTAGGTTTGTCAAAGCGAATATTAAGGCTAATAAGGGAAACAAAAACTGAACATTAAGTAGGAACTAAAGGCCACGTAAACTGTCGAGAGATCTGCTTTTTTTAGGTTTATCAAAGTGAAGAGTCTGCGATTACCTAGATATGTATATGGATAGGGATAGATAGACTTCGAATAGGGATGGATGGTATCAGCAGTATCAAAGCATCCTGAAAGGGAGAGTGGAAGAAACAATCTGTTGGGGTGGGTCCAAAGAAGCTATAGGTTACTCTTACCCGTGTAGAAATGGAATACCGCGCAGTTGTTGAGATGAATGATGGAGGAAATTACAAAAGGTGAGACGCAAAGAAGGGCTCTAATGTCATCTTATTAATATAAAAGTAATCCATAACGGTGTTGGGTTTCATGAAATGTTTTTTGTCGCTCTTGTACTATTTTTTTTTAGCGTGACATGACGGCAGAAATTCACTGTGTGTGTAATATTTATAATATCTTTACCTCAAGAGTTTTTTCCTTATATAGGACATGTTTCGGGACATGTTTGTTCATTTGTGACATGAAAATTCGAGCTTTTGAAATTTCTTGATTCGGGCTTTGAAAATTGTGTCATGTTTTTTATTAATTTGTATATGTTCAAAGCACTCAACTTCGAAAATACACAAAATACTAGTACATACACCACAATCACACACAATAATACCAATTTAAAATACCAAAAACCAACAGGAAAACCATAACAACAACCAACCAACGCACAAGTACTCCACAAGATTCAAGATTAAGAAGACTGAAGATGGGAACACTAAGTGTCTCGAAACAAATGTCCAAATGAGGAAAAAACATCTTGAGGTAAAGATATTATAAATATTAAATATATTATATACATCGAGAAATAGACTGTAGCAAAAAGTGTTTGAATGTGTGTGTGTGTGTGTGTGTGTGTGTGTGTGTGTGTGTGTGTGTGTGTGTGTGTGTGAACGTGTAGTTTACGGCTAGTGTATGTGCACATATACTAAAGCTTTTGCTGCAATTATGTAACTTATGTGATACAAATTGCAATTACGAGCGACGTATGCAAATAAGGCAGATTATTAATATAACCCTTTTGCCAATTGTGTTGGTTTAGGACTGTTAATGAGTTGATAAATTTATTTTGTAGGTACAAGAATCGCTAATGTATAATACGCAATTGCGTTTGTTCAGTTTATGAGCATAGTAATACAATAGGACCATTAAATTGCCAATATTACCTGCTTAAATACTGTTGTTGGCATTTAAGAATAAACAAACTAGCTGCTGTTAATGATATTATTTCACTTTTATGACACTGCTAAAACCCTATTTTTATAACTAAATATCGGTATGGAGAACGATATATGACTTCCGTGTTCTAAGATTTATATTTAAAATCATTTTTAAATTAAATATTTCAATAGAAACTACTTCTTTCATCGGCCATAACCACAGTGTGATCACTAACCTATACCATATCACGTTATCGCACTCGATTTTTACAGATGATGGCAGTCGATGGCACTGCCTAAACGTCTGGTCTTGCAGAAAACATTGGACCACAACCAAGCAGCCCGGGAAGGAATTTTAACAACAAACCACTTCTTTGTTGCCGATAACGTAGTACACTTATAAAAAACTATCCCATCCCGCTTCAACAATCATTTTCATTTATAAAAAATTACCCCTCCCCTTCAATTACCCTTTTTTTATAGACATTTTATCTACCTTTCTACAGTGGATTATTATGACCTTCTTTTCAGGAAACTTTGTTAATCAAAATTAAGTACTATACTCTTGTTAAAACGTAAAACGTTGCTGGTAAACTACCACTACCCCTTAATCGATCTTCACCAAAATCAAAAGGCCTTGAGTCCTCTTCAACTCGGGAATACATGCCTAAAATTATTTGAATTTGTTTGAATTTTTGGCAGTTATTGTTTGCCATAGAAAACATTCCACACACTGACACATAGCTACACACACAGACACTTTTCAGAAAATGACCTTTCTCCATGTTTTGAGGGTAGTACAATCAGAATCAGCCCTTATATCGAACACGATTTTTTTCCGTCACCATACTTTCATTTTCTTATGGAATACAGAAGTAAAAATTGAATATTTCTGCATGTCAAGAACCTGCTATTCTTATTGTCGCAGCTTAGAATTTACTGCGGAAAACACTATTTCCGTAGACAGATGAGCACGAAAACGTAAAGCTTCAAACAACGACCACCAGATTCTGAAACGTTGTCAAATTGATATCTCAAACTACCTTGAGGCAATGACTCCCTTAGGGTCACCACAGATGTCCACTTCAAAACTAACTACTTTACGGAAACTTTGAGGTTCTCGCGCAATTAGTTGTTTATGGAGTGAGTGCCGAGGTAAACTTTACCAGGAACCTCTTCAAAGCAATGGAAATCGACAAACCACATCCGACAGGTGCGAGCTGAGAACGACTACTAGGTACACTGGCTAAAGTCTTTGATGCGTACTGTTTAACGCTCGTTCTAGCTTCTATATTGAGCAAAATATTGTAGACATAGTGGTGAAAACAATGTTTGAAATTTCTTTGTCTTGCAGAACACACTGTAGATAAGTCAATAATAAGTCTCAATTATTAATACAGACATAAGGTTCTGTGTACCACATTATATATTAGCTTTTAAACCCGTTACATGTCCTGTAACTTTTAAACCCGTTTTCTGCATTATGTTCAGCAGTATATTTATAAAACGAAGTACATAACTTCATCTCCATCAACATCATCATCTTCAAGGATTACACCGAGGATGGTTTTTTTCGGTCTCAAATAGGGAAAGATTAGAGCTGGTCATTCAAGCGCTTCCTCGGACGTCCCACACTTCTCCGTCCTCTTGGCTTATAGTTCCAGAGTAGTTTGGGGATGCGGCAGTCATCTATTCGGCAAAGACGTTCCCACCAATTCAGCCGATACTGGGCGATCCTGTCGAGTATACTCATAATATTCAGTTCCTGCCGTGTATCTGTGTTTCTTCTATGATCATGGAGATTATACCCTGCCACGTGCCTGCGAAATCTTATTTAAGCCGCTTGGATGCGACTGGACTGGCCTTTCGTTACAGTCCACTTCTTTGACCTATAAAGAAGTGTGTTAAGAGCCATCACCTTGTAGAATTTAAAGCGTGTTTCTTAATTGCTGACTTAAGGGTTAGCCTTCAATTACTAGAAACAGAAATAAATAACTTCAGTTTCCAATAAAGATGAAGATTTACTGCTTTGTATAACATTGAGTATACGAATTATGTAGTAATTTAGCTATATTGATTTATGTATTTTTAAAACAATTTTTTTAATTGTTTTATCCACTTAAATCTTTTTTGTTTATTTGTTATCAATCCATCTGGTTTTCTAAGGAGATTACTCCTTAAATAATTTTCAACTGTATTACTTCTAAATTGCTAATAATGTGATTTACAAAATTGAGACAAGCCTTTCAAGACGCTTTCTTGGCTTTAGTAACCGTTCCTCTTAAAACAAAATGTTTATTCCAAGCTTATGGTCTGATTGCATTTACCTTCATGTGTTTTGCAGAATCTGTAATTATATTTTTGCCTATTGTGTGGAATTTATAACTAAGATTTATATTCTACTATTCGTTATCTAACAACAGTCTAAAGTCTGTTTTTTAGGTCTTAATCCCAAAAATTACGAAATAGAGAGAGGGAGAGGGATACAATATTTTTAATATACATTTATTATATTATTATATTTTGAGTAATACTGCTACGACAAATACCTAACACTTTTGAATTTTTGCGAAAAAGGTCGTTCTACACGTTTTTCAGCTAGCGAAGCAGGTTCAAGACCATGCAGTAAGTAGCTTCCAGACTGTTCGAGTTCTTGTAATTAAGAAAATAATGTTCGAATGTTGCCAAGAAAATTATTCTGGAACATCTGCTGTATCTATATAAGCGTTTACGGCCGACTTAGTGACACCTGGCGATATTTTAGAGTGCGGATCAAGGGTTTGTTGCGGCCTAGTGGAAAGTGATTATTGTGTTGTATTGTAATAAGGTGATATTAATTATTGAGGTCCAAAGGGGGTGTGACACGAACATATGCTTTCATAGAAGAGAAATGGACCAGCCTCTCCACCCTAACTCCACTCTAACCTACACTTTTGTGGGCCCTGTTACCCTGAGTGATCCAGTCCAAGGTTGTGGTAACCAATCCCTTCGGCGGAATGGATCGCTATGCAAACGAGAGATGGGGGTTCTGTCATGACAGTCTGGGGGTATCCTGAGTCCTGACCTGGGAGATGGTGCACACCGGTGTGCATCTAGTGTGGAAGCGGAAGAGGCTATATTAGCCCAACGGCTGCACACATGCGCTGAGTCAGTTAGCCTACTGCGACCGGGCAGATTGGGCTCGTCAGCTGAAGTGAAAGCAATTCTCTAGGGGAAGACCACCTCAAAATCAAAGTTTGTGGTCCTCCAGGTTAGTGGTTTGATCAGAGAATTCACATATCCTATCTGTCAAACTCTTTTATGTGCAGAAACCTATCAGTTTCTCAGCCAGTCAGTTGTCTGCACCTGACCGGGACAACTGGCGGAGGCTGTTAAAGGAAGCCTTGATTCAGTAATGGGTTGTAGCGCCGCTAAAAGTAACAATATCTTTTTGTTTCATGCAACGGCTGAAAACAAAAATACATTGCCAACTAAATACAGTAAATTAAATTAGTAAATCAACATGTGGCACAAACATCACAAGTTCAATTTACACTCAGTTGATATTATGTACTCAGTACACTTTGAATGGAAAAACTACAGATAGACAAAAATATTGAAGTCCGTGTTAACGACGCCAAAATCGACACGATGTTGTTTTCGCATAATCTTATGTTCGTGTAGTACCAGTGTACGCCGCATATATATAATAATTACTCTTCTTCTTCTTCTTCTTCTTCTTCTTCTTCTTCTTCTTCTTCTTCTTCTTCTTCTTCTTCTTCTTCTTCTTCTTCTTCTTCTTCTTCTTCTTCTTCTTCTTCTTCTTCTTCTTCTTCTTCTTCTTCTTCTTCTTCTTCTTCTTCTTCTTCTTCTACTTCAGCGGCCCAACAACTCATTACTGAATCAAGGTCTCCGTAAAGAAACTGATAGGTTTCTGCACATCAAAGAGTTTCACAGATGGGATATGTAAATTATTCGATCCAACTCCCAACCTGGAAAACCAGGAACTCTGATTTCGGGCTGTTCTTCATTTAGAGAGTTGCTTTCACCTCAGCTGACGAGCTCTCTTTGCTCGGTCGCAGTACGCTAACTGACTCAGCACATGTGTGCAGCCGTTGGGATAATATAGCCTCCTCCGCCTCCACACTAGATGCACACCCTGCTGCCGATGTGCACCATCCTGCCAGGTCAGGACTCAGGATACCCCTAGACTGTCATGACAGAACCCCCATCTCTCGTTTGCTTACCGATCCACTCCGCCGAAGGGATTGGTTACCACAACCTTGGAGTGGATTGCTCGGCGTAACAGGGTCCACCGACGTGTAGGTGAGAGTGAAGTTGGGATGGACAAGCTGGTGCATTTCCCTTCTATAAAACCATATGTTCGCGTCACATATGGGGACCCGTTTGGACCCCATACGCAGTAATTATGAATTCAAATTTTTATAAAATACCTACATGTTAATTTTTGCAGAAGCTTCATGCCAATACATGTAAAGAAGAGATATAGTTATCAGTATATGTATATAGTTTACGTTTACAAAACCAACCGCATCGTCAGGGTTCAATGAACTCCATTGTACTGCTTACGTTAGCGCTGATCGACAAATAGAACATGAAACCGCACTGACTGACTGATAATAATGTTACGTGGATCAGTGTGGTAAAATCTCAGTTTACACAAGATACAGTAAACCAATCGTTAGTATTAGAAAAATCAAAAATATGTTGCTCAGTGAATTCAGTATTTAATTGGACCGTAAAATTCTCTCTAGATAGGGTAAAAATGCGTTTAGACGGATATTTTTATGGGATTTGACACGCATTGCTTGCAAAATTCTTTTCTTTGAACAACTAAATAGAGTAAGATACTAGTCACGGGTATAATTTTCTGGTTTGTAATTACCTTAGTAAGGAAACCTGGTTGTCCAAACTTCAAAATATACCTTACCTTGCAGGGAAATTCCCTGCTCTAGTCGCTTGTTATAGTGTTTATTGTTAATCTTGTTATTTGATTTAGAAGTCTCTGTAACTCCAAATTCGTCGTGCTCTTTTGCTAACTTGCTAAATGTCATGTTCTGGACGAGGCCTTACAGTGTTTCCACCATGGTCTTGTTTCGGTGTTTTCAGCGTTTCCTGGTGATTTAGGACTTCAAAATGGCAGAAACACTGAAAGGTCTCGTCCAAAACATGACATTTGACAGGTTAGCAAATAAGCACGGCGAAGTTGGAGTAAAGTGTTTAATTTGCCACCCATTCCCAGTTGACATTAAAGCGTACAAATAATGCTGTTTGAGTTACTGGTAAACGCTTTAAACTATCATAATAATATACATTGCATAACACTTAATTGATTAATATTCTCGTGACCTTTGACAATTATTTGATGTGAATCAGCTTATCGAATCAATCAATATCGCACAAAGATTTGCGATCAGTTGAGTAATTTCTCTTTAAACGTAACTTTACCAACCTCGAGTGTGACGTTTAATGTAACATGTGATCATTCCAGGGACACAAATTATGTTAAGTAATTGCGCTAAAAGTCACACGTTACGATTCCTCCCTTTATACTAACTCTTGCTCTATTAGATTTCCATCAACACTTCTCTCCTAGTATATCTAACCTCTTTACGTCTAACCGACACTCTTTCGTTTCAAATTTTCATTCAAATTATTTTCTTCATATAAGGTAGCAATTTTGAATACCTGGGCTACAGTGTGTCTTATAATGCAAGCAACGACGTTGTGAATAAGTTGCATAAGTTCAACCTTACGTGCGAGACCATTAGGCGAACCCTTAATTCATAAAGTAGAGGAAAATGCATAAAATTCTACAAGGTGGTGGTAGCTCTTTCCACACTTCTTTATGTGTCTGAGAATTAGACTTTAACGAAAGGTCAGGCCAGTCGCGCATCCAAGCGGCTGTAATGAGATTTCTCAGGCACGTGGTAGGGTATACCCTACTCTCCATGTTCATAGAAGAGACACAGATATACGGCATGGGAACATCTTTGTCGAATAGATGACTGGCGCATCCCCAAACAACTATGGAAACATAAGCCCAGAGGACGGAGAGGTGTGAGACTTCCGAGGAAGCGCTGGAGTGATCAGCTCTAATCGTTCCCTACTTGAGAAAGGAACAAACCATCCTTGGTTTAATCCTTGAAAATAATGTTAATGATGATTTTCTGTATATTGTATTATTTGCAAATCTCATGGCGCTTAAAAACAGATGTTTGCGAGTCAGATTCTGTATTTTGAAGAACAAGTAAGCTGCCAGTAAACAAAAGCATATTCAAATATCTGTATCTTGACTTAATACCAGGGTCCACTAAATGTTTCCATTTCCTTACTACATCGTCAATATAAATGTTAAAGAGAATAAGTGATATACTCCAACCTTGTCCTCGGTTGGCTTTTATATCTTGATATTTTATATCTTAATATATCCACCTTGATATTTTTTTATATATCCCACTACTATTTAAACGCATTGTTATTTTTTATCCACAGCAAGTTTCTACTCTGTCTACTCTATGGAAGGGCTTTTCATAGTCAACGGTAGCTACTTGTGTTTCATTATTGAACTCACGATGCTTCTCAATGATTTGTATAATAATAAAAGCATTGTGTGTATAGGATCTGTTCTTTGTGAAGCCGTTTTGTTCTTCCAAAATAAGATATTCGGATATAGTCTGCAGACAGTGGTTTATGATCCTTGCATATATTTTCTATCCAGTATCTACCAAACATAGTTATTACAGTCTTTAATATTACGGTAATAGTTATTACATGGTTTCTTCTGATAGTTCATATCAGTTTCTGATATTGGATATCATACAGACTATTTTAAATTTTTGTAATGCTGCACGGAATAAGTCCGTTGTATTCATGCCAAACCAGGCCTTAAGTTTCTCAGCCATGAGATTCTCGGTCCCCCAACTCGTCTCTTTCAAAGTAATTTTCCCTGTAGTATGGCCTGCAAAAAGTTAAACCTCTGTTCATTTCTCTTGAGATACCCCAGATACTGAAGCTTTCTTATCTTCACTGTGTTAATAACTTTCCTTTCTTTCTTCATCTTTCTAAGAACTCCAATATTAGTTATATGTGCTGTCCATGAAATGGTCAGTATTCTACGGTAAAGCCACATTTCAAAAGATTCCAATTTTTTAGTTGTGGGTTCAGTAAAATTCCAAGATTCTGCACCGTAGAAGAGGGCCGAGAATACGTAGCAGCTCATACAGTATATGTGTTTTTTGTTAAATCGTGACTTTAACACCAGGTAGTCTACCAGGAACTCAGTGTAAAGCTGACCACGTATAATTTTAATAAGCTGTCATTTTGATCACTACAAATCTGCGATAGTATTCAGATTCTATAAAAACTAAACATTTAAGTCATAGAAAAGTTGTGTTTTCTAGTAGAATATTATAGAATGGCTGATGTTTGACTAATTCTCTTTGCTAAGACGACGTATCACTGGAGAAATGTTACAGATTATATTTCAAGGGTGGAATTTAAATTATTCCCTTATCGTTGTCCTTAAACATCTGACAAAATAAATAACCTACAAATTAAAATAAGTAACTTTCGCCAAACTTGTGTTGCTACCACTAATACTCACTTACACTTCCATGAGCGCTTTCAAGACTCTCGGTTCATCTTCAGACGGAAAAAATGGTCGTTTCCATCTGAAGATGAGCCGAGAGGCTTGAAAGCGCTCATGGTAGTGTAAGTGAGTATTAGTGGTAGCAACACAAGTTTAGCGAAAGTTAGACTTAACCACTAAATTGTATGTACCGTACAAAATAAGTAATTGTTAATGTTTCCTAAAATCCTATACAACTAGTTAAATACATACACTTTAAATTGTATTACTAATATTTCCTAAAATTATAAAATTCTTTTGCAAGTAAAATTTATTTAATTATAGTAATGTATTTTTACCGTAATATAATACAACGTGAGAACAATATAATATAATTCAATAAATTCTACTTGCAGAAGTATTTATAATTAAAAGAAATAATAATAATACAGAAAACCTGCATTAAAGGGTTACGTACAAAATAAAGATGAATGAAAACACCGTACAAGGTGATGTAACTCATTTCTATATCTTATTTGTTAGACGTAAAAAACAATTCATTTTTTTGGAAACATTAAAGTGTATAGACTGTTTTCAGGTAAGAGGCTACTTGACAATTTTTATTTTTATTTATTATTCCGGGTGTACAATGTTGACACATTTTTCGGAACCAAAGATTACAGAATTGATGAACTCTCATCTTCCAACGCTGCTTGTCCATCCAAAGAGCTTCTTCAATTTCTCGTTCCCTCAATCTAGTCTGAAATTCTTCTATCCAGGTGATCGGTGGTCTTCCTCTTTCCCTTCTTCCTGGTGGGGTCCATTCCATAACTGTCCTTGGCAATCTTTCCTGTGTCATTCTTTTTGTGTGTCAATACCATAGTAATTTTTTTGTTTATATAAAATCAACAGTTGAATTTTTCACAATTATTCTATCCTTAATGACTTCATTTCTAATTTTTTCACGTTTGGATACTCTTGCAGAACGACTCAAAAAGTCCATCACTACTGTCATCAATTTTGTTCGTGTGTGACAATTAATAATTATTTATAAAAACATTAATGCATATAATAATCCTGAAACTTATAATCTTATTTAAAAATTACAAAAAGTAATCGTAATTTTATTACAAAAAGCACAATACGATTAGAAATAAAAGTCAGCAAAGTTTCCTATGAACTATTTAGTTACCCTTTATTTGGTTTCCAGTTTTATGTCAATTAGTTCAAAACCAAACGAAACCCTTTCGTAGGTGTTGTTTGTACGTATTGAGTTGGTTTCTTTGTTTGGCGCACATACCGCAGCTATGTTGCGGCGATAAATCTTCTGGGAGACAATACTGCGGCCGGGAAAGTTGGCAGCTTAGAACAAACAAAGTTTTAGACGATCACAGCGACCTCTGTTGAACTCGACGTAAGTCTTGATAAAGTTTGTAGCTTACTGTTTACTTATGTATGTGAATTGATATGTGAAAATAATCCACAACACCTCAGGAGACAAACAAGAGTACCTTGTTTACAAATTAGAAACTAAGAATACATGACTAAAGGAAAATATGAAATACCTTTCAGAAAAGAGTTGATGAGTCATTGTAAAGTTTATTATGAAATAAATTGTTTGACACAAAACAAGCAAACATTTGCGGATTCCTAACAAATGTAATTTTGTGAGTTCCCCAAATTTATATACTAACGCTCAAGCTAAAATGCCAAGTCATAACGTACCTCCTAGCTGATACGCATCACAAATACAGACACAATAAAAACAAAGTAATTGTCAGGTAAAATAGACACTATAAATTTTAGAATTTAAAAATAACCAAATATGTTTTCATTTTTGCTTCTTAATATTGACTTATAAGCAAAATTCTTCTTCTTCTCCTTTTCTTCAAGGATTAGGTTATATAAACATCTCCTGACACCCACCTCATCCTTGGACAACTCACGTTTCTTCTATCAATGGCTTTATAGTTCAGTTGCCAATCGAGCCTTTGTTATCCTTTGCAGATGATACCACCATTGTCTTTTGTAAATTGAAATAATTTCATTTGTGTCCTTTACTTCGAGTTCTGCTCTGATATCGTTTTTCCTTATTCTATCTTGCAATCTATAATTTAAAGTATTTTGAAGAAACCGAATTTCGGCACTGTGAATCTTGCCGCTTTCTTTTTTTGTCATGACTCATGCCTTACTAAGCAAACTTATCGACTCACTTTAGGTGTGAAATAATTCATTTTTGTTACATTATGAGTTTTGTTTTTATTTACCCTTGGAAATATTGATTATACTTTTGTTATTCGTTTAAGGTTACTGTTATCCAATGATATTTGATATACGCCTAATTTGTCTGTTAGACAACTTTAAAAATATGGAACCGTTAATACGTCCTTTGACTCTAATTTTGTAGAAACTGATAAACGTTATGGAATAATTGATAAATAGTCACGTGTGGAATGTGCAGTGTAATGAATATCTAAGCGTGCTTCTGCTTTTTTCAAGATGCGAGCATTTTTACAATTTAAGGAAACTTACTTCCCGTGTAGAGTTGCTAGTCTCCCATCGGGCCCCTCCCCAGGGGTATGCTCACCAGATATGATGGGTACCGGGGAAATAAAATACCCGGGGCGGACCAAAACTAGCAGATGCTGCCTTGTAGTTGGATATTGGTTTATCAAAAGGTAAAGGAAATAAACCTTGATTAAACATTGGCTGGTCCTCCAGGTTGGATGTTAATGCAATGGCCCAACTCCCCATTCGTTATAAAAAAGTAAATGTTAAAAAAAATCAATAGACTGCAGCCGGATGGATTCAATAAAGGTAAATAAGAATTCAATCACTTCTGTACTCTTTGGTTCCGGAAAACATTGTGTGTAAACATTGAACAGCCGGAATAATAATAATAATAGAGTAATCTTACTTTTCGACACCAAAATATATTGTAACAACGGTTTCGCGGATCATCGTATTGTACAGTCGAAACAAAATACAGACAACAATGAAGTAATTAATAACCATTAATTTCATTAGTCACAAATAACAACTTGAAATCAACAAACTACTTTTATACAATAATTCAAGTTAAATTTGTTCACACGCAATAACAATGTCGACTATTATAGTGTGACGATTTAAATTGTAACAATAATAGTAAAATAAAAAAAAACTTTAAACATTAAGTTCGCGAGCGATTAAGCCATTTAAATCTCACTATAATACCTAAAACCCCTGTATGTACTGAGTATGAAAGGAAGAAGTAATTAATAAGTCCAAAGAAACATTAATAAAAAGGCAAATTGTAAAAAGTTATTATTGTCATATTTAACCCTGTGCTGTTATCAGGCGGTGACCTGTTAATTCCGGACTCGACATGACTCTCGAGTCGTCTGTAATTTAGAATAAGATAAAAAAACCTAATGTTAATAATTAAAAATCTGAAGACACAGATAGTCGCTAAAACAACTTACTTAAATTATGTATGTTTATTAAGGTATAGTTTTTGTAATTAAAATAGTTAACTTAAATATAGTTAGGAACTATATTCTCGCGGAGTAATTGCCCCTCTATCATTTGTTAAGTACCAGTCGTAGCGAGCAAAAAGACGCTCTCTCACCATGTTGACTTCATGCAGTGCAGACGTGCGAGCAAACGCTCTGACAAAATGTTGCTAATTCTTTTGTTTTAATTTAAATGTTGTATATGAGATATTGCTACTAAAAGCGTGTGTTATGTATCAGTTAATATAATGTGTGATAACAAAGGGACATAATATGTAACACAAAACACTAAAATGGTGTTAAACAAGAGAACTACCCGCTTCAAGAAGTAACGGCACTTTCAACATCATTCCTGAAGATGTGATCTACCACAACTTTATAAACACTCATATACCGACAGAAGATGCAGATCAGGACAGCCGAGAATCTACATATAATTACACCGTAGAAACTTCAATATACTCTGTGAACACTCGACACCTTATCGACGAAGACCCGACCGAGATGATGACGCCGCATTCAAGGATTCCCAAGACGGACACCCCAGGACGAGGTTTCTACATTCCATTCTAAAGGTGACTCGATAGCCTGTCTATCGAGGGTTACTAATATTTGTTACACTACACAACTTGAAAAGAGACTTTTCAAAGACTATTAATTTTATGTAAACATTAAAAGAGTAAATCTAAAAGTTTTATTGTAACTACTCAAATATCATACGTTGTAACGGTTTATATGTTAATGTATCGTAGCATCATTCCAAGTAATAGTACCATTCTTCAAATGGTTAAAGAAAGTCTTGCAAGCTAATATCATGAATTGAGTATAAATAAAAGTCTTAACTACAAAGTACAGAAAGTTAACCCGGATCCGAGGTATAGCTATATAGAATCAATTTGATCCCAAAGTTTGATGAAAGCATTGAAGTAACTTTAGTTTAATTAGTGATGTCATGGGATCTGTCAGTAAATGTTGTCAGAATAAAGAGAAGTCTTCTTGTTACACACATATAATGAGTGCGTAAATCAATAAAATACCTTCCCTTGCTTCCTTACACAGTTTGTAAGTAATTTGTTCAGTTAATAAGTGTGAATACATTTCGTTACAACGTAGGCAGCCCATATAATTGACAGAGGTCAGTTAAGATGGGTTCCCTGGATTTGTAACGCGGCAATACGTTACAATAGTTCCGCACAAATTATAACACAATAATCACTTTCCACTAATTCGCAACAACCGATGATCAGCACTCTACAATATTGGTAGGTTCACATAACTAAACCGGCTTCTGTTGCTTGTATAGGCCCCGAAGATATTCCAGAATAATTTTCCATTCTTTTGACGGCGTGTCGGAGTAATTTGCAAGTGCTTTACAAGGAATTTACATTGTTACAAGTGCTCGAACACTTTAGAGGGTACTTCACCGCGATGTTGCACCTGCTCGGCTAACCGATAATAGTGTAGAATGACGTTGTCGACTTTTTCGAGAGCGTTACGTAATTGAACAATATTGTTATATACAGTATTTATGTTACATCAATGCAATACGTAGGGCGAAACACATGAGTGAATTTTTTATTGGAAAATTAAAACGGTATTGAAACGAATGGAACCACCTAGAATAGCCGAGAGCGTCCTCGACCTGTTCCCCGCCTAGTGTGGCAGGTGTTCCCTGAGTCAAGGCCGCGTTCAAGTACGTTCCAGACTACTCTAAAGTTACATTGAATATAAGTGGCGTGCACATTGAGAATGGAATATTTCTAGACAGCGTGCGTTTCCTATAAAAAGGCATAGCAGCCGGCTTGTCAGTTCAGTGGTGTTGAGCGATTTCTTTAGCGCGGATCGTTTGATTAAGCGATGTTTTGTTGTGTTATAATTAGTGCGGAATTCTTTATAGTTGACGTTATTATTGCGTGTGGACAATTTTTACTTGAATTGTTGCAAGAGCTATCTTGTTGATTACAAATTACTAATTGTGATAATTAAAGCTGGTTATTGGTGATTACATTGGTGTCTTGTATTTTGTTTTCCACTGTACCATGCGACAATCAGTTAGACCGTCGTAACAATATTTTCTGTTTCTGTAACTCGATGTCAGTTGATCGTTAAGTACGTGTTGTGTTAAAACCACGGTTTCGTGTTATAGGTACTTTAATACTAACCAAGTATTGAAATGTGTTGTGCCATAATACTGATAACTGTGAGACTATCATCATTATAAGCAATTTTAAGAGTCTTTTGTTTTAATTTATTTCGTGAATAAGTTTTTAGACGAATCGAGTCTTTGTATTTCCTGTATATACTTTAAGACGCACGGATCAGATATTGACGACTATTTTTATCGAGACGCATAAATAATACGTGGTCAAATTGAAGTACGTGCACAGCGATTTAATATCGGCAGAAATATTCCGTTGTTCCAGTGGAATGCGAATGTGGTTTCAACAGAAATATACTCAACACGTAGGCAGTGGTCAAATTAAATCTTGTCCATGGATTCGCGGCGAACGTAGACAATTCCTTCGACGCCTCACCCCCCCTCCACCAAACAATGCATAACTCACATACACAGTAATATGATTAATTGTTTGGCGGCGGCGGCATCGGGGTTACCTGAATTTGTATTGCATACAGGTACTGTTAATAACTTACTCTTAATTTTACATAAGACATTATAGGCATTTAAATCAAAAGGAAAGGGATAACCGAAAGGGCAGTACTATCAGGTACTGTTAATAATTTACTCTTAATTTTACGGAAGACATTATAGGCATTTAAATCAAAAGGAAAGGGATAACCGAAAGGTCAGTACTATCTCAGAACAACAGAGGCTTGAATACTGTGAGTAGCTATGGAACCAGGATCAACTGGAAGAAACAACCTTTGCTGATATCAGTGATTTTGTGGACCCAATAACAATGGATGAATTATTAGCTAATCTACACCGCTGTAAGAATAGAAAAGCACCGGGCACTGACGGGCTGAACGTAGAGCTTATAAAGTGATACCAGCCAGTCGCATCCAAGCGGCTGGAATGAGATTTCTTAGGCACGTGGCGCGGTATAATCTCCGTGATCATAAAACACAGATATACGGCAAGAACTGAATATTATGAGTATACCCGACAAGATCGCCCAGTATCTGTTGATATTTGTAGGAACACCTTTGCCGAATGGTTGACTGCCGCCTGCCGCATCCTCAAACAACTATGGAACTATACGCTGATGTGAGAGGGGGGGGAGAGAGCGCTGGAGTGACCACCTCTAATCTTTGCGTATTTGAGACCGGAACAAACCATCTTTGTTTAATCCTTGAAGATGATGATGACATAAGACATCATTCTTAACAATGGTGGTTATGTCCCAAGGCTTCCAGTAAATAATCCATGTCATTGAGGTATACTAAGTCCTTGTACTGGGAGAACACATGTAAAATTCAGACTGCCTGTCACGGAAGACACTTATTCTGCTGTAAAATATTCTATCAGTTCAATGCTGATGCCAGTATTTCTGCTTGATTCTCTGATAAATTTAGATCACAAACGAGATCATTTAATTCTGACTGAGCAATCGAGAGAAGTCAGAATACGTATTTTCCAAAACAAAATCCAGAAAACAACCCCTTTCTTCAACACCTGCACAAGTACGTAGGCTTTTCACGGCCGGTGTCACTATAACTACTTACAACTTCCGGGCTGAAAGGCCGTGGTCGAATGCTTGATGTTGTGTAGCTATACAGCACCAAGCATTCGACCACGGCCTTTCAGCCTGGAAGTTTTAAGTAGTTATACCTGCACAAGGTTCAACATTAGTAACAACTTCATTTTCGTCTAAGTTACATGTTTCTCGTGGTATTGGAATTTGAAGCTAGACTCATCTTCTTCTGATAGTTCCTATCCGTTTCGGATGTTGGATATCATACAGACTATTTTAACTTTCTGTACTGCTGCACGGAATAAGACAGTTGTATACATGCCAAACCAGGTCCTTAAATTTCTCAGCCATGAGATTCTCGGTCTCCCAACTGCTTCTTTCCAAGTACTTTTCCCTGTAGTATGGACTGCAATAAGTAAAATCTCTGTTCATTTCTCATGATATGTCCCAGATACTGAACCTTTCTTATCTCTACTGTGTTAATAACTTCCCTTTCTAAGAACTTCAGCATTATGTGTTCATATTTAATTTTGTTTTTACTTCATAACTGTTCAAAACTCTCCCCCCCCCCCCCGGAGATCCGATTAAGGAACTGTAAGCTCCGGACTATTTTTCCTCGAACATAGCCACGATGATATTACTAGAGATATCTACACGAGCTTTAATGTAGTGGTTTCTCGTTTTATATCCCAATGTCGTTGACTAGTAACTAGTTCATCCGCCTTCGGGGCCGATTTCTCAACCCCAGGACAATGAGGTGCCATACCGCTTGCCTTATAGCTGAGGGAATATCGGGTTATTTAACACTACGTCTAGTACCATGTGTTATCCCAGATATTTTTGTTATACCAAAATGATAGTCCGTGGTGTCCGTGATGGTTCGGTTCTGTCCAAATCATGTGATTTGCAAATGGGATGTGACGAGATGCATTTAGTCAACCAGCCAGCAGCGTTACACATGAAGCACAGCAAATACGAAGAGTACAACGTTTGTATTTACACTCAAAATACAGTTCATATGACTTTTTTGTAAATGCAGTTATACGAGGTGCGTTCAAAAGAAGACAGAACTATTGGCGTAGCACGTCCACCTGCGCATACAGCGAGCTGCACAATTAAGTGCTTCTAGTGACAGGTTTTGACGCCGGAATGGCGTCTTCTCCGTCCTGTCATGATCGTCAGTCTTCGAGCTACTCGCGCTGTCGTGACCACGGGTACACACTGTCCGGCGAATTTATAACGAAGTGAGAATGAAGATCTTAACATAACGTGTGTGTATAAAATTTTGCTGTTAACTTCGGAAAATCGTTACTGAGCAATTTCCATTACATACATTCCAAAGTTGTCATTGTCATTTGAATTGGTATGCAAAACCGATTTCAAAACGGGTCTCTTTATAATCGTTGTCATTAATCGCAGTAACAATTTTTCAGTGATACGATACATTTTCTCTCAAAATTTAATTTTACGATCTTATATGGATGCGCATTCTTACAGAAAGTCTTGCCAGTCAAACGATGATTTACAATTACCAAATCACGAGCTCTCTTCTTATGATCTTCGACATTGCTTTGATCTACACCGACCATTGTTTTTTAAAATTTCTTAAAATAATCGTTCGGCTCATGCAGGCCTCCGCGTATGCTTAATTCAGAAACCAGAATGCCTCTACAAAATTGTAACCTAGTTCTACCACAAAATTTTATACTCACATATTGTTCCTCGAAGTCATTCTTAATCACTTTGTTACTCATCCGCCTGCCAGCGTGCGCACGTCTCCACTGAATCTGATATAGCTCAAAGACTAATGCTGAACAGAATACATGACAGGTTGTTGTCGAAAACTATTGCTAGGCGCGCTTAAAGTCGCAGCGCGTTGTTTGTGCGGGTTGATATGGTATTCAAAAAGTTTGGTCTTTTTTTTAACACACCTTGTATTTCTTCTGTGAGACTTCAACGTTACCTCGCCAAATACTTAGAAGAAATCGTTTGGACGACTGATGAAATTGTGAGCCATTTTTAATGTATGACAGCTAAAACTGTATAAAAACAAACACTTTATATACACAAACTAATGTAATATACACTCATCGGATTTACAGAAAAATAACTCGTAACAATCTGTAATAATTTACAGAGTATATGAGTATACTCGACAGGATCGCCTAGTATTGGCTGAATTGGTGGGAACATTTTGCCGAATGGATGACTGTCGCATACCCAAACAACTATGGAACTGTAAGCCGAAGGGATGGAGAGGTGTGGGACGTCCGAGGAAATGCTGGAGTGACCAGCTCTAATCTTCGCTTATTTGAGACCGGAACAAACCATAATAATAATAATAATAATAGTAATAATGGTTCCCATGTCTGCCACCGAATCAGCTTAGGAGTCAGGCAGGGTAGGCTGCCATATGCAAGCCGTATGGCATTCAAAGAAGGCAGTGTGGGCAGCACTACGCTTCAGCCGCCACAGAATGTTATCCCAGGTACTCATTTTCAACAGGCTGAGTCGTCCTGGGTGCTGAAAAACGCACCTTGATTTTATGGTGCGGGCCCGGGAATCAAACCTGGGACCTCTAGATAAGTAGTTAGGTGCCATACCCACTGGTTTACTGAGCCGCCATGATGAATAACATCTTCTTAATTAATATGAATAAATTGTAAACGGTTGTACTTTGTGTTTATTTACATTGGTGATAGGAAAATTACAGTTAACCCAAGTAATTGTTCCAATTTGTGTTTCCGACAATAATAAGATAAGGTTGAAGACAAAATTAAGAACGAAAAACCGTAATGTAACTGTGTTTCGTCCTGAGATCAACACAGAGAAACAATTAAAGGCGACAACGAATGGATTTTTGAAAACGATAAATGTGTAGGTCAAGAAGGTTATAAAATAAACGTCGACCTAAAAGAAAATCTACCGGCTTATAAAATATCGTTTTATAAAATCCATTTTTTGTTATCCTTAATGCTTTTTGTGTGTTTGTTGCACTTTAAATTCCGAATACCAGAACTATACACATTTCAATTATACATCTTCTCTCTCTTCTCCCCTTTGGTCTTCTTATTCTTCTTAAGAGGTTCAAAGGGGGTGTGACGCGAACATATGCTTGTGAAATTTATGGTTGTGTAATTTCATATTTCAGCACAAGCACTGCATAACCCTGTCCACCGTGTAAATCTCTATTTAACAGGAAATAGTCGTATACAAGACTATAAATACACCATCACCACAGTACTGTGGGCCTAACGTACGACACCCACGTCAGGATGAATCGATACATCCACTGAAGATTGCAGCCAGTGGTGCTGCTTTAACGTTCACCCTTTACCACAGTACTGTGGGCCTAACGTACGACACCCCGCGTTAGGTTGAATCGATACATCCACTGAAGATGGCAGCCAGTGGTGCTCCTCTAACGTTCACCCTTTACCACAGTATTGTGGGCCTAACGTACGACACCCCGCGTTAGGTTGAATCGATACATCCACTAAAGATGGCAGCCAGTGGTGCTGCTGAAACGTTCACCCTTTACCACAGTACTGTGGGCCTAACGTACGACACCACGCTTTAGGTTGAATCGATACATCCACTGAAGATGGCAGCCAGTGGTGCTGCTGAAACGTTCACCCTTTACCAGAGTACTGTGGGCCTAACGTACGTCACCCCGCGTTAGGTTGAATCGATAATCCACTGAAGATGGCAGCCAGTGGTGCTGTTGAAACGTTCACCCTTTACCACAGTACTGTGGGCCTAACGTACGACACCCCGCGTTAGGTTGAATCGATACATCCACTGAAGATGGCAGCCAGTGGTGCTGCTCTAACGTTCACCCTTTACCACAGTACTGCGGGCCTAACGTACGACACCCCACGTTAGGTTGAATCGATACATCCACTGAAGATGGAAGCCAGTGGTGATACTGAAACGTTCACCCTTTACCACAGTACTGTGGGCCTAACGTACGACACCCCACTTTAGGTTTAATCGGTACATCCACTGAAGATGGAAGCCAGTGGTGATACTGAAACGTTCACCCTTTACCACAGTACAGTGGGCCTAACGTACGACACCCCACGTTAGGTTGAATCGGTACATCCACTGAAGATGGCAGCCAGTTGTGCTGCTGAAACGTTTCGTTGTAATGAAAACCTTGGACCACGCCCAAAGAGCCCGGCAGATAGTATAATTTCAACTGACACTGGCCGTGAAAGCCTTCGAACAAAAATTATTGTTCTGTAATTTGATATTTTAGCACAAGCACTGCATAAGCTCTACTATAAGAATTATCACTGTTGCACACCACTATAGAAAAATTATTACGATTAACGCTTTCAAGCTTCTCGACTCATCGTCAGATCGGAATTGGTCTGACATCGTCAGAAATTCTGATCTGACGATGAGCTGAGAAGCTTGAAAGAGCTAATCAAGCTTTCATCGGAATTTCTGACGATGTCAGACCAATTCCAATCTGATGATTAGCTGAGAAGCTTGAAAGCGCTAATCGCAATAATTTTCTATAGTGGTGTGCAACAGTGATAATTTTGTTTGTGATTATAACCACTAACACAACTTTCTTCATTAAACTCTCCACTATCGTAAATCTCTGTCTGACACAGGATTGTCGTATACAACCGTATAAATACACTAAAAATATCAATATAAACCAAATAATTTGGCAAGCAAAAACAATTAGTATAGATGTTCTCTGAAAACTGAACAGCATAGAGCAGTCGTTCCCAATGTAGGGTCCCTGACTGAACAGCATAGAGCAGTGGTTCCCAATGTAGGGTCCCTGACAGTGTTCCAGGGGGTCCACGGTCACTTTTAAGAAAAAATAGAATATACCGTAGTTTTCTCTGATGTTTTATATTATAAAATCTAAATTTTAGAATCTTAAAACAATTAATAGGAGCAATGATAATGTGATGTATTTATAATATACGCACACACTTATTGCTTATTAATAATACCTATAATCTCAATTTTCTGTTGTAGTGTATTCATTGTTCATAGCCTAAAGGTACAATACATATGATTTACAATAAAGTTTTAATTACTCACATTCTTAATTTTGATCGATTTTCGTCATAGACCGCAAGTGCACAGTGTATATGACGATGGTCTATGACCGAAATCAATCGAATTTAAGAATGCGAGTAATTAAAACTTTATTGCAAATCATATGTATGGTACCTTTAGGCTATGAACAATGAATACACTACAATAAAGAAATTGGAATCAGTAAAAGATTACAGTATTTTTATTTGGTTCAAAGTAATTTTAATTGTAAAACTAATTTCAAAATAATGGCTTTAATAATGTCTTTAAATTACGTTGTGTAGCACTCAATAGAACTGCCTAGAATGCCGCATCAACGCAGAACTGAGCCCGCTGTTTTAGTCCACGTATAACCACTGTATACCTTGCTAATGAGCACTGTATCTCGCTTGTAAGCATTGTATCTAAGCAAAACGTTTTCCCATGTAGCTGGTTTTATGCCTAAATAGTTGGTTTTTTACACATGTGACTGGAAAGATAGAGCCGAGGTTGGCAAAGTTAAGAAATAAACTTGATTTCGAGAGAGATTTAATATTAAAATTATGAAACAATAAACCTAATATCCCATAGCTAATTGTTTAAAAGCAGCTTCATTGTTTACATTAAACTATGTTTGATATCATTAATATTATAATTTCTAGGTTAAGAGAATTTTGATTTCAATACATTTTAATTAAATTATAAGAGTTTGTATCATATTTGCTTTTTGTATTATTTTGTAACTCAGACGGGGTCCATCAAATTTTTAATTTTTTTAGGGGGGTCCGCGAACTGAAATATTTCGGAAGCACTAGTATAGAGCGTTCGGAACGTCACACAGACAGTAGACCCCTAACTTCTCTGTTACAGCATTTTTTTACGGTGAGATTTTTTCTGACTCTGCTCGAGTGAAAATACACGATTCAGATCACGTGACGCGTCGTTCACACGTTTCTATCAGTAACTTTTGGCTTCATAACAGACATGTCGTTTTGCAAAGTTACCGTGATTATACTACGGAATATTATTTAATTACCCAATTAAATAATGCGAGAATGTTCTGTATCTAATTTTTCCTGGCAAAACGGAACCGATGTTTCTTCTTCTTCTGATAGTTCCTACCCGTTTCGTATATTGGATATCATACAGACTATTTTAACTTGTTGTACTGCTGCACGGAATAAGTCAGTTGTATTCATGACAAACCAGGTCCTTAAATTTCTCAGCCATGATATTTTCGGTAGCCCAACTCCACTCTTTCTAAGTACTTTCCTCTGTAGTATGGACTGCAATAAGTAAAAC
Source organism: Magicicada septendecula (assembly GCA_034769895.1). Lineage (NCBI taxonomy): Eukaryota > Metazoa > Arthropoda > Insecta > Hemiptera > Cicadidae > Magicicada > Magicicada septendecula. The sequence continues at coordinate 826,562 of CM068369.1, forward strand.
CACTGTTAATTTCTCATGAGATGTCCCAGATACTGAAGCTTTCTTATCTTTACTGTGTTAAGTACTTCTCTTTCTTTCTTCATCTTTCTAAGAACTTCAACATTATTTATATGTGCTGTCCATGAAATGCTCAGTATTCTGTAAAGGCACATTTCTAAAGTTTCCGATTTTTTGTTGTGGCTTCAGTCAAATTCCAAGATTCTACACCATAGAAGAGGACCGAGAATATGTAGCAGCGTATAAGTCTCATCTTTGTGTTTATTGTTAAAGCGTGACTTTTGATTAAACTGTTCATTCTTGTGTACACTGGTCTTTCCTTTTCAATTCTGCTCTTTATTTTTTCAGAGTGGTCCCAATGTTCACTGACTAAAGTACCAAGATATGTAAATTAGCTTACACGTTTAACTGTTTAATTTCGTAAGAAAGTTATTGCAACTCATTGTATACATAGTAGCCGTGCGTTGAATTTACTGGCTGACACTTTGCACAGTATTCATTAGTCGCTATTGGTTTCTCCAAAACAGTTACCTGAGTAGACAATCTCAACAGACTGAGTATAATTTAAAATAAGCTATTCCATTATTAGATATGAATTTATGAAGGTATCATGCCTCACAATACTTAAAATGTGCAGTTAATCACTATACATTCAGTCAGGTACAAATTTAAATTGCTTTTACATTCCTAGCCATCAGTATTAATCACTTCTTGAACTAACGTAACGTATAAAGAACAACTTATGTGTATAACAATATAAATTGGAGCTAAGGGAATGCTTAGACCTGATACAGAAACAGGATTTATCATATGAATACTTAAACAAGTCAGTCTATCAGTCTGTCCTTTCACTTGTAACTGCAGGAATGTAGTTGTAATTGATGAATGGAATAAATGGAAGTTTTTCACCTGATATGTTGAAGCATGAGGTATTTACTGGTGACCAGTAGTGAAGCTAATGAAACGCGGCCCTGTCAATGAAGAAATGTGAGAAGTTGCAATTTCTAGAGGACGGTTCTTGTAAATTTTGTAGTGAGTCCATGTGGGTGACGGCGTGGGCAGGGAGAACCTTGGCTAATGTCTCCGCCGATGATGTCCGGTGTCATGACATCATCCAACCCCGCGTTCTTCCGACGAGTCGGGAACCCTGAGACACTCTACGAGATTACTTACTCATAGCTGAACACGGCGAAGCAAAATGAGAAAAACGACCTAGCCGCCAGCCCACGAAAAGCTCTGTCCAAGGAGGAAGAAGAGAGTGAGGCTCAGTAACCGCATTATTCAACCCAAAAGGATTCAACAAAACAAGCTTGAAATTGTTAGGCAGCAGGACTGGCCGCCTGCTGTATCGCGTCACCGTTGTCAAACTTGATTTCGTCGTCGCTGCTATATACCTCGCGCGAGCACAACACAACTCTCTCACTCTAACTGCTGAAGCAACAAGGCAGTGGAGACGGCGCGACAAATGACTGGCCGCGGGATTTGAATGTCGATTTTCATTGCTTCGGCACAGGAGGGTGGACAGAAAGATCTGCCCCCTTATATATGGGCATATCATACCAATCACCATTCAACTGATCATAAATCCGTTCTAGGAAAACTAGCCATTGTATTCGTTGAGCCATTATAAATCTTATAATGTCCTCATGATTCAGTAGTTCATCTGTCACCTGGTTCAGCGTAAAGTACGTTAGAAATGTTGTAATTTTCTCTTCAGTACATATTTTTCTGCAAAGTCTTCTTTTTAAATTTTATTCTCTTTTACTTAGCAAATATCAAAATTCAAGAATAGAACTATTCGTTATTATATATTTTACGACTTTCCCTGGTCATTGGTGCAGATATAACTACAAATGTGTCTTCGTCTCCGTAATAGTATTCACAAAGTAGGTAATAAATTTTGCCATCGGTTTAAAAACTATTTTTTGCATTTACAAAATACAATGATTACAGTAACAATCAGCTGAGGTTTAGTATTTCTGTTTCGAGTGCAAAGAAGTTTACACCACTTTCTTGATTTAGCTATTTTTATAAGTTTAACACTATCGACTCGGGACACAAAGTTTTATATTGGTAAAAGGCTATAAGGTAGACCTTTTATAATTTTACCAATATAAAACTTTGTGTTCCGAGTCGATAGTGTTATACTTATAATTAGTTAATCAACGGACACATCATGGAAAACAAAATCTAAGAATTCAGCTATTTTAATAGAGAACGTTAAAAAAATACAAACTATTGTACAATGCTCTCTTTTCTCATACCGTGAATAATGCTCTGTAATTTATATAAAGAACACACATGTTACACCTTGTGTTGGGGTCGACAAGGGTGTCGAAAGATTCATCCAATTTATAAAGCTGCCGTCGACTAGACACCGCTGGGACTGGGAAATAGTTTTGCGACACTCCGTACAGACAAGAACTGATGTGTGTCCGTTAACGTAGTCTGTGACCGTAATACGTTACCCGCCCCTCAAACCAACCAAGCGTCTGTATTGTACTGTTGTGTTTAATATTCTGAATATGAATGCGAATATTAAATAAGACATGCTTTGACTAACTGTCACCAAGTGTTTTCAACACTGAGTCTTACAAATACTTATTGTGAACTGCATGAAATATATTGTTAGTACGGTCTCACGGATAGTCGTGTTGTACAGTGGAAACCAAATAACGACACAAATGCAGTTACTATCTACAAACTTTAATTGGTCACAAATAAAAATTTGAAATCAATAATAAAAGTTAGAGTCCCGCACTAATTATAACACAATGTATGTCATATAATTCCCTGTCATATTTATTAATTAACCCGTTAAGTGACCTTATTCCCAATTTTTTCACAACTTCTGACTTTCTTTTACTTTTTTAGCTACCGCGTTCTTATTTTTAATTTTACCTTGTGCGTATTTCGGAATGACATTATTAGCCATACATTGTTTATTGAACCATATTTTACTTAAGACCTTTTTCAATTTGACTTTTAACTTTAGATATTTAAAGAGATTATTTACCTTTATGTTCTCAGACAGAATTATTACCGATGCACACCACTATAGAAAAATCATTCCGATTAGCGCTTGCAAGCTTCTCAGCTCATCGTCAGATCGGCATTCCTAATGCCGATCATTAAACTTTTTGTTGTCGTTCATTACCTTATCGTTGTCGTCCATTACCTGTCGTCGATTATACATCGTATCAGAAATTTAATTAAGAAAGTTGTATTTGCAGTTATAATATAATATGGGGCAAGTTGGGGTAAAAAGAAGTTGTCTAGTCCTATTATTGTTATTTCCGATCGGATGATGAGAGCGCTAATCGGAATTATTTTCTACAATAGTGTACAACAGTGAGCTCTCTACAAACATTCCAAATATTTGTCTACGTAAATTTTTAAATTTCTTCTTATAATGCTTTTTTTTTGGCATAAGTCAAGCCTGTATCTATAATACATTGTGTAAAAGTTGAGATTTCAAACACAGCAAGGTGATTGATATTATAAATATTTTGTTAAAATATTATTTTTTTATTATTCCGGGTGTACAATATTTACTCATTTTTCAGAACCAAGGATTACAGAAATGATTGAAGTCTCAGCTTCCACTGCTGCTTGTCTATCCAAAGATCTCCTTCAATTTCTCGTTCCCTCAATATAGTCTGAATTTCTTCTATCCAGATGATTGGTGCTCTTCCTCTTTTCCTTCTTCTTTTGTGTCATTTTTTGTGTGTGTCCGTACCAGTGTAATTTTTTGTTTAGATACAATCAACAATTGAAGTTTTCACATTCATTCTATCCTTAATGACTTTGTTTCTAATTTTATGACATCTAGATTCTCTTGCAGAACGGCTCCTTGTTCTTGGGTGTTTATTAGTAGTCCAAACTTCTGAGCCATAAGTCTTTATACTTCTAACAATGGTTTCAAGTACTTTGGTTTTAGTTTCTGCTGTAATTTGCTTATCCCACAGGATTCCATTTAATGTATATATAGCCATCTTTTCCATACTAATTCTGGATTGAATTTCTTTGTCTTGCTTCTCACTGTCCGTAAGTTTTACCCCTAAATTCTTTTATTCTTCTGTATATGAAATCTTCCCCATGTCTTCGTCCAGTATCAAGTCTTGATGAAGGTCACCTGTTGCCATGTATTTTGTTTTATTCATCTTTACCTGTACTCCCAATTTCTGATATTTCTGTATCAATTTTCTAGCCATGTACTCTGTCTTCTAAATCTTGAGTTAAAAGTAATCGGTCATCAGCAAACTGTAATGAATAAACTGTATCACCATGAAGTGGAAGTTCCATGTTCCTGCACATGGGATATAGAGTATTTGTGTTAAAATATATTACTTTCTAATTACACTATATCATTGGCTTTCTCAAAAAGTTTTAAAATGTTTAATTTGTAATATGAAATTATTACATCCTTCTTATTATAATTAATAATGTGAGAGAAAATTACACACCGGGAGGCTGACAAAACAGGGCATGTGGTAGATATTCATTTTACATATTAACTTTAAGCTAACTTGACAATATTGTTAGGTTTTTAAAACAGCCTTTCGAACTTGCATGCAAATCAGCAGACACAGACGGATGAATTCACTGGATTTTGTAGAGAATTGCATCAGCTTATAATTTTGACCACGGTAAGCTTATCGTGTTGGCCATGATAACTGAGCTTAGCAACCACTGATTCACTGATTTACTGGAGCTTTTCAAATCTCACAATAGGATATAAACGTCAAATGCTTGATTCCCACGGTTGACACGTAGGCTTACAGTCTGTTGCATGTGTGTTCGCGCGCTCGCGCGTGTGTATGTTTCTGACTGGTAGCTTATGGCTGTGTATGTGTGCCTTTATTGCGAGTGGTTTCCAATAGAGCGGAATGAAATGTAATATCTACAAGAACACTTTAACAAAGACAATCTAATAGTAATTTATTAACATTTCGTAGTTACATTTTGTTCACTAGACTCATTTTGTTCACTCCTTTGCTAGTATTTTCCTCACCTTCTCAATGTCTGTTAGTGTGACTCGCTCCTTTTTACTTCCATGTTCCATAAGGAAAGGGAAGTATGGTGATGGTGATGGCGAAAAAAAAATCGTGTTCGAGATAAGGGCTGATTCTGATTGTACTACTCTCAAAACATGAAAAAAATTTATTTTTCGAAAAGTGTCTGTGTGTGTCTGTGTGTCTATGTGTAGAATGGCAAACGATAACAGCCGCAAATTCAAACAGAATCAAATAATGTTTTGCATACTTCCCTCAACTGTAGAGGCCTCAAGGCGTATTGATTTTGGTGAAGATCGGTTATGGGAAAGGGGTAGTTTATCTGCAAAATTTTATGTTTTTACAAGAGTAATTTTTTTATGACGAAAGATAACTGCCGTAAATTCAAAAAGAATCAAATAATATTTTGCATATGTGCCTGAGTTGTAGAGGACTCAAAGCCAATTGATTTTGGTGAAGATCAGTTACGGGGAAAGGGTAGTTTACCAGCAACATTTTATGTTTTAACAAGAGTGAAGCACTTAATTTTGATAAATAAAGTATCCTGAAAAGAAGATCATAATAATCTACTGTAAAAACGTAGATGAAATATCTATAAATAAGGAGGCTAGTTGAAGGGGGAGGAGATAATTTTTATTTATATGTCATCTGTACTACGTTATCAGCAACCAAGGAGTAGTTTGTTGTTAAAATTCCTTCCCGGCTGTTTGGCGTGTCCCAATGTTTTCTACAAAACCAGACGTTTTGGCAGTGCTATAGACTGCCATCATCAGTTAAAATCGAGTGCGCTAGCGTGAGGTGGTAGGTATACGTTAGTCACCACAGTACTGTGGTTATACTGAAGAAAGAAGTAGTTTCTATGGAAATATTTCATTACGAAAATGATTTTAAATATAAATCTTAGAACATGGAAGTCATGTATGGTTCTCCATACCGATATTTAATTCTTGGCCTCAATTTCATCTTAATCTTGCGTCTCAATTGCTCTTCTCTCTTTCACATTCCGTGTATCTCTAACTGTCTGTCTTATTTCTCTTTCTCTGTCTGTTACTCCACCTTCTCACATTACGCCTATCTTCTTCGGTCTCTCTCTGGCTCCCTCCGACACTCTGTTTATAAATCTGTTTCTTTAATAATTTTGATTTTAAGTCTAACTAAAATTTAAATAGTAGTTAACTGTTACTTCTGCTTCTTCAGCATTACAGCCCATCGTGAGCACTGGCTTCCAAAATAAACATTCTCTAAAGTCTTCTATACATTGCCATCTCAGTGTAACACCACCATAAATCCATCCATCTATCCATCCATACATCCATCTACATCCATTCTTATGACATCTTCTAGCACATCATCCGACTATCTAATCCTAGGTCGGCCCCTCTTTTTTTAGACTTGCGCCCTCAAGATTTTCTTTTCCATATGCTGATCTTCCATCCACTATAAGTGATCTTACCGTTGTATTCCCTGAGCCTTTGTGACAATTGCAATGGCCTCATGATTGAATTCTTCATCTATCTCCTGGTTATTTCTTATTCTCTATTCGTCATCTTCTTTAACCGGGCCATAAACACGTCTTTCGATCATTCTTACAAACCTTCGTAGTGTTACTTTTTGGTCAATCTTCCTGTCTCGCCTTCATAAGTAACAACTAGTCTGATAAGTGACTTATACATAATTAACTACTACTATTATTTATTATTACGGCTGTAAAATGTTTACACATTTTCCAGAACTTAAGATTACAAAAGGGATTGAATTCTCATCTTGCACTGCTGCTTGTCCATCCAAAGATATTAAATTTTTCGTTCCCTTAATATAGTCTGACATTTGTTTCTATCTAGGTGGTAGGTGGTCTTCTTTTTCTTTTTCTTGGTGAGGTCCATTCCATAACTGCCTTTGGCAATCTTTCCCGTGCCATTCTTTTCGTTCGTCCATACCATTGTAATTTTTTTTGTTTGGATAAAATCAACAATTAAATTTTTCACATTCATTCAGTCCTTAATGACTTCATGTCTAATTTTCTCACGTCTGGATACTTTTGCCGAACGTCTCCAAAAGTCCATCTCTGCTGTCATTAATTTTGTTCTTGTGTGTTTATTAGTAGTCCAAACTTGTGTACCGTAAGTCATGATACTTCTAACAATGGTTTTAAATATTTTGGTTTTAGTTTCTGCTGTAATTTGCCTATCCTACAGGATTCCATTTAATGTAGATGTAGCCATCTTTTCCAAATTAATTAACTTACTACTACTGTTGTTTAATTTTCAATACGTTGCAGTAAGAGTTTAGTAGTTATTACAAACCTTTCTGAAAAAGTCGCTTTATTATTGTGAGCACAGTTTAACACTAACTGTATTCGAGAATGATTTATGACATTTATTTGATTAATCTTTATGTTGTAAATCCTTAAATTAGTAGTGACCGTCAATCATTGAATTTTTCGGTCCATATACACGGACACAAACATGCACGAGCTGACATCCACAAACACATTCACTCAAATAACTGACATGTTATGTTTGACATTTTCTTTTGTATTCATACACAGGTCCTGATGATGACAATAAATACCATCGAAATGTCGACACAAGTAACTTAAAATTTGTGTTATACTTTTTGACCGCTCCTCGCAAACCCTTCACCGAAAAATCTATGTTGTAAAGTTTGTTAGAAAAATCAACGCAGATTTATGGCTGTGCCTTGTGTGAGTATCTTGCTTGTTCTGTGTTATATGCAGTGAACTAGTCAAGCACACACCACTTCTTACACCGGCCGTTTCAAAAACAACTTCTCTTTTAAGAGTTCTCTATGCCTGCCTCTCAAATCAGTTCAATTCTATTTCTAATCATGATACTCCATACGTTACAGTTCGATGTGCCGTTAACTTTGAAATGTCGCAATAGGATTTAAACACCAAACGCTTTATTCCCACAGCTTACACGTAGGCTTACGATCTGTTGCATGTGCGTGAGCGCGCATGTGTGCGTGTACGTGAGTGGCGGGTAGCTTACTGGGTATGTGTGAGAAGGTGTTGTTGATTAGAGCGGGATGAGATGTAACGTTTACAAGAATACTTCAACAAAGCCGATTAAATAGTAATTTATTAATGTTCGTAATTACGTCATGTTCACTAGACCCCTCCTTCACTAATATTTTTCTCGCCTTCTCTTTGTGTGTTCGCATCCTTTTTAATTCTCTGCCTCGATTTCCTCTTATTCTCTCATCTCTATTGTGTATTGTTGCTCTATCCCCTTTTGTTTGTCTCTGTAACTTTCTCTTAACAACGTTCTCTCTTTCACATTCCGTCTGTCTGTCTGTCTCCTTCTCTCTCTCTCTCTCTCTCTCTCTCTCTCTCTCTCTCTCTCTCTCTCTCTCTCTCTCTCTCTCTCTCTCTCTCTCTCTTTCTTTATTTTTCTTTCTCTATCTGATATCTACTAGGCTGATAACACAGGGCATGTGGTAGATATTCACTTTACATATTAACTTTAGCTAACTTGACAATGCTGTTAGTATTTTAAAACAGCCTTTTGACTGGATGGATTTTATCCAGACGGATGAGTCCATCCGTAGCTTTCTCTAAATCGCTCTTCTCTCTTTCATCGTCTATGTCTTCCTCCCTGTATTTCTTTGTCTTTCCCTCTCTATAACTGTATCTTCTTTTATTAGGTTTATCTCCTTTGGACTCCCTCTGGCTCACTCCAACTCTGTAAATCTGCTTCTTTAATAATTTAGATTTTAAGTGTAACTGAAGGTTAATTAATTAATTAACTACTACTACTGGTGTTTAATTTTTAATACGCTGACAGGTTAGTAGTTATTTCAAACTTTCCTGTTCCAACCTTTGATAAAGTTTCAATTTTTATAACTTTCCATTTGTGCAAGTAACCTCTTTTTTTCCAGTACTTATGTTAAGTTACGATAGGTTAGGTTAGGATTTTTAAAATTCCTTAAATATAACTTTAAAAGGAATTCTGATAATAATTGCAATTCTGTTAGGAATGTAGAGGATTGTAGGCTAATTGTAATTTTTATATTATAAGAATACAGAAAATGTTAATTACGATCGACACAACCCTACAACAGCATAAAGTTCACACTACGATAGTATAGAGAAAGTTGACTTGTCGCAACAGTGTATATTTATCTCTTCACATGCCATTGATGGACGCAGTGTGTGTCTATATCTAATAGAAAGATATTTCCGATCGCAATTTTCAAATTTTTACGTCGGTCGTAACTGACCGGGTTTTCTACGATTGGGTCGCAACTGACCACGGTACTAGTTTTGCACTAAGTTTATTGAAGAATGACTTGCATTTGATTAAACTTTATGTAGTAAAGTTTGTTACAAAGTCGACGCACATTTATGGCGATGCCTTCCTTGTTCCGTGTTATATGGTATGTCACGCGCCCACCATTTCTAACATCGGCGGCTGTTTCAAAATCAACTTTGTCTTTTGAGAGTTCTGCACACCTACTTCCCAAATCAGTTCATTTCAATTTCTAATCATGATACCCCATACGTTACAATGCGATGTGCCTTTAACGTTTTCCCATACCGTTCTGGCTCGTGACGTCTTGGTCAAACCGTCCCAGGTTCTCCTCGTAATCTCCACTCTGTACGTGGTTACTGCTCTGCTTATCTTCTTGTAGCATCAATCGGCTGTCTGATGCAAATTGACAAATATCATCGCTTAATTTGGCTTTGCATAGTGTTGCTATTTGGCCTCTCAAAAAATCTGAATAGTTTACATTAACTCTGTAATGAGTAACTGAACTTTACAGCAATATATAGGTGTTTGCCTACATACTGCGAATAATAAACACTGTTTATTACCTTTATTTTCCAATAGACGGCAGCTGTCTAGCCATTGTTTAGCATTTAGTCAGACGATAGCTAACCTAGCTTAAACAAGCGTGATTTTTGTGCTTTTTGAGTTCAGTTTGTTTATACTTATTACAGTACTTTTCAAAATGAAAATTATTGTTTCTATCAATTGAGACATGGACTTATCAAGGTTTGATTATAGTATTGTAATGTCGCTTATATTATAGAAAATTGTATTATTGTAATCTAAATATTATCGTAACTATAAAAACTATAATAACTATATACATATATATATATAAAACTATATGACTATAAAAACTAATTAATAGTATAATATTATATATAGCTTATCAAATATAATTACTTCTGCCAGTAGTTGTAATGTATTTTTATTGTTTCAGTTCACCTGAAATATGTTTCACTGAATATATTAATAACTTCAAAGGTTTGATAAGAATTAACAGTTAGTCGAAATAAATCAATTTCAATTCAAAAACTAATAAATAATCAATTTTTTCTATTTTTATATACAATTACGAATAATCTATTTCACTCAATTTATATTATCGATTGCGTAATGTTTATTTACTTAATCAGCTGTTATGACGGTTATATCGGAAATATTGTTTACATTTTATTTATTTTAATAAATTTATATTATCTTATTTTTATATTATATTTAATTATATTAATAAATTTATAGATCATCTTGTTTTGCCTTTATTTGAGTTTGTTCTGTAGTATATTATTGTTCTTTATTTTATATTAGTATCTGCACTTTGTTTACACAATCTAAGTAACATGAAGGCGCTACATTATGTTAAAAGATTATGTCGTAGAAAGATTTAGTATATACTAACAACATCCAGCGACTGAAAAATAAGGGAAATATGTGATTGTGAAAACGTCAATTGTTGATTTTACCCAAACAAAAAATTACAATGTTATGGACACACAAAAAGAATGATAGCCTACAGAAACGATTGGTCTGGAGAGTTATAGAATAGACCCCACCAGGAAGAAGGAAAAGAGGAAGACAACCTATCACCTGGATAGAAGAAATTCATACTATATTGAGGAAACGAGAAATTGAAGAAGATCGTGGATCTCGAAGATCTTGAGTCAGCAGTACAGGATGAGAATTCAGTCACTTCTGAAATATTTGGTTCCAGAAATTGTGTAAACATTGTATAGACGGATTAATAAACATTCAAAATACACAGTGTCATACTGAAACCTATTCCCAATGTTATAGTTCTCCAGAGTGCGGCCATACTACAAACAAGGAAAATTTAGGCCTACTATAGTTACCATCTCTTTACTTCCTTCACTTAATGTCCAAACACCTGTTTGTCACTCCTTTTTATTTACGAAACTCCTAAATAAATATTTAAAGTCTTGTATATTTTTATAAAATTTGACAAAGTATACAATACAATTAAACATGAGACGAAGCATACCTGCTGAAGAGAGATCTGAAATTACTTTGACGTTATAATATTAATTCACACACACACACACACACACACACACACACACACACACACACACACACACACACACACACACACACACACACACACACACACACACACACACACACACACACACACACACACACACACACACACACACACACACAGAGTTTAACTCCGACGAACGTATGCGCGAGTTATAAGGGAAAAATAGAAAAAAATTAATTAATGGAAATAGTCGTTCAAAATAATGCACAACGACTCAAAGCGAAATGTCATGTTTAAGCTAGTATTCTGTCTCGTTTCCTTTTCCTATGTTACGGCTTAAATCACTGATAACGTGTCAACCAAGAGAGAAAATGTTATGTCAGTTAATAAGTTGAAGTTCCATTAAACTACGTCATATTCGACTTATGCATAAGTTTGCGGAATGTAACCCTTACGACTGTGTGTGTGTGTGTGTGTGCGCGCGCGCGCGCGCGCGTAGGTACACACACACATACACGCGCTCACACACTCCGAGTTATACAATTTGAAATGAATAAGTCACTTATGCTAGTTATTTACTATTACGCAAACTACCAATACCTAGCGAAAGTAATACTTCCATTAATTACTAAACGCTGGTACGGAGACAACTATTTAATCAGCCAAGTGCACAGTTTACAGGTCAGTCGGACGTTGATGTTATCTATTGTCGTTGTGTTCCATTAAAGTGATAAATCCCAGCACAGAGGTCGTGAAGGTAAGGAAGGCATCGTGACAACAGCGGCAATACATTTACTGTAAGCTTCTAATCTTTAATCAATAGATAATTACAGCTACTGACCGTCAGTTGCTCTCTATACAGTTGTGCCACAACGTCCATTCCTACTGGACAGTCTTTACAAAGGTAAAAGGTAATCTTCTTAGTTTACACTGCAGTGTATATCAACTGAGGTTAAATACTATAAGAAGAGGTTTAAGGAGTTTTTAGTTTTCTTATTGCAAGGAGTAAAATTGCAAAAATTATCAATATCATAATCATCATCTTCAAGGCTTAAACCAAATTTGGTTTATTCTTCGTATTGTTTAAATTAGCTGCCATCCTTACTATTTCTTTTATGAATTTGCTAACTGCTATAATTTTTTATTGTTCGACTAAGCTTTTCGTCATTACTGACATCTTCAGGTCTTAAACAACCAAACTTAAATTTAAGTTGTTTAAGTTTGGGTTGTTTAACACCTGAAGATGTCAGTAATGACGATAAGCTTAGTCGAACAATAAAAAATTATAGTAGTTAGCAAACTCATAAAAGAAATTTGGTTTGTTCCGGTCTCAAATAGCCAAAGATTAGAGCTGGTCACTCGAGCGCTTCCTCGGACGTCCCACACCTCTCTGTCCCCTCGGCTTGTAGTTCCATATTTACTTGGGATGTGGCAGTCATCCGTTCGGCAAAGAAGTTCCCACCAATTCAGCCGATACTGGGTGATCCAGTCGAGTATACTCATAGTATTCAGTTCCTGCCGTATATCTGTGTTTCTTCTATGATCATGGAGAGTATACCCTGCCACGTGAATGAGAAATCTCATTTCAGCCTACTGTATGCGACCGGCCTGGCCTGTCGTTAAAGTCCATTTCTCAGACCCATAAAGAAGTGTGGGAAGGGCCATCACCTTGTGGAATTTTAGGCGTGTTCTTTTACTTGGTGACTTAAGAGTTAGCCTAATGGTCCCGCACATACGGTTGCACTTATCCAACTTATTCACAACTTATTTAAAAAAATCATGTTACAAAAAAAATCTCTGTTTATTTCTCCTTAAAAAAGTATATAGTTTATTATTATTCAATGACATTTTGATGATAAAAAGGTAATAAATTAAAATAAATGCGGTCTGTTTAACTCACAAGCCTATGTTCTCATTTTAGGCACAATACAACTTCTTCAATAAACATTGATCATATTATGATCAGTTCAAAAAGGCGAAATAAGATAGAACAAACTACAACCCATGAGGACTCCCTACCAGAAGCAATAATGGAAGCTATTACATTATTATAAAAAGTTTTTTAACCGTAGTTATGTATATATTGATAGTATTTCTCATAATGTTTTACTGTAAGTTATTTAGCTTCTGAGGATGATCGCAGACTCAAATGACAGAAACGTGAAGCGACAACAATATCACGCAGTATACTTATCTACTGCTCAATCCCCAACTATACGGCTGTTTATATTGACTTTACTCTGACTATCACACTCTCATAAAGTACTACTGACTAGTTTTGTTGCATTACTTCAATAAACATTGATCATATTATGATCAGTTCAAAAAGGCGAAATAAGATAGAACAAACTACAACCCATGAGGACTCCCTACCAGAAGCATTAATGGAAGCTATTACATTATTATAAAAATTTTTTTAACCGTAGTTCTGTATATATTGTTTTGTTGTTTGTAGCCCAAAAGAGGTTACAGACTTTAGCATGGAAAACTATATTTTTATTTATAAAGCGACAATAATACAATAATTTCCAAACGTTGTTACAAGAAACAATTTGTTATTCAATAAGTCTACAACCAAATGTCTGCAATCAAAGATTGCAATCTAAGTTGGCAGATCTTCAAATCAGAAAAAGGCTTCAGTTCCATGTCCTGCTACTCCTGTGTGCAAAAAGTGGTTTCAAGGTAATCGCAATCCACTGGGAATATCCCAGACCTTAACCCAGACAAAAATCTATGGAGCCGACTAAAGACACACTTGTTCGTCAGAAGCAACCCAACAAAATCCCAATTAACAGACGCAATAATTCAACGAAAACTTTAGAAGGTTGAAAATTAAGAATTAATGATGAAGTATGTCAAAGTATAGAAAATATAACAGAAACAGTGAGAAAAAGAAGACTAGTATTTTTTGAACATTTTTATAGCATGGACGACAATATGTTAACAAAACAGATCTTCAAATATCTGTGGGGCAAAAAGTCAACATCAAGTTGGATTAAATGGGTCCAAGAGGATTTAGAAAAAAAAATAATATAAACGCAGAAGATGCAATTGAAAGAGAAGTTTTATCGGGTAAAATTGTTAAAAATAGAAGGAGTCCAGGGTAGGAGAGAGTAAAACGCAGGTACCAAGTGGACTGATGACAAGAAGAAGAGACATAGTGAAAAGATAAAATAATATTGCAGAAAAAGGAAAGTACAAGGAATAAAGAATTAAAATTGGCATGTAGTTTCAGATGGCCGATACAAAAATAAAAAAATGTTTGCAATGTAATATACTTATGTGAAACTGTAAAAACTTACAGAATTGTATTTGATTGTACAGTGATCACGAAGAAAATTTTTGTTAGTTAAATGTTGTTTAGGAGCAGGGAGCAAGGTCTCTTCTAATGGACTTATTTAATTTGCAGTCTCTGTGGTCTTGTGATTACGTCCGGGTACAGTAGTTGCCCCCAGTGGCTTAGTTTACCAACCCTGCTGATCAATATCAAGAGTCCATTAAACGTGACCCAATTAACACTGATGGTCTTGGTAACGACAAGTTGCACGCGATTAATGGGAAACTGTCTGATAAATTACTTACAGTACTAAACAGAACTAGATCGTGTGTTGTACATTCATTCAGAAATGAATTGATTTTGAAATTATTTTTTTCTTTTAAGAAGAATTGTATTCCTTTTGTTTTCTCAGCATCTTCTGAAAGCATGACCTGAAAGAAAAAAAAATTATTATTCACTTATCAAAACGCAATTAGACAGATAAAAGGGGGTGACCGTTAATGGCCTCAGTCTTGCTTTTACCTATAATTCAGTTCAGTTCTCTCTGTTTTAATGCCTCCAATTGTTTCTGTCTACTGTTTGAGTTAACTGAAACTGATATATACAACCCATAGTTTTCAAAATTCTAAAAAGCAGGTTCAGTAGTATTAATTTTCTTTACCAGATGTACAGGTTCATAGGGAAACGATTCTAATATTTAAAAATGTGCAGTCCCATAAATAATGAGTATATTTGGATAAAGAAGTGTCATCGTTTTCAAAAACTTTAAACATTTGTTACCTTACCTCTATAAGATCTATATATAGATAATTTATTTGTGGCTCTATAAATGTCAAATTGTACTCATTCTGTTGCCATGTTTGCTCAATTTATTTGGGATTGTCGCTATAATTGGAGCAGTAATCCACCTAGTAGATAGACTAAATAATGCACCTTTTTACTATAAACAATGTTACTTATGTAAAGCCCATTGGAGTAAGGTGTGCACTTCTATGAGGCTTGGGAAGTCAAATCAGTAGAAGTGTACATAGAACCTAGATATTTGTATGTAGGCTCCCTGACGGCAGATATAAAAGGCACGGTCAAAGCATTTACCTGAAGTTTTTATTGCAGGAAACTGTAGCGATTTCCGTTAGGCCTATACGGTGTTTGCAAAGCTGTCGACGGTTGCAACTGTATTCATCTCTTACAACACAATGTCCGCTCCTCGCTACAATGTATAGGGCTGTAAATTTTAATTCGATATTGACCTAACATACTGTAACACGAGTGTTATCTTTGCACTTGACCCTTACACAGACACAGAGAGTGATCATCAGGTGAACTTTAAAGTATGTAGGACTATATTTCATCACATTTTATCACAGATAATTTTATAGGTTATATTTTGTATAGGCTAAGTGTTAGATTTCTAATGGCCTGTTCTTTTAAAACCACTTAGCAATGGGTGATTTCCTACCAATTCGGACTGCTTCCATCGTAATGTTGTGTTGATTATCGTTTCGATCTCTGAAGTCTGGCATCGTCTTCAAAAGCTAAACAACATAAAACAACTTACAGTAAAACATTATAAACAATATTAGCAATATATAAAGAAGTATTGGAAGAGCCATCACCTTATAGAATTTTAGGCGTGGTTCTTTACTTGTTGACTTAAGGGTTTGCCTGATGGTCCCACACAACAAGTTCAAGGGCTGTGCGGGACGAAGGGCATGCCCGTCGCCCTCTCGTATACTGCGTCCCGAGCTTCAAATAGACCTCCTACCGCAGGGAGATAGATGCTGGATTAATGGTGTGGCCTGCTACCGGCCGTGGGTGTCAATTGAGTATAAGGTAATTGAGGGTGAAAGTACGTCGAGGCCGGGTCCAAGATTCTCCTGGCACAGATTGGTAGCGACCGAGGCCGCTAATTAGGTGGTTGCCCTGGAATCGGGCGGAGCGGCGATAGAATTTGCGGGACAGTGTCCGTATAATGGCGTCCAGGGAACGGAACGCAGGGAGTCACGGATGGTTTTGTTTGATGTCAGATAGTGGGCTTTACACGCCCAGCTCAGTCCTCGGTCAAAGAGAGACTGAAGCTTTTCCTTATGGCTCTTGGCCAAGTACCCCCAAAACGGGGATCGCGTAGTTAATCATCGGCACCACATAGGTGGAGACGATAAGCTTCCCTAAGCGGCGGGTCATGTCATTGCTGCGTAGCACGTGACAGAGTTGATATAGACGATTGGCGGTCTTGCGGGCTACTTGTGCAGAGTGTGTCCGCCAGGTAAGACGACGGTCAAGGTGGACCCCGAGGTACTTGACCTCTCGAGACCAGGGCAACAGAGTCTCGCCTACGTATAGTCTGTCTGGGAGCCTTAAGGGTCTGGAGGAGACTACGGCTGTGCTCTTGGCCGCGTTGATGGCAACCCTCCATCTTTCTGCCCACTCAACGTATTCGTCCAATTGTTCCTGGAGCCAGATAACTGCCGTTTCTGCTCGACGATCGACGGCATACACCGCCGTGTCGTCAGCGAATATGGCCAACCTGGCGTCAGGCAACTTTGGCACGTCATTGACGTACATAGGGAAAAGGAGGGGGTCCAAGACGATTCCCTGAGGTACACCAGCGGTAATAGCCCTTGCCGAAGGGTGTTATCAATTCTCACGAAAAAGGTTCTGTTCCGAAGAAAGCTAGCAATCAAATGAATGTAGCAATCCGGAATCAAAATCTCCGTAAGTTTGTACAGTAGGCCTGGATAGCTAACACGATCGGACGCCTTCTCGACATGAAGAAAACAGGGACGGTTTGCTCCCGGGAGCAACCGGCCTCGGCCACGGTCTCCACGAAGCACATCAATTAATGCGTCGAGGAGTGGCCAGCACGACAACCGAATTGCTCGGGGACCAGAATATCGAACCGTTGAAGGTGATCCGCTAGCCGACGCTGGACTAGTCGTTCGAAGACTTTCGATGTGAACGACAGCGGGTTGATAGGCCGGAGGTTCTCGGCAAACTTGGGGTCTTTTCCCGGCTTCGGGATCATCGTGACCGTAGCCGAACGCCTTTTCTTAGGAAAGTAGGCGAATCGGAAGTAGGCATTGAACAAGTCGAACAGGAAGCGAACTCCCCGGTCCGGAAGTCTCTGTAGGGCGGTGTTAGTAACACCGTCCGGCCCAGGGCTCTTCCGGGGCCGAAGTGCTAGAAGCCTGTCCGTAACCTCTTCCACTGAAGTGAGTTCGGGTTCGGACGTGATCGGGGTGCCGAGACAAGCCTGATCTTCGTCTTCAATCTCCTTATAGGAGTCTGGGTCCGCGGACGGGTTAGGAGCAAATTAGAGCTCCAGGCACCCGGCCAGGAACTCAGATTTCTCGTCCGGCTTTGCAAGGGTATGTCCGCCAGGTCCGCTGATGGCCGGGAGTCAAGGACGGCGCCTCTTCCCGGTCAACGCGGAAGGAATCCTGTAAACAGATCTCTCCTCCGGTGAATCGTCAACCATTTTGGCGACCGCAAATTCCCAGCAACTTTGTCGGAAGGACTGGAAGTCACAACGTAACTTGCCGGCCGCCCGATTGAAGCTGGCCTTGTCGGCCGGATCTCGCGTCCGCTGCCACCGTCTCCGAAGTCTGTTCTTCTCTAAAGCGAGAAGACGGACTTCTTCAGGGACCCGGTGGTAATCGGGCGTTAGATTAGGCTCACCTCGACGGAAGAGACAACGGCATCATCGAAGAAGGCGAGACCGCCTCGTCAATGTGCTGAGTGGTATCGACCGGAGCCTCCTCGGAACGTCTGCGACAGAAGGCAGGCCCGAATCGGTCACACTCGACCACCCGTCGTGCTGCTCTCCCAATCGTGTGTCGGGTAGGCACGTGCACCTCAATGGGACAATGGTCAGAGGACAGCTCCGTTAACACGGAAACCTCAATGTGGGTGGCAACTCCCTTGACAACAGCAATGTCAAGTATGTCAGGTCGGGCTCCAGGTCGGCGGGGATAATGCGTCGGTAGTCCAGGTCCGTAGGCTCGAAGGTGGTGGTCGTAAAGGTACGTGCTAAGCGCCCTCCCGGATGGTGTAGTCAGACGACTACCCCAGTCGTGATGTTTGCAGTTCAGGTCACCTGCAAGAATAACCTTCCTATGCGCCTCGAAAAGAGCAGACAGCACGACGTCTAGATCTGGAGCGGTCGGCGGTTTAAGCCGAAACCAGGACGACGCCTCCGAAAACTCCAGGGAGTTCAACGGCGGTAGGTTCGATATGTTGGCTAGGAAGCAGGACCACGCAGTTATGCGCAATGCAATATTTCACCGCTATGGCCGTGCCACCCCCCGCGTTCCGAAACAACTATGAAACTATACGCCGAGGGGACGGAGAGGTGTGGGTCGTCCGTGAAAGCGCTGGAGTGACCAGCTCTATTCTTTGCCTGTTTGTGACCGGAAGAAACCATACATGTTTTAATCCTTGAAGAAGAAGTAGAATATGATGATGATGATAAAATTAATGTATTTTTACGTAATTTTCAGTTTCTGATAAGATTTTATTGCAACAGATTGACTACTAAGTTACACAAAACCATCAAATCTACAGTGATTATTCGACAACACAACGCTGTAACGTTACAGTCGTTACTGTAGCGTTTTCGGTATGCTGCTGCGATGTCATCCATTCCTGTGCTTGTCTCTGATTGCCATTCGTGTCGTGTTTAAGACTGAATTTATAGCATTGTATGCTGACCGACATTTTCTACGATATCACAGCTATGAACCGACAACGCTCTTCTCTAGCCTATTGTACACTTTGGGATCATAAATTGGCATGGCATTATCAAGCATGGGGTTCAAAGGGTGTGTGACGAGAACATACGGTATGCTTCCGTAGAAGAGAAATGCACTAGCCTCTCCACCCCAACTCCACTCTCACCTAAACGTCGGTGGACCCTGTTACGCTGAGCAATCCACTCCAAGTTTGTGATAACCAATCCCTTCGCCGGAGTGGATCGGTGAGCAAACGAGAGATGAGGGAAGTATCTGGGTTTTCTAGGCCCTGGCATGGCAGGATTGTACACATCCGCAGCTGGATGTGCATCTAGCGTGGAGGCGGAGGAGGCTATAGTAGCTCAATGGCTGCACATATGGGCTGAGTCAGTTAACCTACTGGGACCGGGCAGAGAGAGCTCGTCAGCTGAGGTGAAAGCAACTCTCTAGGGGAAGATCACTTCGAAATCAAAATTCCTGGTCCTCCAGGTTGGGGGTTGGATCGGAGAATTCACATATTCCGGTCTGTCAAACTCTTTTATGTGCAGAAATCTATCAGCTTCTCAGCCAGTATGTTGTCTGCACGTGACCGGGGCAACTGGCGGAGGCTGTTAAAGAAGGCCTTGACTCAGTAATGGGTTGCTGGGCCGCTGAAGATTATCAAGGATAGTCACCTGTCAAGAGGAAGTGGCTCCTTAAAAAGGTTCTTATGAAAGAGTACCACTAACATCTGCTTCTTTGTTGTGTGCGTGTGTGTACAATTATATTCTTGTTTCGAGAATATAAATATTTCAGTACTTACATAAACTTTACGGAAATGGTACCGTATTTTTACTAAAGTCATACAGGCCTACACCAGTCCACTCTTTCGAGAGAACCGTTGTAAGTGATGGGGAAAAGCAGCGCCCGTTTCCAGATGTTATAGAAAACGTACCTGTTGTGAAAAATGTCTAACGATTTGCAACAACCGATGGACCAATAACGGTGAAATATGTTGCACGGCAATATCTCTTAGCGCAACTGCGCACATTTATCAGCTGTGAATGACTGAGCGCACGTGTCTGCGCTTGTGCTTGTGAGTTATGTATGGCCATGATTTACAGCGCCTGCCGTACATGGTGTTCTACGCTGTACATGAGGTTAGCCGAAAGATGACTGCTGGAAATTTAGAGATTTTTCTTACGTTAAATGTATTCTTGCGCTCCAACGTCTTTTCAACTAATTGAGAATAGGTAGATAACTGATTAAATTTTTTTTATGCAACTTCAGTCGTTAGGTACGACGCGTTTCGGGCTCACAGTCCCGTCTTCATGTAAAACTCAATCGAAGTGAGCTCGTCAGTACAAAACAATCAACATGCACATAAACACTGAATTCATTATACACACATATCGCGCCAGAACACGATGCGCATTGTCGAGAAAATAAAAGTGTACTGGCTGTGTAAAGTCCAATGCAGAGATATGCCGGTAATACTCCTCATGACTGTGCTAGCTTGTGTACTATAGTATCAAAGAGCTCGTTAGATTTGAGCGATATGGGTAGCCAATATAATGAATTCAGTGTCTTTATTTGCGTGTTAATTGTTTTGTACTAACGAGCTCGGCTCGAGTGATTTTCTCCTGAAGATAGGACTGTAAACCCAAAACGCGTCGTACCTAACGACTGAAGTTGCATGAAAACAAAATTTAATCAGGTATCTACCTTTTCTCAATTAATTAATGTCACTCGGAGACCACAACACAATGAATGCCTTTCAACTGTTTGTTTAACTATACCTATAACGGTGTTTCCTTGGGATACAAAATAAATTAAGCTGAGCTTAGTTTGAAACATTACTTACAGCATTAAACAATTAACGTAAACTTACTTTGAAAATCTGAAACGACAGTCTACTTGTAAAACAATACCATAAAAAAATACAAAGAAAACAGTTAGATTAGATTAAATAACCTAACTTTAATGTTTTGTCATAAAATTTTTCCCTGTACATCATGCTTTTTGTTGCTTAAACAGTTAACATGTGTTAAACAAGTGAGTGTATTTTTGTTAGAGATAAAGTAGTTAATCTTTATTACGCTTTACTTTAATTCTGTAAACATGTACAACTTTCTCCTCCTCCAATTCGGAACGTATTCTTAGTTACTCTTTCTCTCCTTCACACTTTCTCTCTCTTTCCCTACGTTTTTTGCTAGTTTCTCTATTTGTGGCTTTTAGCTTCAATTAAACTAAATAACATATGTTATGCGGATGATACCGTCATATTCGCAAATAGCTTAGAGGGCCTGCAACAACTAATGAATAGAGTGACAGAAAGAAATCGTAGATATGGTTTAGATATCAATGGTAATAAAAACAAAGCTAATGATTGTATCTAAGAACAAGTTTACAAACTGTACCCTCAACATAAACCAAAAGCCGGTTGAACGTGTAAGCAACTTTACACATCTTGGTATAATAGTCAATACAGTGTACAATAGAATGAGCAGTTTATTCAAAAGTCACGATTTAACAGTAAACACAAAGATGAGACTTTTACGCTGCTACGTATTCTCGGTCCTCTTCTACGGTGTACAATCTTGGAGTTTGATTACAGCCACATCTTAAAAATTGGAATCTTCCGAAATGTGGCTTTAACGTAGAATACTGAGCATTTCATGGGCAGAGCATATAACTAATGTTATAGTTCCTAGAAAGATGAAGAGTGAAAAGGAAGTTAATAACAGTGAAGGTAAGGAAGCTTCAGTATCTGGGACATCTCATGAGAAATGAACATAGATTTTACTTATTGCAGTCCATACTACAGGGAAAAGTCCTTGGAAAGAGAGGAGTTGGGCGACCGAGAATATCATAGCTGAGAAATTTAAAGACCTGGTTTGGCATGAATACAACTGACTTATTCCGTGCAGCAGTGCAAAAAGTTAAAATAGTCTGTAGGGTATCCAACTTCCAAAACGTATGGGAACTATCAGAAGAAGAAGCTTCAATTAGTTAGTAGTTGGGTGATAACTAAACTATACATGCTACAAATATCACAACATGAAACTAAAATTTTCTTATTAATTTTCGCGCCTCACAGAATAGGTAGGCGGGCGGTTGCCTGTCAGTTTTTTGCATGGACTTTCTGCTTTGCAGTGCATTCCAAAATCCTTCCTGAATTAGCCCTTTATTGTTTCCTCTTTCTAAGTGTCATTTCTCCACTGTCGTTTTCACTGTTATAGCGTATATCATAATGTTGTGTTATATTCTTATTGCTTAGTGTTTCCAGTGAAGTGCGGCCTTTAACATTCCGTGGAAGCTTTATGTCAGCTCGATCTTTATGTATCCTCGATATCTCTTGAGCACAAGTTTTCACGTAAACCTAAAGAATACATGAAACGTAAAACCTAGGCCTATAACTTACTCGGATCGTTAATCAGGGTGTCACGTTACAGTGATTTCAAAATAGATGATTGTCACTTTATGAATTAAGTACGGTTTTCGCTACAGTATGAGATACTAAAACCGGTAATAACAATAAAGAAAAATTTGTAAAGGACTTAGGACCAAATACACGACAAAGTTAGTGAAAGCTGTGTGCCGATAATAAGCTATAAAATTTCGTGCAGCCGAGAAAGTGGTCAGTTATCTGACAAAAGTTACGTATGATAAACACTGAAGATAAGAAAGAAGACTATTTCTGTACGGCGGTAAGGGGCATCCAATCATATGTACCAATAATTCACTAAAGAAGTGAAGTACAAGCAACATTAAATGTTATATTTTTGAAAATGAAGACCAAGACGATTAAGATAAAGGTAAATAATAGATGAACGTCAATTTTGAAATAAAAAAAAGATAAAACGAAAAAGAAGTAAGAATAGAAATGTAAAACGTAGATGAAACAGAGAATTTACCATGCACTTTAATAACTGTTCTTATAACATCTACACAGGCGGCTCAGTAGACCAGTTAGTATGTCACCTGGCTACTAATCTAGAGGTCCCGGGCCCGCACCATAAAATCAATGTGGGTTTTTCAGCCCCAGGTCGACTCAGCCTGTTGAAAATGAGTACCTGGAATAACATCCTGGGGAATTACCCATAAGACCGCTGGTTAACTTCACTACAGCCCCCGGTTTCAAAACATCAAAAATTCTTGTAAAACTAATTAAAGACAATTTACAGTTAAAGAATAATCACAGCTTAACAAGTAATACTGATTTCATTAATAAGATAAATACCGTTAAATTAAAACCTAATTACAAATTGGTTTCATTTGACATAGTGGATTTATATACAAATATTCCAACTGATGTAACTTTAAAATTATTGAAGGACAATTGACGAATTAACGCTTCCATGAGTGCACAGGCGATAGATGAGTTGATTGACTTGCTTAAAGTCATTTTAAATCAAAATTATTTCACATTCAATGGTTTATTCTATAGCCAAGATGATGGTCTAGCTATGGAGCCCACTATGGGGGGGGGGTGAGCCACCCCTCTCAGGCCTGTTGGCTGACATATACTTAAATTTCTACGAAAATACTTATTTATTAAATAATAACATATACGCTAATAAGATACAATTTTATTCACGTTACGTAGATGACACGTTCATTATTTTTGACGGAACTTTGAGACAAGTTGACTCCTTCAAAAATCTTTTAAATGAAATCAACAATAATATTCAATTTACTTTAGAGACCGAGCATGATAACTCAATTAACTTTCTAGACCTGACCCTCACCAGACGAATAGACACATTGAAATTCAATATTTATAGGAAGCCTACTGCCACTAACCATACAATACATGCAGATTCCCACCATCCATATTCTCAAAAAATGGCAGCATATAATATTTTAAACCATAGATTGTTGACAGTCCCCCTTGACAATAATGATTTCCAGACTAAGCTAAATACAATAAGATTTATTGCAGTTTCCAATGGTTACAGTAGTCACATCATTGACAAATTGCTAAAGAAGCATAATAACATCAACTTAAGCCCCGTCCACTTAATAAAACACCGAAAAAATTTATATCTGCGAAATACACATACATCATGCCAAAAATTGTATCTTCAGTGAATTTTATACTATGTCTTTTAGAACCAATAATAAACTAATTAATATACTTAAATCTAAACTGCCCTTACCTATTGAAGAAAAAACAGGCATTTATAAACTGGTTTGCAATGATTGTAACAGCTTCTATATAGGTCAGACCGGAAGAGGTTTTTAAAAACGCTTCCGTGAACACTTACCAAAAAAGACACTTAATTACAATGACATAAAATCTAATTACACTCGTCATCTGACCCAACACAATCACAATTATACAGATTTTAAGTCCAATCTAATGCCTTTGCATATATGCAACAAGGGCCGTTTTATGAATGCCTTGGAGGAGCTGGAAATTTATAATGCATATAATAATGATAGCAGTCGTGATTGTGTTCTGAATGAACAATTGAACTTTGTATTTAACCGCCTGTATGATACTGCTTTGAGACTGCTCAACGAATTCCAATCAGTAGCAGACAACGGGTGCGCACCCTACATCACGTGCACATAATATGCTTGTTTCTGCAATTTTATTTTTTGACAAACGCAGTTTTGTGTGATATGTGTGTTTTTGGTTTTTAATCGTCTGATGATGAGGCATACGCCCTGAAACGCGTAACGTAACCAAGTTTGAGAAGTCACACGGCGGACCGCATACAGGTAATCACTTATTATAACATCCTGGGGATAATAATAATGGGCGGCTGAAGCGTAGTGCTGGCCACACTGCCTTCCTTGTAGTCCGTACGGCTCGCATAAGGCAGCCTACCCTGCCTGACTCCTAAGCTGCTTCGGTGGTACACATAGGAGCCATTATTATTATTATAACATCTATACACGGGCATTATAAACATGACCACAAGGAACCATCAGTGAAGTACTTTATATGTTACTGGAAAGGTCCAGGTCTGTAGTAGATAGATATTTAGATATTTTCTACGGAAAGGAAACGGTCCCTTATAGCAACACTTATGAGATAAAAAAAATAATTATATTTTTATGTAAGCATAAAGTAATTATGTATATTCTAATATAACCTTTTTGTGAGTGTTTTAAGCCTCGCGTTGGGATCGCCAATCTCTAATATAACATTTTTCCTCCGTTAATATTTAATGTGTATTTTGTTCTAAAATAATATTCTTTGATTAATGATGTTAAATGTCCCAGGTTGTTGGCGCCATATGTTTAATAAAACAAATTCGTACCCGTTTAAGATGGGTTAAACGCCACACGTTGGTTGCGTCAATCTTTAATAAAAACGAGTATGCCTCTGTTTAAAATTTATTATTTTTAATTGTTTTTGAATATTTTAAATTATTTTTAAAATCTTGAAGTTTGTGATCGTTGGTTTAGTATTTGTTTTAAATAAAATAACTAGTTTATTTTATGTTCGGGTTCAGTGAGTTCGTAGTTGATTCTCGACGTTCTCTCGTTGATAAGACGAAACTATTTATGTGATTCCACACTGAAATTAGAAGTGATCAGTTTAGGGTACTTACTTGTAGTGGTGTTCTAATAGCAAAGCTGATTTGCATTGATGGTAAAAACGTTTAAAATTATTTAAACCCACTTGTTACCGCCACCAATACTGCCAACCGTTGATGCTGTCCACCTAAGCTGTAACGTCTTAGTCTAAGGAAATAATTTGTCAAAACTCTTGGATGGGGTAAAAATTATGTTTATTCTCCGAACTTATTTTTAAAATGTTGTTAAATTACAATAACATTATATATCATTCTTTTGATTCAAGTTTACTGGTAGACTCTTTAAAATTATAATATCTCAGGGTTACAATTCTGACTCAAATTGTTCGCCACCTTGGACGCTAAGAAATTGGTTAAATTATTTAATAAATAAAGTACGTTCTTTTAGACTGCAAGATACAAAAAACATAAAGCAATGCACTACTAGCATTATTTAGTAGTAGTAGAGTGATAACATTATTAAAATTTCTTAATGAATAACATAAAAAGTAAACATGTGACTTTTGTCGACCTTTGAGGTTAAAACTATTTTCATTGGAACAGTAATCAATCAATTTTAAATTATTAATACTCTTTAACAACGTTAAAATATCCGTACAATACGGTTAGGAATTCATTTTAGTGAAAAAATTCATTATCTGTTTAATCAAATTGGTTAACACAAAAAATACAGGTAATTGGATATTCCTCGCTAATAGGGTTAAATATTATTAAATATTTTGGAACAATCTTAAAGTTAAACACAATACATAATAATTAGTATATGATCAATCACAGTTTTTAAAGTTTATTATGAATTAGTTGATACATCCTATCTTGGTATGTTCATCAAGTTAATTATGAAAATAAAGTTTGGTTAAAATTAATTGACTTATTTTCTCATTTTTTAAATTTACTTAATAGCTCTCGTTACAGTTAAAGCATGCTAATTGTCCACATGATAACATCTCTTCGTTTATAATTACTACAATTTAATAAACATTTTAATCAATTCAATACGTAAAGTCATTTGCCTTATTTTCTTAATTTCTTCAATAATATTTATTTGAATTATTAATTTAAAGACTGTTCCAAGCCTTGTTGGATATAAATTGATATAATATGGTTAATAAGTTTCGCTAACATCGTCACTGAAAATTTTATTGCTATTCTGAGTATTTATTAATTAATAAATTAATTACCTTAATTATCCGCCGTGTGATTTCCTATGCTTCGTCTATGACGCGTTTCGGAGCATATACTCCATCATCAGATATTAAAAGTTAAAACAGTCACTCATACGAGATCGTTAAAAAGTTAAAATGTCAAGATATGCATATGAACCGTACGCGGATTTGGGTGCGCACCCGTTCAAGTTCATTCTGCTACTGAGCGGTTGCTACCTTATCGTAGCCCCGCTATGATTGTACGATACTGCCTTGAGTCTGCTTGCTGGGGCTACGATAAGGTAGCAACCGCTCAGTAGCAGAATGAACTTGAACGGGTGCGCACCCAAATCCGCGTACGGTTCATATGCATATCTTGACATTTTAACTTTTTAACGATCTCGTATGAGTGACTGTTTTAACTTTTAATATCTGATGATGGAGTATATGCTCCGAAACGCGTCATAGACGAAGCATAGGAAATCACACGGCGGATAATTAAGGTAATTAATTTATTAATTCGTACAAGTGATTTGGTTACCATATTAAACATGAATATTAAATTTACTAATTGTCACTTATACTTGCGTTCGATGTCGTTTCTGGTATTACCACTATTAACATTTTTTTTAATTTAATTAAATAATATTTAATAATTATTAATTATTTCACTGCCTATGCGCACGTACTCCGGATTAGGACACTGAAATAAAAATACTTTCACTCTTGTTTACATTCGACCTAACCTCAGCTTCGCTATTTTAGGTTAAGACGATTTTGATCAGCTGTCGGCTAACAATTCTGCATTATTGTTTGCGGCGACCTGAGTAGCTCCCTCGTCGTTGTCTCGAGATGAACTGTGTACTCACCTGTGTCAAAATCTGGTTCCTAATGCTCAATAATGACCCCCAGATTGGTCTTTTTTTTAATTTCCGTGTTTTTTTCGGTATTGTTCGGCAAAATAAACGCGTTCTTGGCGTCATCCCGCTGGGTTTAAGATTATAAAAATTTACGATGGACGCCCACGGAATCGTAAATCATTAATTCCTCATAATTCAAGTTGTTCACTTATAAGTACTCTAATAAACTTTTCGTTACACCCATTGCTTCTGTCTTTTTAATACGAGTATTTCGGTTACCCACACCATATGAATTTGATAATGATTAACCAAATAAATTTATTACTATTTTTTACTATCTATTTAACTATCTTATTTTTCATTTTATTTTATTTATTCTGTTCAATTTTAATAAACTTTTATAATTACTACTTCATTATCAATTATTACCCCTTCTCATTAAGTTTTAAGGTGGTAATTTTTTAAAAATTATCTGTGGTAGTTTAGGCCTACCTCAATATTTTTTACAATGTCTTTAACCTTTTCTAATAATAATATTTCTTACATCTAATACATTATTATTGTTCACAATTGTTCCCTGTAACATCTTATAACTATTGCACAGTTTTATTTTATATAATTTACTAATTATTATTTATAATTATTCTAATTCTTTTGGCTAGACACCTGGTCTATGACATTGATAACTATTTTTATTCATTTTATGTTAATATTGGTTTCTAAACCATTTTTACTGTGACCTAACTATTCTGAACTAATCATCACAACTTCTGATTATCTCAGTATTAGTTAGTATTCTGTTATTTTAATGTATTTACACTTTCCCTCAGCCTATCTTTCAGTATTATTGAGTGTTACATTTTTCGTTCTTATTCTACATTACATCTTCATCTTTTGATTACATAAAGTTTGCATAATGTTTATTATAATAATAATGAATATTTTGTTCTGCTCTGGTATTTTGACATTTGTTGGTAAATCCCTAATACTTCATGCATCTAGTTTCACATATAAGCTATATTTAATTTACATCATTATTATTAAATTCATAGCAATAATTATTGAGTTGCCTTACAATAGTGGTATTACATCTCAATTATCATACTGACATTAGTCCCTTTTCTTTTATTATCATTTTTTGTGTTATTTATATTGTTTATTGTACCAACATTATGCTGTACATCTGAGCAAGTTATTTTACACTTCTAAAGTATACAAGCCCTTCTATATAATTTATTTTGTTAATGGAATGCTCCTTATAGTCTCTAGTTTGCTTATATTATAATACACTCTAGTTTAACAACATTCCTGTTATTTTTTTTGGCAATTCTAATTGAAACTTGCTGGTTGGTTTAGGTTATGTGTCCCCACCTGGATTCCTAACAATGGTTTGATATTATATTTTGTTTTTTCATATTGTACTGAATTCTTCACATGTATTAGTGCTACTTTTTATTGTTTATAGTTAGATGTTTCTTTTTTGTGAATATCTCAACATTATTGTTGACTAATAGTTTTCTCTTATAATTTTATATCTACCTTACATATTGAACTAGTCTTTTGGACATCATTTAGATGTTATCTTTATACATTCTTATTTATACATTTACAATTCTTATATTCACTCCCCCCTTTATTTTCCCTACCATCATTGTTTTACGTTTGAGTTCTGGTTATATTGTCAAGTCATTAAAGTTAGTTTATCAATAGTTTTATGTCAGTGTCATGTTATATATATCATAGGGTTTCAATTCAGCTTTTAAATCACTTCTGTTTTCTCCATCATTTTCAATAATTTATATTCTCATTATCTATTTTATTCTTGTTGTTGTTTATTTCTTCTTGTAGTTGAATCCATTTTATTTTCCCTAGTCCCACTGATTCTATTATCATCTATATAATAAATCTCTAGGGGGGGTCTACGTTTGTCCGCGGTAATCTCAGAATCTACTGAACCGATTTCAATGAAACGTTGCACGCTGATAGCAGGTACCCAACGGAAGGTTTTCCACTTTATTTTATAACGATAGGTTAAAAAGAACCGAAATTATTGCAAAAAAACTCATTTTTTTAAACCCGCGGCTTCGATCGCGAATATTTGTATATGATTGTTGTGGTAACTGCCGAGTTGGTAAATTGCTAATGGTACATCTATATTAATAATATTCTTATGGAACCTTATCAGCATATGGAATTCATGTAAACAATACAATAATTCATTGTTTGATTATATTGTAACATTGATTATATAGTACACGTTGATTCTGACAAAACATACTCTTCGACATTTGAATATTCAGTAGGCCTATGTGCAGTACGAATAATTAATTGTCGAGAATTATACTTAACTTACTTCATCGAGAATTATCATATATATACTACAACATATAAAAACCAAAACAATCATATATACAAATATCCGCGTGCGAAGCCGCGGGTACCTTCTGGTCTCCTATATAATACATCTCTAGGGGGGTCTACGTTTGTCCCCGGTAATCTCAGAATCTACTCAACCGATTTCAATGAAACTTTTCACGCTGATAGCAGGTACCCAACGGAAGGTTTTCCACTTTATCTGGATAATGATAGGTTAGAAAGAACCGAAGTTATTGCAAAAAAACTAATTTTCTTAAACCCGCGGCTTCGATCGCGAATAAAGATATGTTAAAAGGAACCGAAGTTATAGCAAAAATAAACCCATTTTTTTCAACCCGCGGCTTCGATCGCGAATATTTATATATGATTGCTGTGGTAACTGTCGAGTTGGTAAATTGCTAGTGGTACATCTGTATTAATAATATTCTTATATTGTAAGTTATGAATATCTTAAAAGTGCAAAGCAATAGATCCATCATTCATGTTTCCTCGATACGCAAAACCAAATTTGATAATTTAGTAGTTATTTACAAACATGCAGTAACAGAAGAAATGTTTATTCGTATAGAATAATACAAATAGTGTATACATAAGTATATTGATATCAATTAGTCCATTTGAATATTTACATTTTAGTATTGATATGGAGTTCTTATCAGCTTATGGAATTCATATAAACAATACAATAAATCATTGTTTGATTATATTGTAACATTGATTATATAGACACGTTGATTCTGACAAACCATACTCTTCGACATTTGAGTATTCAGTAGGCCTATGTGCAGTACGAATAATTAATTTTCGAGAATTATACTTAACCTACTTCATCGAGAATTATGCGATGAGCGTCAGTGATGTAGTATCAGTGCCTTTTTTCGTTAATTTTACGTCATCGGTTAGTAATATGTGTAATATGTATTGTATTGTATAAATTATTAATTGCCCCATAGAGATTTATTAGTATAGATCAAATAAATACATTTCCGCTTTTGCAATGGCAAAAAGACGATCATGTTTAGGAAGAAAGAGGAAAGAGAAAGAGAAAGAGCAGCATGTTTACTGCTGCTGCGGAAAGAAAGAGGCGTCTTAGAGCATCTGAAAATGATGTCGAAGGAGTCGAAATGCATTCAGCTCCTGGAAACTCTTCAGAAAGATCTGGATTAGAAGAAGTCTCACGGGTTGAAAGTCCTACGATTCGTGAAAATAGATTAGCGGCACAAAGACGCAGGCAAGCGACTCTCAGATCACGAGGTCCTACTTTAAGATGGAATGCAAAATTAAATAGTAGTTTCAGTTATAATGCAGTTATTAACTACGCGAATGAAACAGATATCTGGTTACCGAGTATGGTTTTGCGTCATTGCAAAACTTTAAAGTGGAAAAATTAATCACATGGATTTTGTTGCTCTGCAGGAAAATTGCGTTTAGATCCCATAATTCCTCCTCCAGAACCGTTAAAACCATTAGTAAATACAGAACATCTTTTATCGAAAAAATTTTTGAATGCATTAAGATTATGGAATTCTGCTTTTCAATTTACATGATTCGGAGCCAATCAAATAGTCGAAGGGAGCTTGATGCCTACTTTCAAATTCAAGGGCAAGTATATCACCTCATGGGATCATTACTCCCCACACAAAACGAAGTACCAACATTTCTACAGGTGTAGTTCACAGCTGATTATTTACAGCAATTTGAAACAAGAATGGATCATATTCGTAACTTGGATAAGCCATTAGTAACAGAACTTCAAAATTTATTTCACTCAATCAACCCATATGTTAGTGAACTGAAAAGTGCGTTTGAATTTGTAACATCTGCGAATAATAATCAGTAAAATATTGTGATTCATGCTGATCGAACAGAAAATAATGAAGAGCACAGGGGTCGCTAGAATGCACCGACAACTAATGAGGTGGCAGTAGTTTTAGTTAACCACGAATGCGATAAACTCGATATAATAATTCGTGCGAGGGACCATACGCTACATCGAATTGCAGAAACACATTGAGCTTATGATGCTGTACAGTATCCTTTAATGTTTTGCAGAAGAGAAGATTGTTATCATTTTACATTAAAATTAGTCGATCCTCAGACTGGGTTACATACTACTAAGAAATTTTCAGCTCTACAATTTTATTCTTACAGACTCATGATGAGAAAAGATGAGTACGATCATTTAGTTTATTACAAAGAGCTTCTGAATCAATATATTGTTGATATGTATGCTAAGATAGAGACGGAAAGGCTTATATACATCCGTACTTATCAAACTCAGTTACGAGCTGAGAATTACATAGATTTGCAAGATGCATTACGAAATAATGAAAGTTTGGATAATTTAGGCCGCTTGGTTATTCTACCCTCAAGTTTCACAGGAGGTCCACGATATATGCATGAGCGAACGCAAGACGCTTTTTGTTACGTAGGGAAATACTCGCGGCCTGATTTATTTATTACGTCCACTACAAATCATAAGTGGAGAGAGATCGTCCAGGATTTGCATCAAGGCTTTTCAGCTCAAGATCGACACGACTTGGTAGCATGCGTATTTCATCTGAAATTGAAGAAATTAATGGATTTCTTATTGAAAGGTAAAATTTTTGGCTCAGTTGTCTGCTACATGTACAGCGTAGAGTGACAAAAAAGAGGTTTGCCGCATGCGCATATTTTGCTCTGGTTAGAAGAAAAAATACGACCAGATCAGGTAGATTCTGTGATTAGTGCAGAGCTGCCGGACCCTGATAAAGATCCAGAGCTTTATGATATAGTTAAAACACATATGATTCATGGGCCATGCGGAACAATTAATGGACAGTCAGACAGATGAAGGAGGGTCAGTGTACTAAACGATATCCTAAATCGCTTACAAAATAAACGACCATAAATGATGACAGCTACCCTAATTATCGCCGACTAAGTCCTGAAGATGGAGGTTTTCAGTGTGAAATCCGTTTGATAGATGAGATTTTGATAGTTGACCGTAGATGGGTAGCTCCATACTCACCGGTGCTTTCACGAGCTTTTGGTGCTCACATCAATGTTGAATTGTGTAGTAGTGTAAAATCCATTAAATATATATGTAAATACGTCAATAAAGGCTCCGATCTAGCTACGATTAGTATACACAATTCTTACGATGAGGTATTAGAGTTTCAAAATGGTCGATACATAAGCACATCTGAGGCTATATGGAGAATCTTCTCTTTCCCTATACATGAGCGTTTTCCACCTATTATTCATCTA
This sequence comes from Magicicada septendecula, assembly GCA_034769895.1. Taxonomy (NCBI): domain Eukaryota; kingdom Metazoa; phylum Arthropoda; class Insecta; order Hemiptera; family Cicadidae; genus Magicicada; species Magicicada septendecula. Next base: position 860,038 of record CM068369.1, read on the forward strand.
GATGTACATCTCAAAAATGGGCAGAGAGTTTATTTTCGTAAAGATAATTTGCACGGAAGAATAGAAAATTCATGAAATACCACTCTCATGGCATTTTGTTATCTATGTCGGGAAAATGACTTTGCCAAAACTTTGTTGTACAAAGAAGTGCCAGCATATTACACTTTCAATAGGCAGACAAGAAAATTTCAAAACGTAGACGTCGTGGAGTCTTATTAGGAGGGAGCGAGAACGTATATCGTGAACATGTATTGGGTCAATTTTATACAGTTCATCCAAACAATCATAAATGATATTTTCTTCGTTTACTTCTGCACAATATACGTGGCCCAACTTCATTTGAAAATATCAAGACTGTCGACAACGTAATTTATCCAACGTTTCAAGCTGCATACCAAGCTCTTGATCTCATAGAGAATGACAATCATTGGAACGACACATTGTCAGAGGCAAGTTTATCTGCTAGCCCTGACAAAATGAGAGAACCTTTTGCAACAATGTTGGTGTTCTGCAGTATTTCAAACACGAGTGCATTGTGGATTAAATACAAAGACCACTTCTCTGAAAACTTGATTCGAGATATTATGCGTCGCATTCCTGAGGCTGATTTGAGTTTATGCAAGGAAGCATTGAACATAGTTGTTTACTGCTTTTACAAGATTTTGTTACTTCTGTCGGTGGTAATCCGGTAACTCAATACGGATTACCAAATCCACAGTCTACCCGTGCAAAACATTTCAAAGGAATATCTTTCTGAAACCACTTATGACAGACAACAGCTACTTTCTACAGTTGAAGAGAATGAAATGTTACTGACAGACGAACAAAGGAATATATATCAACTCATTCTTCAAAGTGTTTACTGTAAATCTGGAAATGCATTTTTCCTTGATGCACCAGGAGGCACAGGTAAAACATTTTTAATCAAATTGACTCTTTCGAAGTTAAGAAGCGAAGGCAAGATCGCATTAGCAGCAGCTTCCTCGGGAATCGCTGCTACATTATTACCTGGCGGAAAAACGGCTCATTCCTTTTTTAAAATGCCAATAGATTTAAATTGCAGCGAATTTCCAGTCTGCAATATTTTCAAAAACAGTGCTAAAGCAGAATTTATTAGAAATTCAGACTTGATTGTTTGGGATGAGTGAACTATGGCCCCTAGAAAGTCAGTAGCAGCTCTCGATAGAACTCTACGAGATTTGCGCAATGACAACAGATTTATGGGTGGAATAACTTTCCTCTTTGCCGGAGATTTCAGGCAAACATTGCCCGTAGTTACGCGAGATACCAGAGCTGATGAAGTAAACGCTTGCGTCAAACGATCGAATATATGGCGTACCGTTCAAACAGAATCACTCACAATAAACATGAGAGTCCAACTTGGAGGTGATGCAGATAATCACGAATTTTCTACTACTTTATTAAACCTTGGAGATGGTAAGAAACTAGAGACAGACGGTGCGATATGTTTACCGCCATCATTATGTCGTACAGTTTCTTCACTGGCAGAGTTGATCGAAAAGGTTTATGGACATATTGAGTCTATAAATTTGCACGATGATGTGTGGTTGTGTGAGCGTGTGATACTAGCACCAAGAAACGAACAAGGAAATGCCATAAATACCTGCATATTGCATAAATTTCCAGGAGACGAATAAACATATCACTTCATTAATACAGTTTTGAACGAAGAGGATGCAGTACATTACCCAACTGAGTTTTTGTATACTTTATCTTCATCAGGATTACCAGCTCACACATTGAAATTAAAACTAGGTGTTCCAATTATATTCCTGAGAAATCTGAAGCCACCACAGTTATGCAATGGAACACGATTGAAAGTTAGGTCGCTAAAAAAACATATCATCGAAGCGACTATCTTAACAGGCTGCGGCAAAGGAGAAACAGTATTTATCCAAAGAATTCCAATCATACCCAATAACTTTCCATTTCAATTTTAAAGACTTCAGTTTTCGGTTAATTTATGCTTTGCAATGACTATCAATAAGTCGCAAGGGCAAACTTTACGCAAAGCTGGTGTGGATTTAAGGGCTGCTTGCTTTTCTCACGGACAACTGTATGTGGCATGTTCTCGAGTAAGCAGAAGCAGCGAGCTCTTTATTTGCTCTGATAACGGCAGAACGAAAAATGTAGTTTATAACGAGGCTCTGATGTAAAAATGTGTATAAAAACTGAGTATACTGGACTGTGATACATTTACTTATAGCCTATAAGGATTCTACCAAAAAGTTTATGACTGACTTAGCACGTCAGATTTCGACTAACTCATATCAATATAGGCCTACTTATGTATTCATTATTTGTATTATTCTATATGAATAAACATTTTATCTAATTGTGTTACTGCATGTTTGCAAATATCTACTAAATTATCAAATTTTGATTTTACGTATCGAGGAAACATGAATTATGAATCTATTGCTTCTCACTTTTTGGATATTCATGACTTACAATATAAGCATATTATTAATACAGATGTACCACTAGCAATTTACCAACTCGACAGTTACCACAACAATCATATATACAAATATCCGCGTGAGAAGCCGCGGGTACCTGCTAGTCTCCTATATAATACATCTCTAGGGGGGTCTAAGTTTGTCCCCGATAATCTCAGAATTTAATGAACCGATTTCAATGAAACATTGCACGCTGATAGCAGGTACCCAACGAAACGTTTTCCACTTTATCTGATAACGATAGGTTAAAAAAAACCGAAGTTATTGCAAAAAAAACTAATTTTTTTAAAACCCGCGGCTTCGATCGCGAATATTTGTATATGATTGTTGTGGTAACTGTCGAGTTGGTAAATTGCTAATGGTACATCTGTATTAATAATATTCTTATATTGTAAGTTATGAATATCCAAAAAGTGCGAAGCAATAGATCCATCATTCATGTTTCCTCAATACGTAAAATCAAAATTTGTTAATTTAGTAGATATTTACGAACATGCAGTAACAGAAGAAATGTTTATTCGTATAGAATAATACAAATAGTGTATACATAAGTATATTGATATCAGTTAGTCCATTTGAATATTTACATTTTAGTAGGGATATGGAGTTCTTATCAGCATATAGAATTCATATAAACAATACAATTCATTGTTTGATTATATTGTTACATTGATTATATAGTACACGTTGGTTCTGACAAACCATACTCTTTGACATTTGAATATTCAGTAGGCCTATATGCAATACGAATAATTAATTTTCGAAATTATACTTAACCTACTTCATCGAGAATTATGCGATGAGCGTCAGTGATGTAGTATCAGTGCCTTTTTTCGTTAACTTTACGTCATCGGTAAGTAATATGTGCAATATGTATTGTATTGTATAAATTATTAATTGCCCCTAGACATTTATTAGTATAGATCAAATAAATACATTTCCGCTTTTGCAATGGCAAAAAGACGATCATGTTTAGGAAGAAAGAGGAAAGAGAAAGAGAAAGAGCAGCATGTTTACTGCTGCTGCGGAAAGAAAGAGGCGTCTTAGAGCATCTGAAAATGATGTCGAAGGAGTCGAAATGCATTCAGCTCCTGGAAACTCTTCAGAAAGATCTGGATTAGATGAAGTCTCACGGATTGAAAGTCCTACAATTCGTGAAAATAGATTAGCGGCACAAAGACGCAGGCAAGCGACTCTCAGATCACGAGGTCCTACTTTAAGATGGAATGCAAAATTAAATAGTAGTTTCAATTATAATACAGTTATTAACTACGCGAATGAAACAGATAACGGGTTTCCTAGTATGGTTTTGCGTCATTGCAAAGCTTTAAAGTGGACAAATTAATCACATGGATTTTGTTGCTCTGCAGGAAAATTGCGTTTAGATCCCATACTTCCTCCTCCAGAAGCGTTAAAACCATTAGTAAATAGAGAACATCTTTCATTGAAAAAATTTTTGAATTCATTAAGATTGTGGAATTCTGCTTTTCAATTTACATGATTCGGAGCCAATCAAATAGTCGAAGAGAACTTCATGCCTACTTTCAAATTCAAGGGCAAGTATATCACCTCATGGGATAATTACTCCCCACACAAAACGAAGTACCAACATTTCTACAGGTGTATTTCACAGCTGATTATTTACAGCAATTTGAAACAAGAATGGATCATATTCGTAACTTGGATAAGCCATTAGTAACAGAACTTCAAAATTTATTTCATTCAATCAACCCATATGTTAGTGATCTGAAAAGTGCGTTTGAATTTGTAACATCTGCGAATAATAATCAGTACAATATTGTGATTCATGCTGATCGAACAGAAAATAATGAAGAGCACAGGGGTCGCTACAATGCACCGACAACTAATAAGGTGGCAGTAGTTTTAGTTAACCAGAAATGCGATAAACTCGATATAATAATCCGTGCGAGGGATCATACGCTACATCGAATTGCAGAAACACAAAGAGCTTATGATGCTTTACAGTATCCTTTAATGTTTTGCAGAGGAGAAGATGGTTATCATTTTACATTAAAATTAGTCGATCCTCAGACTGGGTTACAAACTACTAACTCGACAGTTACCACAACAATCATATACAAATATACGCGGCGGGTACCTGTTAGTCCTTAATAAATCTCTTGTTATGGGTGTTGCTGTCTTCTTCGCACTGTCTGATCTATTGGGTATTTGGGTCCATGTTGTCTTGTATTTAGTCGTGTGTCTTCATTTCTTCTGTAATACATTATTTGTTATTAATAATTTCTTTTATTCCCCTAAATTGATCACTATTCGTCCTTGCTTCTTCTTTAATGTTCCCATTTTGTTGTTTATTTTGCTCTGGATTGTTTATAATTAGTTTATTTTATGTTGGTATTGGGTTGATTATATGTAACGTTACGTATTGCCTCGTTAATAGAATTGATTATTTCTGAAGATTCCTTCTTGGTATTGAAGAAATTATTAATTGGTTTATTTTCATATTTAGTCACTATAATGCTTTCATATTACTATCTAAGTACTCTACTTTCTAAGTACTCTAAGTAAGTTACTTTCAAAGTACTATCTACTTTTATACCTGTCCTTGCGTAATTGAGCTTCTGTCTGCTATATTTCTTCTATTTTCTTCTTTCATAAGTCTTGAGCCTGATTTAACATCTTTTCGGCTGGTGTGTTATCCCTTAAATATTTAATTTCCTCAACTATTTTCCCTATCACGTGAGTTGGTACAGGTCAGGTGGGCACTTTTGGCTCCATTACCCCGCTGTCCATCTTACACCTTCTGAGTCCAGAGGAACGTATCGTCTGCATAGGTAAATGATTGCTGGAACATTCCTACAGACAATTCATTATATAAAAAACCTTAAAAGTAGTCGATTGGCGACTAATAAAAAACACTGTTGGGATTATTCACGCTGTTGCTGTTTACATTTGATTATATATTTTTCTTCTTGTCGATTCATTCTAATTTTTGTAGCTCCTTATGAGATAATGTTGTTAATATGTATTATTTGTAAATCCTTTTGATTTTCCTTCTTGTGACAGATGTTTTTCGTATCTCTTTTCCTTGATCAATTTCATCTCTAATAAACTTCAAATAGTAGGTTGGTTGACAATCATTATTATTCTGCTTCTTCTTACTGTGATTAAAATCATTATTAAAGTAGTCATTATTTTTAATGTCTTGTGTTAGTCGTTTACCCAATAGTGGTTCAATTCCAATTGAAACTTCCTGGTTAGTTTAGGTTATGTGTCCCCACCTGGATTCCTAACAATGTTTTGACATTATATTTTGTTTTTACATATTGTACTGAATTCTTCACATGTATTAGTGCTAGTTTTTATTATTTATAGTTACATGTTTCATTGAAAGCGAAAGTGATAGAGAGAAATGAGACAGTGAGAGAGAGTCAGATGTTTAGATAAATAATCAGATCTAACAAAAAGGGTAACAATAAATAATATGGGTAGACAATAGAGAATGATAGAGAAGGAGTGAGAGGTAGAACGTTTAAGGAAAAGAGTAGAGGGAGAAAGAGAGAGAGGGATGGAGAGGGGGTGCTTATACAGTTACTTACAAAGGAATAATTTATGTATATGAATAACATCGTTAGCTTCAACTCAGTACAGATGGTTAGAATAGGAATTCAGAGATGTCTGAACGTTATCTGAACTACAAGATATAAAAGTAAAGTATTAAACATTTAAAATTTCAAAAACACTTCAAAGCAAGGCACACATTATCTGCTGCATATATTACCGTGTGCCTCGGCTTATCGTTAGTTACACACATTATATGCTGCATATATTACCGTGTGTCTCGGCTTATCGTTAGTTACACACATTATCTGCTGCATATATTACCGTGTGTCTGGGATTATCGTTAGTTACACGCATTATCTGCCGCATATATTACCGTGTGTCTCGGATTATCGTTAGTTACACACATTATCTGCTGCATATATTACCGTGTGCCTCGGCTTATCGTTAGTTACACACATTATCTGCTGCATATATTACCGTGTGTCTCGGCTTATCGTTAGTTACACACATTATCTGCTGCATATATTACCGTGTGTCTCGGCTTATCGTTAGTTACACACATTATCTGCTGCATATATTACCGTGTGTCTCGGCTTATCGTTAGTTACACACATTATCTGCTGCATATATTACCGTGTGTCTCGGCTTATCGTTAGTTACACACATTATCTGCTGCATATATTACCGTGTGTCTCGGCTTATCGTTAGTTGCACACATTATCTGCTGCATATATTACCGTGTGTCTCGGCTTATCGTTAGTTACACACATTATCTGCTGCATATATTACCGTGTGTCTCGGATTATCGTTAGTTACACACATTATCTGCTGCATATATTACCGTGTGTCTCGGCTTATCGTTAGTTACACACATTATCTGCTGCATATATTACCGTGTGCCTCGGCTTATCGTTAGTTACACACATTATCTGCTGCATATATTACCGTGTGTCTCGGCTTATCGTTAGTTACACACATTATATGCTGCATATATTACCGTGTGTCTCGGCTTATCGTTAGTTACACACATTATATGCTGCATATATTACCGTGTGTCTCGGCTTATCGTTAGTTACACACATTATCTGCTGCATATATTACCGTGTGTCTATGATTATCGTTAGTTACACGCATTATCTGCTGCATATATTACCATATGTCTCGGATTATCGTTAGTTACACACATTATCTGCTGCATATATTACCGTGTGTCTCGGCTTATCGTTAGTTACACACATTATCTGCTGCATATATTACCGTGTGTCTCGGCTTATCGTTAGTTACACACATTATCTGCTGCATATATTACCGTGTGTCTCGGCTTATCGTTAGTTACACACATTATCTGCTGCATATATTACCGTGTGTCTCGGCTTATCGTTAGTTACACACATTATCTGCTGCATATATTACCGTGTGTCTCGGCTTATCGTTAGTTACACACATTATCTGCTGCATATATTACCGTGTGTCTCGGATTATCGTTAGTTACACACATTATCTGCTGCATATATTACCGTGTGTCTCGGCTTATCGTTAGTTACACACATTATCTGCTGCATATATTACCGTGTGTCTCGGATTATCTTTAGTTACACACATTATCTGCTGCATATATTACCGTGTGCCTCGGCTTATCGTTAGTTACACACATTATCTGCTGCATATATTACCATATGTCTCGGATTATCGTTAGTTACACACATTATCTGCTGCATATATTACCGTGTGTCTCGGATTATCTTTAGTTACACACATTATCTGCTGCATATATTACCGTGTGCCTCGGCTTATCGTTAGTTACACACATTATCTGCTGCATATATTACCGTGTGCCTCGGCTTATCGTTAGTTACACACATTATCTGCTGCATATATTACCGTGTGTCTCGGCTTATCGTTAGTTACACACATTATCTGCTGCATATATTACCGTGTGTCTCGGCTTATCGTTAGTTACACACATTATCTGCTGCATATATTACCGTGTGTCTCGGCTTATCGTTAGTTTAAAGTAAGGAATTGTCTAGAATAATATCCCTGTAAAGTATAAACTAAATTTCTGTCCATTAATAAGTTGTAAAATTTATGACACTATTTATATTTATTAAAAATTTATTCGGGGCGTAAGGTTTATGATGCGCAATATATTGTATCTCATGTACAAATGGCAAACTCACATTCTCGAATTACAGCCTCAGTTGTATGGTGCACCCTGTTTTGAATGACGAGGAAATGGAAACCGAGTGACTACCGGAATAAGTAGTCTGCCGCTTACTAGTCAGCAGATTCGGGTGGATGAACTGGTAAGCAGTAGGTCACCTTATTGTCCTGAGGTTGAGGAATCGGCCCCCAAGGCGGATGAACTAGTTACTAGTCAACGACATTGGGATGTAGAAGGCAACGAGAAACCACTATATTATAGATCGTTTAGACATATAGTAATATCACCATGGCTATGCTCAAAGAAAAATTATCTGGAGCATCAAGTACCCAATCGGACCGGGGGGGGGGGGCAGTTTTAAAAAGTTTTAAAGTATGAAGTAAAAAAAAAACTAAATATAAGGCATTTTTTTTAAATGTGGCTTTACTGTAGAATACTGAGCATTCCCTGGACAGCACATATAACTAATGTTAAAGTTCTTAGAAAGATGAAAAAAGAAAGGAAAGTTATTAACACGGTGAAGATAAGAAAGCTTCAGCATCTGGGATATCTCATGAGAAATGAACAGTGATTTTACTTATTGCAGTCCATACTACAGGACAATGTACTTGGAAAGGGAGGAGTTAGGCGACCGAAAATCCCATGGCAAGAAATTTGAGCACCTGGTTTGGCATGAATACAACTGATTTATTCCGTGCAGCAGTACAGCAAGTTAAAATAGTCTGTATGATATACAACATCCGAAACGGATAGGAATTATCAGAAGAAAAAAAATTATTCAATAGACAAAGCGTTTATATGATATTTATTTGTTCAAATATTTAAACCAATTGTTCAAGTGGATATAATTAGTGTTAATTAATATTGTGCTCATATCTTAATTGACCGTACTGCACACGGGAAATGCTGCTGATTCATATCATTCGATAGCTAACAATTAATTAATATGTATCTGATTACCATATCCAATTGCACACCGATGTAACTGGCGTTTAATCAACTGGTCATTTAATTGTCACTTTATCAAAACCTGTCACTGCGTACTTTTGCATAATGATTAACCGCTGGAATCTACCAACACGTAGAAATCAAAATTTATTGAAAATACATCAGCACAGTTACTCATTTTCTTTTTGAACAACTTTATTCTGTGGTTAGAGGGTATATCTATTTGCGGGAGTGTGAGCATGTATTGAAAATAGAATAAATCTTATGCTATATTTTAATATTGTAAATTTTATAATAAAGACGACAATTTTGTTAAAAATCATTACAGTTAATCATATACCGTAGAGTACTGAGCATTTCATAGACATCACAGTGTATAACTAATGTTGAAGTTCTTAGAAATATGAAGAAAAAAAGGGAAGTTATTAACACCGAGAAGATAAGAAACCTTCAGTATCTGGGACATCTCATGAGAAATTAACAGAGATTTTACTTATTGCAGTCCGTACAACAGGGAAAAGTACTTGGAAAGAGAGGAGTTGGGCGACCGAGAATCTTACGACTGACAAATTTAAAGACCTGGTTTGGCATGAATACAACTGACCTATTCCGTGCAGCAGTACAAAAAAATTAAAATAGTCTGTACGATATACAACATCTGAAACGGATAGGAACTATCAGAAGAAGAAGAATCACATACGATTTAAGTGGGCAACTATGTTAAGAGTACGGTACCCATTAACCTGAAGTAAAGCTACCATAAACATTAATTACTGGGTGTCAATTAAAAAATTTTATGACCTCATGCATGTACATTTTAATTTACGGGCAGTGTTAGTTTTACTACTTGCTTGCAATGATGTGAAATTGCTTAAATAAATTTTATGACTACAACCAGTTTCATCTGTGAAAGATTAAAGTTGTAAATAAGTTGATCAGCGTAAAGTGGATTATTGATAATCACCGCCGAATGCGGGTGGCCCCTCGTGGGTCCAAGACCGCGACCAGATACGCACTCCTTTCGAGCGTAGGGGGTACCCCTTCCTTGGATGGCACCGCTAATTGTTTGATCATATTCATCAACCGTGGCTCTACAACCCTTGGTGGGTCTTGGCTTGTTCCAAGAGTCGATTACATTTCTCTCTGCTGCATGCGTGGCTTTCACATTCTTATCTTCAGCTTTCTGAGTTACTCCTCTATCTGGTCCTTCAATCTACTTCGGGGTCTTTCCCTTTTTCTATTACTCATTGGTTTCTGGTAGAAAATATATTTCGTAGGCTGTCCTTCCTCCAGCCTCTCTATGTGTCCAACACACCTTAGCCTGTCTATTTTGATTATCCTGACAATGTCCAGCTCTTTGTATATGGTATAGTTCACAATTATATCGCCTCTGCCACATTCCATCTTCTTGTACTCCTCTAAATATTGTTCTTAGAATCCATCTTTTACAGGAACCTAGAAGTCTCTCGCTATTTTTTGTCATTGACCAGGTTTATGAAGCATATGTCAGCACAGCACCGGCCTGATAAGTGTTTTGTAGACTTTCCATGCTTCTAGAGATGAAACTAGATGTCAGGAGTTTTTTAATCCATAATATGTTTTATTTACGAGATATATTATTCTTCTTATTTCAGTGTTGATGTCGTTAATGCTGTTTATCTGGGAGCCAAGATATATGAACTCTTTTACAACCTCTGTATTTTTTGTGCGTATTTCAAGGTTTTGAAGGGTTGAGTTTAATAGTAGTTGGTTGGCAGTATACATATATTTTGTTTACTAATGGTTTGATGGTTGGGGAAAAGTCCGTATCTCTCGCGCGAACTGCAAAAGCATGCGCCATTACTCCTAGTAGCACATTGCGAACGGGAATTAGTTGGCACAGTCCCTGGTCAGTAGCTGTATCGGACCTCTCGCGGCAGTCTGTGATGTCCATTAAATACACAGGTGACCTCTAGTAGTATCTGGTTCGATCCGCTTTTTCTCCCCCTCATCGGCGGACTGGCGTCCGTTGAGTAGGCGCAGTCCTAATTTGGATTGAGAGAAAGGGGCAGAATACGCCAAACTGCCTCCCCACTGGCATGGTAAGGAAGTGTTCCTTTCCCACCTTTAGAAGGTGTAGAAAAAGCCGTAGATCTCCGGGTGAGATTCTATAGATCGACCCTGGAGGTCGGGCCCGCAACCATTCTGGGTTTCAGGGATCGTCGTTATGATCAGCGACGTACTCAAAAGTAAAAATGGTACCACGGGATCGTGAACCAGCCCGGCCGTCGGTCGGGGGGGGGGGGTTTCCCCTGGTATTCACGAGTTGACGAAACGTTTCGCAGTGGCTGTGGTTGACCCTGTTAGGGTAGATTTATTCTATCTGGGAGTTCGGGTGTGTCTTCTGTGATCTGTACGGACTTTGTAGGGCTGCACGCGGTTCCTCCTCTTGAGTTTATACTTTACTTGTATAACTTCCAGTTCAGATATTGTTCAGACTTGTCTGAATGCCTATTCCAACCATCTTTATTGAGTTGAAGCTAGCGAGGTTATATACATATACATATATTATTCCTTTATAAGTAACTCATTGAGCTTCCTACAGGCCTCTCACTTGATAATTTCCAATAAATAGACTGCAAGTAGGATTATTTTCGACGCACGTTCACAGAAATTATTTCGTTTCTACAGAGATCTCTTTGAATTGTAATTAAATGTTTCGATTACAATATAATTAACTAATTGTAAGCTTATATCGCTTAAAATAGTTAATTATACGATGAGAATACGTATAGTTAAAAATAAGCTACGTTCCGAATTGGAGGTTCACGTTTCCTTCGACGCTCGGACGCTCTACTGTTGAAAATTGCCGAGGCTTTCATAACAATTAGCAATTATCAATTAGCATATGATGATGATAAGGACACGACCGTTATGGTAAAGAGATTTCTAAATATCTACGGAACAATTTCATGTACATTAAGAGGGTTAAGGCCCATAAGAAGACGCAGCTCAGGTTTATAAGATTATGGATGTGACATAAACGTTACTTTATGGTTCGAAATGATGTATACCAAGAAAAAACGGACTTAGAAGCGTTGCAGATAGTAGAGAAGTGAAATTCCGTCGGGAGGTAGTAAGGTGTGAAGGGCTGGATAGAGCTGCATAATGACGATATACAAGCTGCATTAGATCTCGTAAAGCTGGTGACCACAGCTCAAGATTACAAGAGGAACTAGACGGATCGTGTCCTACACATTTCTCTAGATATAATAACGTAGTATGCCCACATTGTGGGTTGTCTGAAGCTTGTTATCTATTTGTTATCTTGCTATTTGTCAGACAAACTGTTAGACAGAAGATGCAATGATCGTGTTCAACATAGTAGAGATTTATTTCTGTTTACGTGTACATTATTATTTATTTATATTACGAGAACGATAATACACAAGTAAGCACATAAATAGCAGATATGATTGTAAGGTAAGAAAAACTGTCTAAGGTTTATTCGTGAAACAGGATTTCCGTTTTTTTCTTTTGTCATCTGTAATCCTAAAATCCCTCGTCACTCATAACTTGAAAGCGAATAAAAAGTCTGTATAAGGTTTAACTAAAGATAATGGTGGGATTAACTGCAAAGGATGACAGAGGATCGATTGCCGAAAGCGGCACTGAACTATAAAGTCATTGGTAGAAGAGACGTGGGTCGTCCGATGATAAGATTGGTGGCGAAACAAGTTTATATAACCTTATGCTTGAAGAGGAGAAGAATAAGGTTTAACTGCCTACAAAGGGCCAATGATTACAGTATTTTAACTACTGAAAACACGTAGGCTTATGTTTTAACAAATTATAACATATTGTTGGAAACATTATTAGCCGGGTTGTTAGGCCGGGGCCTAATGTCTATAGTTTATGCTGACAGATGTTTCATCCTCACCATCGGAGGACGTCACCAGTGTCGGTAACAATTGTCTGATGCGGTAGACTATGTCTAGTTTGTCTAAGAAGGCCTACTTATACACACTGTCATACCAGCACGTTTTGAGCTGGAAAGCGTCAAGTAAATGACCGCTTGATAAATCATATTTAATAGAAGACTTTCTCTTCTTCTACTAACCGCAACGGAAGCTTGTTTAAATATCTCTACGGACTGCAGGTGCAGCCGAGGGTAGTAGGCAGTCTCAAGGTATTGGTCTCTTCAAAGAAAATACAGATGTTAACCCGGCCACGCTGGCGAAATGTGCGGTGTCCGAACATGCACCCTCCAAGGCTTGTCATCGCCTATCGCGTTCTCTGACACTTATAATGGCCCCTAACGGTGAGGACGAAAGGTCTGTCAGCATAAACTCTAGACCACGGCCTAACAGACCGGCTAATAATGTTTCCAACTACGTGGCGACCGGTGGTGAAAGAAAGCCTTAGAAAATCTATATAACCTGTTGCTCAATAAGGCAGCCGCAGTAAGGTAAAAGTAATTGCAAGTTCTTCTACTCTTCAAGGATTAGGTTATATAAACCTGTTCCGGCACCCATCTCATCCTCGGACGACCCACGTCTCCTCTGAGTCTGCTTTGGATACTAGAAGTATTTCAAAGTTTTACATGAACAGGTAACTGGTCTGTTACACAACCCCATACCAGGAGGACCAGAGACTCTTCTGTAAGAGTTACCATACCTTATCGGAAAGCTCCCTGTTTTGGGGTGCAGGAGATTCGCCCTCACCCTTCTCTTTCTAGATAGGATTTGGTGGCTTTGTATCACATATTTAAAATACTGAAAGTTTTTTGTATTTCCAGTGCTTACCTAATTGAAGTTATTGGAACGTAATTTTTAATGTCACCTAAAGATTTATATTAACCGCGTATTTAAGGAAATCTAAGACACTGTTGAAATATAATGTAAGAATATTTTGAAATATCCCCTAAATATTTTAAGATATTTAGTTTTCTATAAGAAAAATGTTTGATAAAAGAGAAATTTCCTAGTAATTCTTGTCGGCTGTAGGGTCTGATAATAGCAAACCGGATGAAGTGTTAGTATGACGATAAGGAAGGAAAGCAGTGAGATGATAACGGTGACTTGCGGTAAAAAGACTCATCTGTCAAATTCTGCGGTAAACGACGTAATTCACTACTGGCAACTTGCGATAAAGTGCCAGTTAATCTGGTGTCGGCTTTCCCTCTGCGAGACGTGACACCCTGCTTAACTGGATATTGGTTTTTTACGAAACACCCCCGCTCTGGACATTACAAAATTGCAGTGTGTACAGTCCTTTAAGGTAAGCCTGGATTATGTTCAATTCTTATTTATAATATCATATATATTATCAAATATAATTTCTCCTGCAAGTAGTTGTATTATATTTTTATGGTTTCAATTCATCTGACGTTCGTTTCACTGCGGTATCTGCAGAGATTTGTAAATGAATTAACAAGTATTTGAAATCATCCGATTTCAATATAGGAACTAACGAATAATCTACTTTGCTTATATATTATTTACAAATTAATTAATTATATTTCTATATTAATTAAAATGGATGCAAAGTATAAACTACCAATAAATTAGAAAATATATAAAACACAAACTCATTAAACGAATTCCCAATAACACTACACCTATTAATGATAATATAAAATATACAAACTTTACTTATGGAAACACAACTCAAAAACTTAGTAAAATATACCATGAAAGTTTTTAAAAACATCTTATAACACAGATAATATAGATTTTAATTAAATGAAATCAAAAACTAAATCCAATATTTACAATAAAAATGGAATATACAAAACAGAATGTCCAGGTTCTAATAAATTTTACCTAGCCCAGACAAAGAAAAAACTACTCGGAATATTCCTGTAAGACCGCACGCTATGCTTTTTTGAAACCAAATATTTATAAATCTACTTTAACCACGTATTGTCGAAATTAAATAATAACCACGTATTTCCTAACATTCTAAATACGAAGTTAACTAAAAACATACAAAAAGTCAAAAACATTAATATTTGAAAGAAATTTAATTTTTACAAACACAATGCCAATTATTTTACTAATTAAACAATAAATTAAAATAAAAAACACAAAATTGTCTATTTATAATTATAAATTCATTAAAATAAATAAAATGTAAACGTTAAATACTTACAATATAACAGTCAAAACAATTGCATAAGTAAAAAAAAAACATTAAATGAATCGATAGTTAAATCGAATTAAATCAATTATTCCCTACTTAAAGAAAATTCTTATTTAATATATCATACCAAACCCCCAACTGCTAACAAAATAATAAATACATTTCCTTATAACAATATTTTATTATTATTTTATTATTCTTATTAACATTGTTAACGTTAATGGACGGTGAATCAGGAAGTGTACTAGACTGTACGGTGAGTTTGGGCCATCCGTGACAGTTCTTATTATTTTATTAAAAAATCACAAACAATTGTCCCGTAATACTAATAATTTTCAGCGTCAACGAATGTCACCACATCTCAGGTCCAGTGTTGTGTCTAAGACCAGCCTGGTGATGTCATTACTGCTGACGTAAAATATGCCAAACAATTCTGACTTAATAATAATTGGACGGAGCCTGATGAGCGTAGCGAAATCAGGCATAGCCCTCTATGCACGACTCGGTGCACAACTTAGGCCGCGAACTCCTCCGAAAGTACTCAACCGAATCTTATACAATTTTGCATACATATCCGTACTGTATTGTAGAGTGCACATATGTAATACTTATTTCTCTAAGATATTTGGTTCAAAAGATATTACGATTTTTTAAAAATCTTAGCTAAAACGTGTGAGAGTAAGTGATATAGATATCGTGGCCCAGCTGGCTATCGCCGGATAAGATAAGATTTTGGCGTATACACTTTGCATTCATGACTCATATGTGTTTAATTCAAACAGTAGTAGAGCATTGTTCTGTGGTGCAGCCAGGTGTACGGATTGGACTTAAGTGTTGAACAAGTGTCACTTTTTAGATGAGAATCTATGTAGTCGCTGATGGAACTGCAACTTTCCATTACATATTGCAACGAATATTCTATACATTCTTATTCATCATTTTATACATACGTATTATTTATAGTAAGCCTCGACGGAAAAGAGGTCTAAACATTGGTCGTTTAACTACAAATCGAAGATGGATGAGACAGTGACAAAATGTTGCTGCAGCAACTGTTAAAGACCCTGTAGAACATAACATGAATCATGTGTTATATGATCAAAACAACACAGGGTATAGGAATCTTCAGAATGAATTTGAAAACAATTTACGATCTCTAGAATTCTATGAAAGTGTAAATTGTTCTCGAGTGTTGATGCAGCAAATATTTTTTGGTATGTGCCCGCAGGTAAGCGAAACCCAAATGAGTTTACTGAGTTAATCCTACAGTACACCCTAAAGATGTACCTATAGAACTGATGGATCTCACTCATGTAGAACAACTCTTGACAGCAAGAGTACAACCAGTGATGCGTGTGTATAGGGTGAAATCGAGAGGCTTTCTCGGTAAATATGCTTATAAGGGAAATATTGGTCAAAATATAACGGAGATTGTTAGTTCCTTGCCCCCTACACCCGCTTCACTGAGCACTATAGTTGTAAGAAAGGAAAGTGTTAATGGACATCGGGATTTTCATGTGAGACGTGACAAAATTTTAGAAACACTAAATTGTTTGAAAATTAATAATCCATTCTATAGTGATATCATCATTGATATGGAACAAATATCTCAACTTCCATTAAATAATAGTATTTATGGAATGATACCCACTGTTGATTTACCTGAGGTGAATACAGATGACGAGAACTTTTCTGAAGAAATTTATGAAAGTAAGATCCCGGAGAATATTAGAATCACAGAAGTTGATCGACTCCAATCTGCAGTGAATAACTTAATTCCATGGCCACAAGATACTGATACCATAAATGAATTCTCGTGCAAAGGATATGTAAGCATGGCATTTCCCGCTTTACTACCTTACGGATATGCTGAATTAAACGATAATACTCCATCAAGTAGTATGAAACTTACATCACTTGAATATTTTCAACTTTTGATGCAATATAAAGACCGACTTTTGTACAAGATCCTAGTTCAGATTTTTTGCATTGAACACTGTTCAGCGTCATCAAGCGATTCAACGAGGGACAATATTTGCTAGAAAATCTCATTTCAATGGAACAACATAGCAACTGAGAAACACGCTGTCGAGTAATCCTCAAATAATAAGAAGTTTATATTATTGGTGTTTAAAAATAAGAGGATCAAAATATTATTGGATTCAACGAAGGAGTGAACTTGAGTCAATGGTTGAGCAGTGCGATAATCTTTTTACGGGTTTTTTTACTTTCAGTGCAGCTGAACATTGGTGATCTGATCTGGCACGACTCAT
Organism: Magicicada septendecula; assembly: GCA_034769895.1. Lineage (NCBI taxonomy): Eukaryota > Metazoa > Arthropoda > Insecta > Hemiptera > Cicadidae > Magicicada > Magicicada septendecula. Next base: position 877,569 of record CM068369.1, read on the forward strand.
GGGTTGGATTGTAATGATGAAATCTTGAATCAGTATAATCCTGTCATCACACAAACATGGAGAGCAAATATGATTTTAGTATAATCACCTCCTTATACCTTGTGGTTGAATATGTATCAAAATATGCTTCAAAGTCAGACCCTGCTTAGAAAAAATTTGACGGAAATATTTCAAGAAATCGTTGAATCGAGAGCCCCGGATGAAGAATCTCGTCGAGCATTTACAAGTTTCATGATAAGAGGGATCAGAGAAAGAGACATCGGGGCTTGCGAAATATGTCATTTACTCCATGGAATTCCATTGTATCAATGAACCAGAACTTTTAGAGTACTTGTCATAACAAAAGAAGACTACGTTGCAATTAATGAAACCAATAGTGAAAATGACAATAATTCATTCATTCAGTTTTATAGTAGGAGACCTCTAGACATGGAAGAAATAACATTATCCGATTTTGCTAAAACATTGTCAAAGGGAAGAAATAATTCAATTACCACAAACAGAAAATAAATAATTGTACAAGTTTTTGCCAAAGTAAACAACAATAACAATGCAGCCAATACTGAATTATATTGTAAACAAAAGTTGATTTTACATAAGCATTGGCGTAATGAAGAAGACTTGAAAAGTACAGATGAAACATGGTTCTTGGCTTATACTCGACAAAATTTTGGACAGTTTCACGAACAAATACACATGTCTTTAATTACAGAAGAAATTGAAATTTATCAGGATAATAATAACGAGTCTGATATTTTTGACGATAGAGACTGGACGGCTGTAGCAGCAGTAATGCCTAATGCACTACCAACTCATGTTGGTCTAGGTAATCGTGATATCGATTTACTTCTTAATTGGGAAGCAGCCTATTACAAATACCCAGATGTAAAGAATAAAACTTCTTTCATCGAAAGGAATCGAGAAACATTTGGTAATCAGTATGGTTCTCATGAATCATACAATGTTATTTTCAATGACCAACAAAATAAGATATTAACTTTCTTAGAATATCAGCTAAATAACTATGATGGTTGTAATCAAAGACTTGCAATTATTCAGGGAAAAGCTGGAACTGGTAAAAGCTGTGTAATTAAAGAAATTGTTAGGAGAATTAATTCATATTTTGGCTGCGATGCAACTCTTTTAATGGCTCCTACTGGTGTGGCAGCTAACAATATTGCTGGTCAAACTATTCATTCAGCTCTAAGAATAAATGGTTTAAAGAGAAGGGGAGGAACTTTCAAAGATTTAGAAGGTGAAACCAAAATTGCTTTTGTAGAAGAATTAAAAGATGTGAGGTTCGTCATTATTGATAAAGTCAGTATGTTGGGTTTGAATTTGTTTTTCAAAGTGAATATGCTACTCAAACAAGCAAAGCAGCGTCCTTCAGTTGTTCCTTTCGGTGGCCTTTGCGTGTATTTTGTTGGTGATTGGTCCCAACTTCCACCGGTTTGTGATAGGAGTCTTTACAATATTGGTAATAATGTTCAGATCATTCAATCGTATCTTTTATATAAACAGTTCAAACAAGTTTTCTTTTTAACGGAGATTATGATACAGCAAGGTGATGATCAAACAAATTTCAGAGAGACTTTAAATAGAGTCGCTGAACAAGATTATCAGCTCCTATCTAAAAGATTTTATGTAAACAATATCGGGGACAATTTCAAAGATACTGTCTGTATAATCTCGAAAAATGATTAAATCAAACGCTTTAATTATGAAAAACTAGGAAGCAATAAACAACCCGTGGTTCTAATCAATGAAATCCATAAATGCCCAGAAGCCTCTCTAGGACAATCTGACGATACTCAGGGATTATTTGCCCAATTACGTTTATGTAAAAGTGCTCGAGTTATCCTTAGAAGAAATCTTTGGGTCACAAAAAGACTAGCCAACGGTTCAGTTGGGACAGTAACTGATATTATTTATGACCCGGCAGCTGATCACATGCCAATATGTATACTCGTATCTTTCGAAAAATATACAGGACCAGTTGTGTACGAGAATTCATTACCCATTGTACTAGTAGTGGCACCTTTCAAGAAAAATGCAATTTCTTGTACTCGCAAGCAATTTCCGTTAATGTTAGCATATGCTGTTAGTATACATAGATCGCAAGGGATAACATTAGATAAGGCAATTGTTAATTTAGGAGACAATGAATTTCAGGTTGGATTAACGTATGTTACTCTTTCAAGAGTGAAAAAATTAGAAGGATTATTATTGAAACCGGCGTTTAATTTTGATAGACTGCTAAAAATTAACAGAAGCCCATCAATGGTTGATCGTAGAGATGAGTTGCAAAGGTTGTGGAATATGTCTAATGACAATTAATGTATATTGTACTATAATGTAGTGTATTCAATAAAAAGTGTGTATCATTAAAGTATATATATTTTGTAGATTGTAAGAATATTGATAAATAAATTATTACGAATCCATTTATCTAACGAATCAAAGACGGTTGATTGTAAAAATATTGATAAATAAATTATTACGAATATCAAACGCTACGCCCATTTATGTCAGTGACACTCCTAGTAAATTTATAGCGTCAACACGAATGTCGTCACATCTCAGCTCCAGTGTTGTGTTTAAAACCAGCTGGTGACGTCATTACTGCTGGCGGACATTGTTTACGTAATCCTCGTCTGGATGCTGTAAAACAAACAACGTAGACAAACTGATCCTCTTTAAGTCTGTCGTCTCGTTCGGCACCGTCTCTCACTGTATATCTTTCCCCATTTACAGTCTTTTGTAGTATCTCAGTTGGTCTTATCTTCTACACATATCTACGATAATAAAGTATATTCTGTATAAAATAATATTTATTCACTTCACTTTCTTTTCTAAATTATTTATGGAATCTTCATTCCAGTATACTGGTTAACTATGGGTACCATATGACCTAGGTGAAAAAAGAGGACAACCTGAAAATTTAACAGAATTATTGTTACTTTACGGGTCAAAAACAAATTTGACAGTGAAAAAATTATACATTATGGATAATAAGGTATCCGTGATTAAGTTAAGCATTTTTATAGAGTTTGTACAATGTACGTACAATTTAAATTTTGCAACTGATATATACGTTTCAGGTGGACAGACTAAGCATTCTGTTTCATTATCGTTCCGGCCTTTCTGAAAGCTACTGTGTTCTTTTAATAAATTTTCGAATAACACACACTTTCGTTTTGGCATATTAATAATAATAAATTCTACTTGCCTACAAATTAGAACTACCACTAACTACACTCAGAATATCTACGAAAATAAGCAACTCAATTTAGAACTATCAATAGCCTTAAAAACTCACGAATGTAGACGCCTATTAGAATTGCAGTATACGCGGGAAAGGCAGTAGGCAAGCAACATATGACGCCAATGGTACAACGCTCGCTGGGAGCGCTCTTTTTCGCGTGACTACATTTTTCAGTTTTACGAAAAAGAGGACATTTCCCAGTTATTTAAAATATAATCTCGGTCAGGTTTTCCACACTAAAAAAGAGGATGTCCGGGAAAAAGAGGACGTATGGTAATCCTAGGTTAACTGCATGGATAGTCTGTCACCCAGTAGAAAATGTACATAAAATTGTTTCATACGTTTCAAAAATCTCTTATACAGAAATATGCAGATGATAAACTTTTCGTTACCACAGTTGAGAAGGATACCTTATCACTCATTGCCATGAATATATTCGCGTAGTTGTTAAAGTAAATAAACACATAAACGAAGAACATATTTCTGGGCTATATGTTAAAGTGTAAAATTGAAAGTATGAAGTTTATATGTCTCTTTAAACTGCAAATATATTTTTTAATGGCGCTGATTAGACAAACGCAGTTTAGACTGTTCTGCAGATGTGCAAATTTGTACTGTGTTTGACACAAAGTTAACCAGAACAAGCGTGTCTTATATCGGTAACTTTGATTACTTACTGTACTGACGCTGATACATTTAAGCAACAACATACGTATTTGAGTATTCAATATTTTGTCATTAAGTCAACAAAACCTGTTTCCACTTTGTCGAGTTACGCAACATGTCGCTGATTTACTCTGTACGTTCCGCTTACGGGTTAGAGCTCTTTCTATGTGTCATTTTTCCATTGAAACTTACAGAATAATTGCCTCCAAATTATATGTGGTATTCAACGTAATATATTGTTACGACGGTCTACTTGATCGTCGTAGGTAAAGTGGAAACAAAATACAAGACACCAATTAAGTCACTTATCACCAGCTTTAATTTTCACAGTTAAACAGTTCGTAATTAACAACACAGTCTCTTACAACAAATCAAATAAAAATTGTTCAGACGCAATAAAATGTCAACTGACATTAAACACAATTGTATTACAATTATCCCGCACGATTATTAAACACTTCACTAATAACCACTTGAACGCACACAGCAATATCGCCCGATAATCACTTGTAATCGCCCGACAATAAACTCTCGAACCGCACTGTAATATATGGCATTATGGCGACAATAACTGAAACTGAACGTCGTTGAGTACTGGTATTCATACAAGGCTCACAAACCAGAAGATTCCAAACTGCGTCTTAGCGCCAGTCTGTACCACGTAATTAATTAATTAAGTAATTAATTTCTCGCAGCTTCCAGAAAAATCTCGCGAATGGGTCGAGAATCACGTACACCACACAGATTCCGCTGGATTCAACTGGAAGAGTCGATAAACACGTAGATTGTTCTGTGACGTCGTAACATAATATTAATTAATATTTAACCTATTTCGTAGGCTTTCACGGTCGGCGTCATATTCATTCAAATTACGATCCGGGTTGTGAGGCCGTGTTCTACTGTAATTATCATGCTGATTGCTTATAGAAACGACTGAAAACGTGTTTATAAGTGAAACCACAGTACTGTGGCAATCGCTGAAACCGTTTCACTAAAGATGGCCTCCATAGATGAGGCCAAAATGTCTGTTGATCACATCCGTCAGCAGAATAATTATAGTAGACAACAGCACTACAGCCAATATCCTAATTATTTGAATAATTTAGTAATATTTATTCTTAAACTGAAACGTGAAAGAGTATGAAACCATAGTATACACAGAGGAACGTGGAATATAACCTCTTATGAATTATATATAAAATAAATAATTCCAATGGTGTTGCTCTATATTAACAATGAGTCAAATAATATATAGAAAGAATCACGATGAAAACAGCAGTGATGCGAACAAGTCCACTCCAAGTCCAATTCTGTCAGAAGTCAATTTGGAATGAGATTTCTAAGAAAAGGTAAATAACATATCTAGAGAAATGAAACAATTTTCACAACTTTAAAAATAAACTACTCTAAAGTATAAATGGGAAATAAACAGGAGATGAAGATATTTAACTTTAAAACATTGCAGCACGAATATTATTATATACAACTAAATAAAATGCGGAATACTAATCTCAGAGACGAGTACAGTTTAAAAGTAAACATCTCTAGTTCAGTGACAAATGCCGTGGAAGTAAATGTTTTTATTTATTGAAGCGGCGACGACAGGGGAACGGAAACGCGACGTCAATAAGAAATAAAATTACCGCAGTATAATTTCCTGTTGCCGCATATGAGTTGAATCCATCCGCTGTCAGAAACACTGTACACTATGTTTCCTGTTGGAACGTCAAACAGCTGTTTGTAAATGTTGCGCGCGCGCGCGCACGCACACCCACAAGCTGCTGCCGTTCGCATATTACGAGACACAAATTATAACAAACAAAATTTAACAGTTCATTCATTCGATAGTTCCGTTGTGCAGTATTAATATAACTTCTTTTACGGGCGAACAAATGAAAAGAATATATATATATATATATATATAATAATAACGAGAAGAGGTGTAAAGGTGTTTTTTTTAAATAATAACACTTCTTATATAATATTGAATATGGAAAATGATTTAAATTTTTATTAATTAAAAATTTCAAATTTCGAATTAAAATTCATCAGTATTATCAACATAATGGGTTTTCTTCTTTTATGTCTGCTCAGCAGACACATAATTATTGTAATTATACAAATATCCTTAACCTAAATATTCATAAATTTCAAACACAAATATAAATTTATATGTAAACATAAACATGAATAAATACGAGTTTATATCATGTAAAATATGCTCTCGACCTGCTCAGATATTCTTTTAAAAAAATGTATTTATTTTTAATCACTTTTTTTAATTAGTACTTTACTTTGTGTACGTAAATATCAGTAAAATATCAAAGAATTATCAATCAACTATCAAAGTAATAAAATATTATAATATTAAAAAATAATGAAAATTTTGCAAGTTATGTTATGACGTCATTTTTTCTTTATAAATAACTCTGTGTTATTGCTAGTACTGTTATTTGTATCATTTTACTCATTATAAAAATTGTACATTCTCTTACTCTAATTTAACAATATAAAATTTACAATTATTAATATTTACAAAAATTAGTATATAGTCTCTCACAGTCTCTTTTTTTTTATTACTTCTTTTTTTTTATTTATAAGGTCGCTGCAACAGCAACGGTCATTAGCGACCACAAATATGAATTTGTACAGATTCTTAAACAGATGTATTAACATATAGTAAATATTTGTTTAAATACCAAACAGTGTAAACAAATGAGATAGATAAAAATATTTAACAAGTAACAGTATTAGTTTAACTAATGCAAAATAAAATGAGAAATATTAACCCCCCACAACACAAGCAATATAAATACACATCATGCACATTAATAAATATAACTAAGTATACATATAATAAATATAACAGTAAGTAACAAAACATAACAACTATATAACAATAAGTCATAATAACATATCAGTCCACTAACTTAACTACATAATTTTCTTAGTTCGTACCTACATTCCTTTAACAACTGAATCTCCTTTAAGAGGAGAAGTATGTTGCCGGCTGCAGTCTTGTCATTTGGGTGGTGACTTAAACCATTCATCATTCCAGTGCTCCAGAAATTTTAAATGCACATATTTCTTAAGATCATTGTGGGATAGTTTGTGAGGATGATATTGACTCGACGTAGCAGTTTTCGCAGCCCTATCGGCCATCTCGTTGCCCTTAATTCCGATGTGCGATAGTATCCAACTGAAAATAATTTCCTTGCACTGTCTAGCTGAGATATCAAGGGTTATCTTATTTTGTCTTGAATAATGGGTTCTTTGATGTCCTCCTGCTGCAGACTATCTAAAACACTTCGAGAATCTGAGAAGATAATATACTTGGAGCCCATGGAATCTTTTATTACTTCCAGTGCTGAACGAATTGCATATGCTTCGCAGAAAAAAACCGAGCAGACTCTGTCCAACCTGAATAAGTATTCATGTCCAGATAATATTACTGCAAATAATATCCATTGTTTCCGTCTGTGCGAGAACCATCCGTGAACACATGAGTGTACTCTGTGTATTTATCAAGTTTTTCGTAGAACTTAGACAAGGAAATGTACGGAGTTGTAGTAGCTTTTGGGGATTCTGAGAATATGTTATAAAATTTGAGAGGTTTACGACACCAAGGAGGCTCTGGTAGATGTTGCTGGGTGAAAACAGAAGGAAAATGAGTGTTTAATTTGCGTAGGTAGATATTAATACGTTCATAAAATGGTTTGGGTAGGGTTGGGCGTTTAGCAAATTTGTCGCTGTTCCTATTTGAGAACACATTAAGACTTACAGGGTTATCAGGATTTGAAGCTGCTCCTGTGGCAAATGACAGACAGAGTTTTATTCTTCTTATTCTAAGCGGATTTCATGAGACTCGGCTAGAATGCTGTTCATCGGGCTAGTTTTAAAAGCTCCTAGGGCCAGGCGTAGGGCGGATGTATGTATAGTCTCCAGAGATTGTAAAATGGTTTGTTTAGCTGAGTAATATATTATTGCTCCGTAATCAATTTTTGACTTTATAAAAGCTTTGTAGGTGTTCATGATTATGTCTTTGCTGGCACCCCAGTTGCATGATGCGATTGATTTAATAAGGTTCATTCTCCTTAAACATTCACCTTTTAATGTCCTAATGTGAGTACCACATGTGAGTCGCTGGTCGAACGTGAGACCTAATATTTTGATTTGATTTGATCGTCTAATTTCTTTGGTTCCAAGTGACAACTTTATATATCTTCAATCTGGTCTTCTGATGCGAGAAAAAATTATATATTCAGATTTTGATTCTGAAAATTTAAAACCTGTGTTTTGCGCCCAGTTATTTAATTTATTGAGTGTTTCCTGAATGCAGTCCGTAGTGGACTGGATGTAGATTCCTTTGCACAAAATCGTTAAATCGTCGGCGAAAAGACACTTTTGAATGGGCTTTGATATTACAGAACAAAATTCGTTAATGGCAATTAAAAAGAGAGTGGCACTAAGTGGAGAACCCTGTAGCACGCCGTTTGAGATTTTATATTTATCTGATAATATGCCATTCACTCTTACCCTGATCTCTCTGTGCTGTAAGAAGTTTATTACAAAGTTAAGTAAATATCCCGTAACTCCAACGTTTTTCATAATGTATACAATTCGGTCCTTCCATACCAGTTCATAAGATTTGCCAGATCTAAGCAGACGGCAACAAGATGTTCGTTATTTATAAAGGCCTCGCAGACATTTGTTTCAATATTTATTAGGTGATCTAATCTAGATCGAGCTTTTCGAAAACCGCTCTGATTTGCTGATAAGAACTTAATACTGTCCAAGTACCATTGCAATTTCCTGTTAATAATTTTTTCCATTAACTTACATAAAGTAGAAGGTGGGATAACTATCGCTTCCCTCTATTTATCAGGGAATGTTCCGGCACACCATATAACTTGAACAAACGTATAAGGAATGTCAGTGCTGCTTCAGGAAGATTTTTAAGAAAGATGTTATGGATACCGTCTGGCCCTGGACTAGAATTTCTAAATTTCGACAGAACATTTTTTAGCTCCTTTAGAGAAAGAAGGTGATTAATTTTGAGATCCGTAACTGCGCTTGTTTTCGTGATTTTATTTATCGAAATGTTAGATGTTTTTTGATTTCTTGAAAAACTGGGTCGTAGTTGGTGTCGCAAGAGTTTTTAACAAACTTTGCAGCTAATGTCTTCCGGTTGTGAAATTACCATCCCGTCTTCTGCAATTAATACTTTAGTCCAGTTCGATACTGTGAGGCCTTTTATATTCTTAAGTTTCTTCCACACATCGGTGGTCGGTGTCTGATTAGTGATGGATGAAACATATGAAGTCCACGCCGCCCTCTTGCATTGTTTGAAGGTTCTACGAGCCTTCGCTCTATATCGCTTGTATTTTATCTGGTTATCATAAGTTGGACGCCGTCTGTAAGTATTATAAGATTTACGCATTAAACGATGGACCACCTTACATTCTTCATTCCACCACGGAACTCGAGACTTGCTACCATTGTTGGCGGTTTTTGGAATACTCTGATTAGCAGCAGTCAGTATTAAGTTAGTAATTATCTCAACTTTGTTGTTAACTGTTAAATCTTCTGGTTCGTGTGCACAAAGAACGCTTAAGTGCTCCATGATTATGTTTCGGTATTTTTCCCAATTGGCTTTACTGAATTTCCATTTACGCTGAGGTATTAGGTTAGGGCATCTATGATGCATTTCCAAGAAAATAGGAAAGTGATCACTGCCATAGAGATCACAAGAGACTGTCCAGCTGAGTAGGTGGGCTATGGAAGGGCTGCAAAGTGCGAGGTCAATCGAGCTAAATTTGTTGAACGACATATTTAAGTGAGTATAATGATTTTTGTTCAATATTACAAGGTTTGTGTTTTGTATTATTTTCTCGATGACCCTTACGCGCTTATCTGTTTTGTAAGAACCCCAGATAAAGCTATGACAAAAAATCCCCTACTATCAGAAAAGGTTTGGGTAGTTGATTTACAATAACCATTATGTCATTATCAGAGAAATTGTACCAGTTTGGTAAATAAACATTACAAATCGTCAACAAACCGATAGAGTCAGTCACAACTACCACTTCAATATCAGTATTTATTACGACGTTTGTTTTGCTGAGTTTGCTGGTAACATATATGGCGACTCCACCACTAGCGTGTTGAGAGTTGGTTCTGTTTTTGAAAGTAGCTGAGTAATTTTTTATTTTTGCATGGTAACTCTTTTTAAAATTGGTTTCCTGTAGGCAGGTAACGTCAGGAGAAAATTTTTTGATAATCAGTTCTAAGTTTTCTTTTTATGGATAGTAACCGTTGATATTCCATTCTAAGATAGGTTGTTTCATGAGGTGTGGGAAGCAGTGTTGTTTTTTGTAGAATTGAAGCGGGGGGAGTAGTTTCATCGCCACTTGAAAACGATGCGTCACTTTCAGATTCCATATTGATGCCTATTGAAAGTTTGTTTATAATTCTCGTAAAATTGCTTTTGATTTTCCTTTCCATAAGACGCTGGTAAGTGGCTTTGAGTAAGGAAATTAATGCTGGGATGTTCTCAGTGAATTCAAGTGTTAATTCATGCAAGTCAGATTTTCCCTTAGCTCTTTCGAGAAATCTCTTGAGCTGGTTGTAATTTAGAATATATGGATTATTTTCACTCGTAAGTAAGCTTTTTAGCGGTTTAAGCTGATTGGCTAGAGGATCAAGACTTGCACAATCAGAAGGTGTTGATACTGTTTGTTTTTGTTTCTTGTTACGGGTTTTGGTTATTATGTTATTTTCTGGGCAACCTGGTGAATTTTCGGCGGGAGTTTCTTCAGCACTTGATGTTGTTAATGAAAGCGTAAGTTTTGTTGCATTTCTAGGGAATTTCTCTTAATGTTTAGGTTTTTTACTTGTTTCTAATGACGGGTTACCAGTTCCTACAGGATTTTTCAATGCGGGAAAACTTTGTTCCGGTATGGTATTGTAATTCGGAATGTTTTTATAAAGTATGGTATGCTGTTCCGCTTTTAATTCATTTGTCTTGTGCACATTGTTGTCACAATTTTTTGCCAAATGTCCTAATTGCTTGCATAGAAAACATGATATCATATCTGTTGAGGGGTAAATCCATTAAACTGTGTCTTCATAATTGATTCTTATTGATGGAGGTACTTTAGAAACGTCTTCAGGGTGAATGTAAATTTGCCTTAGAAAGCTCATGACGTGGGAGAAGCCCGGTTCAGAGACACCTACTCTCAGAAATGAAGTTGCCGATCCCAACTGTGTATCATGTTTCTTAAGTTCATCCTCGAGGACGTTGTGGGGAATAACAGGACACACATTTGATAAAATCAGTCTCTTCTATTTGGTTAGAAGAGGCTTAATTGTAAGTATGTTGTTGCCTAAAGATATACATGTCTTTTGATTGGTAACTTTCTGAACTATTTCTTTGCTTGAAAGATATATACAGACTCTGTTCATTGAGATCTTGGAGGCAAATCTAATATGGGATGGGTCTATAATTTTTCCTAACGCTAATATGTAGTCGTTGATTGGTATACCTTCGATTGACTCTAATACTATGGCTTGATCCTTGGTTGGGAAAACTTCTTTTTTGCATTGGCATAACTACGTCTCCGTTGTTCAGTGGGCTGTGATTGATTACTTTGAATAGAATTAGGCATTGTCAACGTTGGAGACACGCGTGCGTGTACTTCACAAGACTCTACCAGTTTTATGCCTTTATAATGATGTTGCACACGTGGCTACTATCTACAGCGTACTCTGTTTATACTCACTTGGATAGTAATAAACGTTATCTCACAGCACAACACAATTGACTTATAAACCGGTATACACAACCACTCTCCGCGGCTGCTCGCCGTAAACTGACTTCCTTTTTAATGTTGTTCATGAACCATGTTGACGAGCAATATGGTTTTATGTCACCTTATTATTGATGAGGTGATACTCTGGTATTCCTCGTTATGATCCTGATTCTTATGTCCTTGTCCAGTGTCGATCCTCCGTTGTCCTCTGGTCCTCCTGGAATCCGTCGTCTGATCCTCCCGGTCCAGTTCCGATGGCTCCTCTATACCGTTGGGGTATCGACCTTGGATGATACGCTGTCGGACATAGCCTTCGGCTGCAGATGGGTTGTAGTAGACTGAGCGTGAGGCTGGCGATCCTCGCTTATTTATACTGGCGGGCGCAAAAATCATGTTTCGACAATTCTGTACACGATTTGGATTGTCACAGTTTGTTAAGCGTCCCTTTACAGATTCGTTTATTTTTTTTTCATATTTTAACTGTATTCGCAACATGCGAAGCATTTTGGATATTACACGATGTTCAAACGATCGGTAATTTTCTTATGGATAATTTTATATTAAGAGATTTTTCATATTTTAATTATTCTAATTATTATTCACTTTTATTTATACTGCATGTAAATGTATTGTTTTGGTTCGCACTAACCTTTTGCACATGTATGCGTCTTTATATTATTAATAACGTGGCGTATTTTGTTTCGTCATAACTTCCGCGCACTTAACAAAATTAAATAAATTAGTTATTTAATTCACATTTATTCAGGAGTGACCCCACGCCGGATTCAACTGGCTCACACACACATAAAATAAACTGTACACAATCTTAGCTGTGTGTGTGGCGTGATCTGCATGTACCAACCTGCGTTCGCGTTTCCTTTTTACTTACAGCTTTCAATACAGATGTTGACAATAATAATTATTTATTTTAATTTAGCAGTTTTTTTTAACTAATTACGACAATGCACAGTAACGTACGCAGACGTACTGTTGCAATATATTGTATATTGAATAAGATTATGTGGTAAAATTTTTATTTTTTGAATACTTTTATAACATAAGAAATCATCCTAAGCTTATTGCAATAAAGCAATTTATGATTACGAATTTATTTTACTTCATATTTTTTAAAAAACTGCTCATTGCCATCAGTTGCACTAACGCCTAATTCTTGTTTCAAGTAACTTATGAAAGTAACAAATTAATTATTAAAATTTGATATTTGAATAATTTCCAAGCAAATGTAACGTGAAGGCTTAACAGTTCATTGTATTTGAAGAAACTTTATACTTTATTGTCTATAAAATCAATGGGAGGCGACCGGACAAGAAACATCACTTCAAGCTGTCGCGTTGTCAAGATGTCACGCAACATCTGCTGCTGAAATTGACGACATAAGTTATGGTGTATGCAAACAGGAGAAAGATAAATTTTAGTAATAACTAAACTATCGTACCATATTACAGAATGACGAAATCACATAGATCAACGGTTAGGAGAGTATCAAGACGAATTCAGGAATTAACACAGTCGATCATGCGCAGAACAAATAGCCTATCCACCGTCAATTCCTTAATCTGAACCAAGACAGCAGCAGTATGTAAGAAGGTGAATATGACACTTGTTGATTTTAAAAAGATGCACGATTCTATAGACCGAAGTACACTGATAAGCGTACTAATAGATGATAAGACAACATCACAGATACAACAAGAAGAGTTTCACTCCCAAAATAATGATGAATTCTTTGCCTATCTGCCTTTAAGCAATACAGGTAAACACCGTATTGATAGAATTTGCAGATTTTAAAGTCTCTCTTAACTCATAGAGTGGAGCTTGATGAAAACTGAACCATGTCCTTGTACTTAAACCGGATTGGTTAGATGAGTCGCCTCATGGCCACATCACTAAATCCACTGCTAGAAATAACGTAGTTCCCAATTGATTATAATTAATTGACTAAAAATATATCAGCAAGGTTTGTTAATGCAATTAGGATTAATACAACTAAAAATAAGGTAAACGATATTATAATCCTTTGGATCTGTTAAGAAAGTGTTAACTTTGTACTGTACATGCCTCTGTCGTGTATTACTCCGCTTTGTTTACACCAGAACAAACTATATACTGCGACAGTCACAGAGTCAGTATTGACAAATTTCTTCACAAAGCATCCGAGTGTTGTGAGAGCCTGGAAAGACGACATGGTGTCTTTCTATGCGTTTACACACATCCGGAATCAGCTCATGAGTTCTCAGCTCAGCTAATTTTCTCAACAGTTGTACTCTTTGTCATTATTCTCATTATATTACGTATACGAAGGTCATATAGAACTTGCTTTTTATTTGGCATAATTCAGCTCTTTCCGAAGCTGAAAGTTCCAATGGCAGAATAGCAGCCAAGACAACTACAACACCTAATACAGTCTTTACGCTGAAACGATCCAAAGTTTTGTGCATTCTGTACTGACTGCGGCATGTTCCCGTGGATCGTTTTTTTCAGTGCCTTTACCCATTATTAGTACCATGTACGGTGCTCAATTCAGGGTGACTAATATGGCTAATAGTATCTTATTACACTCTTTTGGTTATCCAATGTGTAGCGTTAATCTCAGCATTCAGCCGCTTGTCGCCTTAATGACGTCTTGGTAAAGACAATTAAATCTGCTCTAAAAATTATTAAATACTGAGCTGGTAGGCCGTGGTCGTTTGTTGTATAATCATAACATTGTCGGCAATGTTTCGTATCCCACATTCGGGAAGCTTCTTTTGGCCGACAGAGTGTTAAGAAAACAGTTACGGCAGATGCTAGGCCGAACGATACCCGAAATCGTTTTCCGGGTAAGAGCAACATGCACCGGTAACACGAGGGAACCTATAGCCTATAACCTCGGCCACCAGGTCGCGGTCAATCAGCGTGCCTCGATCTTGTCGCGTTCCAATAGAATCGTTCAGTACACCATGCCAATTCTTATTTAATGCAAGGCTTTCGCCACGCCACCACGGAATGCCAGTATATCTCAACCGACTCTCTGTAAAGACGAGCCTTTTGACATTGGCCATGTTAGCTAAAGATAGGCTATAAAATTAAATGTGTTGTCCAGCATAGCTCCTGAGTACTTGATCTGTTTCTTACGTTGCATAATGGCTACACCTTACCTCAGCTTTCGGTAAATATGACTCCTTCTGTTGGTGACACTTCTGTCCAGTACTTTGGTGGAGGATAGAAAGAAATCTACAGAAAGATAAAAATTAGGATAGACAAATATTAAAACAAAATTTTGAGTTAAAATGTATTGACTTGTAAACATAGAAGAGAGCCAGGCGAAAATATAGGAAACAAGCTCATTGTAAATACTGATTGCAAGAGGAGACGGAAACTGTTCAATTTAACAAAGTCATTCACATAATAAAAGATACAAAGATGTGAGACAAATTTTTACTACTATAATACTGTAATTTTGTTCAAAAACTCTGAAGTAGTCATTTGAAAGCGTAACGTTACTTGTTTCAATAATTTTAAACATTTTAAAACATCCAATACAATAAATTACAAGAATATAAAATATAATTTTATACTAATCATACACATCTATCACTTTACAACTATAAGGAAGTCCTGCAACAGCAATCAGTAGCAGTGCCTGTGATATGAAACCATAAGCCGCGCTCCGTCAAGCGGCACTAATTGCCAGAGGGAAAGTAATACTCGGAACGACGGGGCAAAAAAAGAAAAAACTGGAAAACTTTCCTAATTAGAAGTTTCAATGTCCCGTTACATGATAATCTGATGAGTTAAGGCGGCCTCCGGAGTCCACCTGCCCTAAAAAAGTTTATGTAACGAAATGGAATATTTTAACTGTGTTCCAAAGTGGATTGCAAATGAATATGCTACACAACGTGGTTGCGCTGATTGCCTATTATGCACGTGGTGTACGACATCGTGGAACAAAATATAAATTTTATTTACTTCCAGTAAAACTGTGTACAGTTTTGGCAAGACTGGTGGTCGTGTGTTTCTCGTAGAACTATAATCATAAACGTTGAAATATTTAAGGACTGCTAACAAATAGTAGATATATAGAGCAATGTATAATAGCAACGCAAAGTTACTAGCCTACATAGCAGCGCCTTTGATTATCAAATGCTACACTTGCTGTAAGCAATAACATACAGCGATCATATTTAAGCCTAAGTGTAAAATATATACAAAAATATAAAGACTATAGAAATAACAAAAGACTGTAATATCTTGTAACAAAGAAACACTATCTTCATTTCCATAGTCATTTTTTCTAGGGAAATATAGACAATGCATCTGTATCCAAGCTGGTTTCTTTGTAAATGTTTCAAATAAGATGTTGTTCAAAGTGCAATGAAAACGGAAAGCAGTTACAGATACGTACACAAAATGTTTACTTGTTCTTTACATAATCAGGATAAGTATCTATGTATGTGGACGTCAATACAGCAACAACACTATGGATAAGAAAATTAAGCATGTTTAAGCATGTAGATAATTAATTATATATGTATAAGGTATTATAATATCTACTATATAAAATTAAGCTAATTAAGCTGCTATGTTTTGGGTGGAATTGTGGTATGTAATGTAATTTGCTCCAAACTATGTGTTTTACGATTATTTTCAGATATCATATAAACAAATACATATTCGTTTATAATCAATTAATTTCGTGTTTTTCTTTTAAGAATCACGTGAACTGAGTTGTTCTAGTTCCCAGACTTAAACTTGTAAACTTCTTACATATCCATTTTATTTCATGTGTGTAATTAACACTTGCTTTCGGACATTCTGTGCTGCATCCACACTTCTGGTTTGTGATTGTAGAAATGCAGGCGTTACGCCCAAAGCCAAGTAATTCCCCCTAGTGTATTCCCCTCAAACATACAACAGAAACGTAATTCCGGTGACTGAATTCCGTGAAGTATTTCCTTTATCAGCACTCAATCATCTATACACAGAATAAATATATTCCTAATGTATCTGATCTTACATGATTTCCATTCTGGGTTAAGCCGGTGAGCTCTTCCGCTTTCTCGGCTGTTGGGATAATCCTCGTCTACTTTTAAGACCATTGGGTAAGTAAGTTCATGAATAAGACAGAAAAATAAAAATCGCTATACTTTCAATACTCTAACTTCATCGGGGTACGAAAAACTAGGATTTGGCCAAGAGAGTCTAACAGGGCAGACTCAAGTAAGGGACGCTTACGCAAGACACGTTGAAGCAAAGTAAGTTGAGTACAGCCAGGCACACATCGGTACTGGCTGAGGGTTCCTTAAATAATATTAGTATAGTAATGAGAAACATGCAATTCATCTACAATTTCAAACTCGCAGCTGAAATTCCAAAAGTTCTACAATAATTCAGAAATGCCAAATAAACAACTCTTGAGTAAATAAAATCTCACGATTAAGTTAACAGTGACTAAATTACTATGTATGTGCGACTGCAGTGAGTTCTGAATATTGTTTATATAAGCAATTATAAAAGCTACGACTATGCTGAATGTAATTAGGTTTGTGAACTATATCTTTTGTTGTGTGGTACGTAATAGACCATCATCATCATCATCATCATCATCATCATCATCATCATCATCATCATCATCATCATCATCATCATCGTCATCATCATCATCACCTGCAAGGATTAAACCAAGAATGACTTGTTCCGGTCTCAATCAGGCAAAGTCCGTCCAGCTAGTCCTTATTTGAGGCAATTTAGTAGTGAAAATATCTCCTGGATACGTTACTAGCATATTGCAGGGTAAGACGTATGGTGGGGGCTGGCACCTTCAGTCTTAACGTCCAGCCCGATTTTCTGTCTGGGTGTTCTTCCATAAACTGACTGTCTTACCAGACTAAAGAGACCAGTTTTCCCTGTTGAGATATCCATAAGGATCTTTGATGTGGTGGTTTCTCCTTGCCTCCCACATCGTTGACTAATGAAAGGTCATCCGTCTTTAAGGGCAGTTTATCACCAGAAGAGCAAAAGGGTGCCCTAACCTCTACTTGACAGTGACAAGGGACAGAGTAGAGGAGGGACAGCTTGTACCGGCTGTACTTGGTCTCCAGAGCCGCGATAGCCACCAGTAGGTGTTCCCCATCCCCCGCCACATGGAGATGCGGTTCGATATTTCCCTCCATCAATAAACGAGACCATAATGCATTACTCATCCTCTCCAGAACTTTGAAAACTACAGAACAGATGTGTCTAATGTACACAACGATTGTCATTCTTCTAAAATTTTATTACTGAACTATTAATAAGAATTGTATCTATCAATATTTATACGTGTACTCACTTTTAGTTAAAGTTATTTGGTCTGTGTTCATAATGGGTGTGATTTTGTAATTAGGTCAGCTTCTGACACGAAAGCGCGTATTATTTAATGTCCCAATGAATGATGACTAAAACGACAGGATCTGATGCGCAAACTAATCTAAATAATGTACGTTGAATATTAACTATTATGCATTAAAGTGAATCCCCACAGTTCTGACTGTTAATCATTGTTTGTGCGAGTAATGTTAGTGTGCAAAGAAACTATGATTGTTTGTCTAAAGATTTTGAGCGAAAAAAGTTATTTCTTGTGTGAAAGCAAGCAAGGTTAGCTCACATAGTTGTAGGTTTAAAACATCCAAAGGGTTACTGCAAGGCTGCCCAACATCACTCACGCTGTTTAAGATATTTTTAGAATATGCATTACTATGTGGAAATAAAAATGCCATGGAATGGGAATACCGATAGGAAACGAACACCTGTACACACTATGCTTCGCCGATGACCAGGTAGTTATAGCCCAGGATGAAGAAGATCTAATTTACATGGTCAGAAAGCTGAATGAAAAATACACAAAGATGGGATTGGAAATAAACATAAAAAAGACTTTATACTTGGCAATTAGAGATGAAGAAACAACAGACATAGAACACAACGGAAGAGGAAATACAATTTTACAAGGGCAGACTAGAACAGGAATTAGACAATTACACAGTGTTATATGGGACAAAATTATTAGAAAAACACAAAAATGATATATCAGACTATAGTCCAAAGCATTATGACGTATGCAGCACAAGTATGGGTTATTAACAAAAAGAATGAAAGAAAGATTCTTGCAACAGAGATGGAGTATTGGAGGAGGTGCTGTAGAATAACGAGAGCAGACCGAATAAGGAACGAGGAGATCAGAAGAAGAATGGAGACGGAAATAATTGTAATTGACTACCACCAAGAAAAAAGATTGGTGTGGTACGGTCATGTCCGGAGAGCCCAAAATAGGTGGATCAACAAAGTGACGGAATGGAGTCCATTAGGAAGGAGAAAAGCGGGAAGACCGAGAAGATCTTGGATGGACGAAGTGGATGAATCTATGCAACGTATAGGACTTGAGGAAAGACAATGGGAACATCGGGAGAATTGGAAAGCCAGGTTGAAGGAAGGGAGACGGCACTAGCTGTAGCAACCTATTATATATATATATATATATATATATATATATATATATATATAGCTCAAATAGTTAGAAAGTAAGCTGGCATACTCAAGTCAGATGTAGGGCTACATGTAGTATGCTAGCGCAACCTTTTGTTTGCGTTTTATAATCAACAACTCCTCAATAACCAAGTAAATTGTCAATATACATATTGTAGTTACACACAAAAGTCACGCCTATCTTTCTTTGAACAACTAAGCATTGAACGTCGATCCAAGCATTATCAAACAGTATACGCATAACCGTGTAAACTCGGCAGTGTATCGCAAGGAAAGGTTGCCGCAAGGATTAACAAACCACGAAATATTTACTGTTTACAGACACATAAATGCTATCACGAATACTCGATGTGAAGCAGACTCGAATTCTCCGATTCTTAATATACGTGTCGAGATTGTGCCCGGAAGTAATATTGGTCAGACACCGGAAGCCCGTGGTGTGAAACCCATAATATTGTCGACGGAGGTAGCGCCCTCGTGCGGGCTGAATACCAAACGGTAACTAAGCCCTCTAGCGAAAATGGCTTCAGAAAGTTTATTTGTTTTATGTGAACGTATATATCTCTTTAGGCCGAGAATTTCAATGTAGGGCGACAAAGAAAAACTTAATATGTTTAAATTTAACACTTTTAAATTACTAAAAGTTGCGGTAATATTTCTCAATAATGGGTGTCCTTCAATTATAACAAAGGCTTCTGTTTAATCTACAAAAATTATGTGTTTCTAGATCAAACTGTCCACAATGATCAACGGTGTAATAAGGAAACGATTTAAGTTATATGTTTTTTAATTTTAGTATGCGGCAACTCTAGGTTTTGTAATTGTATTGTTTATGTGAAAAACTCAAATTATTTTATTGAATTACGTGTGACGTGTTAGTTTCTTTCTTGTTACTTTAGTTTCCATTGGCGTTATTTTAATACCACAATAATGACGCGTAAAATATTTATAAAATTAAGTAGAAATTAATTGTTGTAGGTTAAGTAAGTTCCAGACGATATGAGAACAATCAACCGTATTCGAAACAAGGTACGTCGAAATACAAAATTAATGTTCTGCAAAGTTATACCAATCCCTGTACTGTCCTACTGGTATGAAGTATGGACAACAGCTAAGCAAATAGACAGTATAATAGAGGACTCGGAAATGACGTTCTTCAGAGTAGTTAAAAGGGGTTCTAAACTTGACATTATAAGAAATGAGACCATAAGAGAAGAGTTAGAAGTTTTTAACTTGAATGAAAAATTGAAAGATTACAAACACTGTAGAAAGAACCGTTAGAAAGAATGTAAGTTTCCAGACTGGCTAAACAAGACTGGAAGTAGAAACCTACAGGACACAGGCGTGTGCGGTAGACCCAGGAAGAGATGGCTGGAGCATCTTTGAAGGCGTTTGAAGGCGGAAAAGGCAGGACTTTGCCTATGCCGTGTTTTGAAGATGATGATGATGACGTACAAATCAGGACAAACCTGACGACTTTACGACCAAGTTTCCAAAGCACCACGCGTTTGAAAAATCATAGCCTTGTATTATTTTAAAACTGCAATACACTTTAATTGAATTGGGAAAGCTGTTTTCTGTTGATGGAGCAACGCCGTAATCTTTAGTGAAAATGTCGGACAGGCGGCTGCTGTCAATTGTCAATGACTGGCAGTGACATGTATCGCTAAGAACAGTATCGCATCGAATTTGTTTACAGAAACCGTTTGCAAACACACGGTATAAGAATAAAATATTTTACTTGCGTCATTATGTACAAAACCGTAAAAAGCTATTTAATAGTGGCTCTGTTGAAAATAAGCATGCTTATTAACATACTACAATACGCTACTGACAACAAACAGTACCCGCGCTCGCGCGCGCGCACACACACACATACACAGACCTACATCATCATCATCGTCATTATCATCACATTACCACGCATTATATATAGCATTAATTCCGTAGGTATCGCTTTACCTCCTTGTCCTTGAGTTTGTCTTATACATTAGAATACTCTGTATGAACGTTTCGTCTGTCCCTTTCTCAGGTCAAAGTCAGACTGCTCTTTCTACAGACATACGCGATGTGAATACTCATCAACGCCAGTCTATTATACAAAAGTAGTCAGGCAGGTAATATTTGGTTCCTCAGAACAGACCTTCCAGAGGATACTATTCGGACCCTCACCAGTACAGGAGAGGGAAACGTGTCAAGTTACCAATCACCAGTACAAACGTAATGACATCTAAAGGATTTCAGCAAGATTAGCGGAACTAAATTTCAGTGAAACCAAGGAATTATAGAGTAATTATATAGGAGACAATGTGTTAACGCAAATCAGTATTTTTGCATACCTGAGTTGTTAAACATCTTATAGAACAAACAATAGATATCATATGTTTATAAAATTATTGCCATAAATAATTAAATTTACTAATTGCAAATGTTCGTACATAACAATGTTTCCATTAATCACTTTGTACTAAACATTTACAGTTGGTTAGAGCCGAAGCCCCACTGAACCCACCACTTTCCCACAGGTTCGCAAGCAAGAAGACTTATTGCCCAAGGCTTCTGTCTCCAGGCTTTCCCTTACATATCTTCCATTTTCTTCTCATTAAGTTATTATTTTTCCGCACCCAATTCTATTGTGCCGCCTGCTTTTACATGATTTAGAACAGACCCTAATCTTGTTCATTCTTTCTGTTCGACTATCCCTTGGACCTCTTTATGTCTTCCTACTTTCAGGCAGTTTTTGCAAAGATAAAAAAGATCTGTTCATTCTCTATGCAGGCTTACCTTCTATCCGAATTTAGGTTTGTAGTACAAAGGTCTTATAGCTCACTCCTCTCTTCTATAAAGGATGGACATTCACCTAGTACATGCCATGCGGTCTCTTCAGTTTCTTTGTCAAATGTTGCACAATAAGGATCTTCAGCTCGCGTAAGTGAGAGTAGTTTTTGTTTAAAACTAACTAAATAAACGTAGTCTGGAGGTACTGTCTTGCATAGTAATTCAAATTTAGCCTTGTTTTTTATCTTTGCTGTAGATGAGGAAAGTTCTCATAGGTTATTCATCCTTCTTTGTACATGTATTCTATTTTTCTTGCCACTTTGTTACCGTTTGTTGTCTCCTTTCTCTCTTGCTAATTTCTCGTGATCTGCCATTACATACATATTTCATGATGTATTAAACAGCTACAAGACGCACTCGTATCATCGTAAGTCACAATAACTTAACTCAACCAAACTGCCTGCAGGCTTCAGAGTACCTATACTTACACATGCGCAGAGGTTGCGAGATGATTCCACCAGTATCTGGGTGATGCGTCAAGAACAACCGTTACAATTGAAGCTGTTTTTAAAGCACTGCGTCGACTGCCTGCCCTACGCACACACACCGCATCTCTCACAGGGGTAACAACACTGCCGAGCACGGTAGAATCGTGAGTTACGGAATGTTTTGGTGCAACTCTGCAATGCACATGCATTTAATACGACTAATAGACATTTGGATCATGAAATGGAAACAGGCTACAGACCTGTTTCCAATAAATAAATACATTTTAATTTAAGTTTTCGTAATTTTAAAATTACTTAAACTTAAACTCTTCCACGAGTAAACTGAGAGTAAAGTAATGTTTTTGTATGAATCAATAACATTGCAGTATGATCGAGAATTCAAATATTATTCTGTTTTGATCAAGGCCAAAAATATCGTTAGTTTACAACTAAAAGGCTATGCCAGTTTTTTAGGAACACAGTTGGTTAAGTACGGAATATACAGAAATAAGTTATTTGCGGTCGCGTTGCCGGCTGACAATCTTTGCAAGCCTCACACAAAATATACTACTACTACTACTACTAGTACTACTGCTACTACTGTTACATGGCACACGCAAACAGCTGCCAGTAGACGACAAGTCATTCATACATACAAACGTACGTTGCGTGTCACCAAGGCAACACAAACACGACACAACATAAACAATTGTCTTGTGTTACGTTGGGTACACGACGTGCGACTGACTATGTATAAAACAAATACGGAGCAATATGCAAACAACAAAATATGACCTGTAACTTATTTGTATATCATGCTTTCTGTGAACTCAACACGGCACATTGTTGTAACGTTTGTTTTGGGGAATGGCGTGTGGGGAATGTGGCGTTTATAAATAATATAAACACTAATAATCTACATCATGTAGTATATTGTTACGACATTACAGAACAATCTACGTGATTGTCGAATGTGCCAGAAGAATTTCGCTCTAATGTATGTGGCATACGTGACTCTAGACGTATTCCCGATACTTTTCTCGAAGCCACCAGCCGCGCGGACCGTGTCAAGGCCGCAATTAATTACGAAGTACACACTGGCGCTAAGACGTAGTTTCGAAAGTTTTGGTCTGTGAACGGAGGTATAAATACATGGCGGCAGCGGCCTTAGTTTTCAGTTATAGTCGCGATATATTAATGTGTGCGTTCAAATGGTTATTAGTGAAGTGTTTAATAATCAGGCGGGATAATTGTAATACAATTGTGTTTAATATTATTTGACATTTTATTGCGCGTGACCAATTTCTATTCGATTTGTTGTAAGAGACTGTGTTGCTAATTACGAACTGTTTAACTATGAAAATTAAAGATGGTGATTAGTGACTTAATTGGTGTCCTGTATTTTGCTTCCACTGTACCTACGACGAGCGAGTAGACCGTCGTAACAATTTCTTATGACTTGTCTTTTTATCATATCTCTTGCTTCAGAGTAAAAAACAGTCACGGTATAAGATTGTGTGTGTGTGTGTGTTTGTGTGTGTGTGTGTGTGTGTGGGCGCGCGCGTGCGTGTCATCAGGATCAAGCGAGTATGCATCTATTGATATCTAAAAATTAACTGTTTTCTTATGCAAGTGTTAAAATTGTAATTAATATAAAAATTAATCGTTGCTGCATAGTTTATACGCGTAACTTTCTGTAAATCATTGGAATTTCACTGACGGTAAACACGACATTGTGAATTTTACGACAAGCATAGTGATTTAAACACTTACAGAACATCGTTATTATTATTAAAACATGACGTAAATAAACGGTAGCGACTGTTGTCGTCATTTGCCAATATTTCTATACATATTTTATCATACTGTACAGGCTACGTTTGGGAATGAGTCAAATACAAATTTTGACGTTGAAACACTTCCAACTGTTGTTCATGAGTAAGTAAACAAGAATATAAATATGTGGCAAGATTACTGGCAACATAAGAAAGGCTTACAAACATTTTTTGCATCTGTTAAGGAAAACAATTAAAACACTTATTGCTTTTAGTAATCTAACGGACTCTGCTTTACAATCAATGTACCTGTATTGCGGGGTGTGTTCATATTTAGAAAAAAAAACGCATAGCGAGCTGCGGGCAATCATTTGTCCAAAGGTTTAAGTTAAAAAAATCTGTTTCCAGTGAAGTTCAAGGACTGCGTTACATCTATTTTGTAGTTGCAGAGGAGGGAAGTCAGAACCTGTAATGATTTTAAGCCGGTGCGTACATTAGTTGTCCAGGGAATCCGACCGCAGTAGCCTTCGCCAAACTACGGCTTCTAAGAGTAAACAGACTTGTGCTTACTGCGCCATTGCGAAAGCCTGTCTCTGCTCTTGTAACACGTACAAACATTACTCTGTATTAAAACATCTTTGTGAATTCTGTGTGATTGGTAAATTTATCAACCATTTTATTAATAATTTCACTGCATTACTTTTTTGAATTATGACTTTAAATAGTAGTCTATTTGTAAAAGTCACAACGCTATAAGTAAAATACGTACATGCTATGCATCCTCATTGTGTGATATTTGACGTGGTACACAATCTAAGGTAGAATATATAATAACTGAAATACAGTGTCTAAACTGACTTCTAAATACGTTCGTTGTATTGGTACTTACACCAAAAAAGTAGTTTCTGAAAACCTAACACCTAATCTAATTTAGCATTCCTATAAAATTAAAATCCAGTCGTCAACGACCGAGGCAATGTTAATTTCGTAAGACATACGTCGGAAATTAAAATTGTAGATGTTTAAATTTTCTTCTCTACTAAAATTTTGTCATTGACTAATAGGATTAATGAATTAAAAAATATACATTTCTTCGACTCTCATTCCCACACACACCCACACACCCACACACACACACACACACACACACACATTTTCTGCCTCCTTTTTATATCGATAATAAAAAGATGTGATCAGTTTTTTCCAATAACAAATCTTGTACACACTGCGATAAGTTATGCGTTTTATTATTCACTGATGAAAAAGTAGTAGAATTAGTTTTAGACGTCTTAAAATTATCTCAAATGCGTGTTTATTTAGTAAAAAACATTTAAATATTTAAAATTTTTTCTGTCGATTTTTATTGTTACTGTAGTTTATAAAAATAAAACAGATAATTTTTTCATTAGATAAACTTTTAATAAAATTAATTTTAAAATATTTTCAGTTTGCGATATGAAATTAGTAATGCCACTATTTTATTCAACAAATCGACTCTTTAATCTCGTACTTAAACGAGCGTCTCAATAAACATTTTACTTAGTAAAAAAACCGTAATTTAATTAAAAGTAATATAATTATTGAAATCATGCTATAATTATGTTTGATATTAATAATAAAACTTTTAATGAAAATGTTAAAAAAAATAATGCAATGATAAAACAGTTATTATATTTTTCTGAAAAGTAAAGATTATTTTTTTACAGAATTATGGATTACGGTAGTTTATAGGCTGTTTAATATTCTAAAATGGTATTTTAAATAAGAGAAGTTATTAAAAGAATGAAATACCATTTAACTGGAGAAGCC
Organism: Magicicada septendecula; assembly: GCA_034769895.1. NCBI lineage: Eukaryota > Metazoa > Arthropoda > Insecta > Hemiptera > Cicadidae > Magicicada > Magicicada septendecula. Next base: position 903,685 of record CM068369.1, read on the forward strand.
AGGAAGGCAGTTTATGGTTTTCATTATGTTTAAATTAAACCCACACATAGTGTTACATTTGGAAGCAACACTAACCACTCTTAAGGCAATTGCACCTTAACGTTTGCCAAGTTACTGCGCAACCGTCTTCCAGTAGAATTCATGGGATCCTCAGCTCTCTGCAAACACTAATTATTTTATTAATTTCTCTTCAAAAATATCTAGCACGTGTTGGTTAAGCAATTTGTTATGTTGTGTCTGATTTAAAATGAACATTTCCTAATACAAAAATATTGATACTTGGCTTCACAGGTTTCAACGTAAATTATGAAATTTATATTTTAATTTATTATATACTGTATGCTTATAAATTATGTAAGGTAAAATGTCAATTAAAAATGTGTAAGATTTGTTATAAAATGTTAAATATACAAATTACGTATTTATTGTAAGTACAAATAAAATGATATGGCATACTCTAAACAATGAACTTTATAAAACCATGAGCTAAGAATGCTACAAGTAAAACACACTACTTTAAACATTTGAAACCTTGCAAAACGCAGTACACTTCGAATTCTAATTTGGTACCAAACTGCTATTCTCAACATGGCTATCAAAACATACAGCACACAAGGGTAAATTCATCAACGTCTTGAACCCTTACATTTATCAAAATATATAAACACTTTACAAATTAATCATCATCATTATCTTCAAAACACAGCATAGGCAAGGTGCTGCCTGTTCCATCTTTAGTCAATCTTTAGCTCTTTTTAAGCAGAATCCTTAAATCTCTGCTGTCAACTGTTTGCAGATGGTTGACACCCTCGTCAAAATGTTTATGGCTGCACTAGTACTACAATAAATACACGCCATTATATAAAATATTGTAATTTTTTTTTAATACCTATATTATGTAATCAGTATACCTACATTTATAAATCAAATTTATAAACAAATAATGTATAGCCTATTTATAAACGAATATTATTACGGCTCTTGAAATTGTTTACAGGATGCAAAATAGTTTTGTATTTGTAAGTGTCGGAGTTGATGTTTGATCTGATCAGCGTTGAAGAGTATATGCTCAGCCACCGCAGACTTCTTCGGCGTGATGATCGCGTTCCCTTTGAGGAAACCAAGATCTTATCCTCGGAGAGTGCTTACTATTCTCGGCTGCACAAAGAGTCGGTGGAAATCTTTAAACATGGTATCGTCGCAATGAATACGAGAGATGGGATGCGCCGTATTAGCAAGGTGTCTTTGCACGCAGTGCAAGTTTGCAACATCTGGGTCAAACCCAATGGCTGCCTGATGATAAACATAATTTTTGTTCAGTAGACTGGTGCCTAATACTAGAGTGGACAACCGCCGACGCGTTAACGCAGAAAGTGGGGGAGAACAAAAACAAAATGTTGATTAATTAAGTCTCAAGCTCAGCAAGCTGATGTCTTGAGTCGTCGGTCTCTTTCCGCGAACAGGAGAGGACAATGCCTCCTATAGAATACGATTTGGCATGCTGTGCTCCTGATGCAATCAGAGAGCACTTGATGTTGCTTTCTAGCTTAAATAGTGCTGACATGGAAGCCTATATAAGTGTTACTGAGTATATTATTTGAAACCCAGAGCGAAGTTCAGGGGCATCGTGCTGAGGCTGTAATGCTGTTAAGCTTTGCGTACATGTGCCAACGTTATTAGCCAGCCGGGGTATTAGGCCGCAGCAACCTTTGCTAAACTATGAGCTTAAGTTCGCATCCACTAAACAACTCCCAGTTTAACTGAACCCTTTAATATTATCGTTAATATTTTCTTAATGTGGCACTGTGTGGTGTATTGTGTCCCACCGCCTTAGATAGGATCGTCCTCAACGTCTAACAATATTTTATCAAAAACATAATGTGTTCTACAGGATACAGATACACTGTTTCCGAGCTCTACTTGCGTAACTACAATTTCGATAAATTCGTCAAACCTATACCAAAGTTATTTACATAGAAGACAATCAAGAATCTTATAATTTTCTGCACACCTTTTCTTTATAGAACATCAATTTTTAACTAAAATTTGTATTATAATACTTAAAATATTTTCTTTTAAAATTAATAACAAAAGTGTTTTAACATCTTCATTTTTCTGTAACCGACAAATTCTGTGACATGCCAAAATGCGTATGTCATGTGTGCACGTGGGCGTGTGTGTGTACGATGTACGTACGTATATACATATGTACACATGTTGACAAGATATGGCCTTATGTAAGTAAATCAACTGTTTATTTAATATGATTTTCTAAAAATATATATTAATATTATTGAGAACTCGTTCTAAACAATAAGGTAAGGGTTGTATTGGTAAGAAGGGTAGCGCTGTTGTTACAAAATACATGGTTATAGAATGTCTGGTAATATGGCATACACAAACAACGTAACAAAATCAAACACACAGAATTGATGTATGTAAACAATAGAAACCACAACTGAAATTGTTGTCCAGCTGACGACATCTTATAATCCACAGTTTAATGTCCTACTGAAGACGAACACGTTTCAACGTGCTGTTTGTAGTAGAAACTGTTTACAGTTGGCTGCGAAGTCTCCAGTTCCGACGTTACGGACGAGCACACAAACACTGGGAACAGGTTCTTCAGCAATATAGTCTTACAGTGGTTTCAGTGATCATCGTATAGTACAGAGGAAAACAAAATACAAGACACCAATTAAGTCAATAAAGACAGCCCAAATTAGAAAAAAAAAACATCTTGAGGTAAAGATATTATAATTTTTTAAATATTACATATGCATCAAGAAATTGACTGTAGCAAAAAGTGTTTGAATTAATAATATTATTGAGAAGAATTTTTGACTAATAAGGTATGAACTGTTTTTTAACAAAGGTCTGCATTTTATTACAGAAGACATGATTATATAATGTGTGGTAGTATAAATCACACGAATAACGTAACAAAGTTAAACAAAAAGGACAGAATTGATGTGTGGAAAGAGTAGAAACCACAACTGAAAGTTTTGTCCGACTGACGACATCTTACAATCCACAGTTTAATGTCCCGCTGAAGGCGAACACGTCTCAACGTGCTGTCGTAGTAGAAACTGTTTACAGTTGCCTCCGAAGTCTCCAGTTCCGACGTTATCCACACAAACACTAGGAACAGGTTCTTCACCAATATAACTAACGTCACCAGAGATAGTACAACGCTTCCTTTGGCGACGATACTGACGACAGTCAGCGTGGTGAACAGACCCACGGACATTGGGACATACATTCACGCGAAATGTACATTCGTTTGTCTAGTGCTTTCAATGACATCAACCATACAGTAATAGACAGACTTGATTGTTTTGAAATGGCGATTAAAGTCCTGAACAGGTATCCAACATTCGACAGATGACATAGAGATACTGTCACTGAAAGCGGGAAAGTTGGTCATGGCTCTGTTGACCATTCTTTGCCTAACAATGTACATCAGACATATAAATTGTGTAACAAACGATACAATCGCCAGAGAGACGATTAGTGATGGTACAAAGTCGAAACACAAATTGTTCATTTTGTCCTCTCTGTCCATTTCCTTGGTGCGACCGAGTTCGTCTGCCTTGTTTTTAAATTCTTTGAGAATCACCGCATTGCAAACACCCAGATGTATTAATAGATTCAATAATACCATATTTGAAATTATGTACACAGTGCACGTAATAAAGTTTATATTGTGAGGGACTTCAATGCCGATACTTTTCAGACTTGAGTCAACGTAATCGATGTTGTCCTAAATATCCTTAAATACGAGTGTATGTTTGTGTATTATGTATTTAACCTGATACAGTGTTACACACGCAACTCCAGCAATCCAGCCACAGTAATCTATTACTTCTGTGTAGCTGTAATTTAAGTAATACAATTGTAAATATAAAGAAGTCAGTGACATAAGTATAAACATAGGAGCGATTATGGAACAGTAGACGCTGGAAACTATGCACGTAATCTTCCTTTCATATCCGTTAACGAAAATGCCAAACACGTTGCATAAAACAGTAACTAGAAACAGTGAGGTGTACACGTTGTTTGCCATCATTGTTCTACACTTTGTTAAACAGCTAGAAGTGCCAATACCAAGCTGTAGAATTCTCGTAAGAAGCGGCGTCTCTTCTAATTGCACAAAGTGAGGACACACTGTCTACAAGGTTGTATTGATTACGCGACAGCACGACTCCGTTTATATAAATATTGACAGCTGAAGTGACGTAACAAGCTGTAATGTCATGTCAGCTGTTCGCTAATTCCACTAGAAATAAATACACTTAGTGGCTGATAGAAAGTACTCCATATTGTGTTCATAAGTGTGTGTGTTTGTATAATATTACGCAACATTCTTTTTTATTTGTTTGTTTATCACGTGGTCTAACAATACTGACGATTTCTATACTTGTATTTAGGAATATAACACGCTTTTAATAGATCGTTCTTTTGTGATGCAATTTTTCTTTCCAAGCCAAACAATAAAGCATTATAAACACAAAGATGAAACTTTTATGCTGCTACGTATTCTCGGTTCTCTTCTGCGGTATAAAATTTTGCACTTTGACTGAACCGCAACAAAAAATTAGAATCGTTCGAAATGTAGCTTTACCGTAGAATACTGTGCATTTCATGGACAGCACATATAACTAATGTTGAAGTTCTTAGAAACATGAAGAGAGAAAGGGATGTTATTAACACAGTAAAGATCAGAAAGCTTCAGTGTTTGGGACATCTCATGAGAAACGAACAGATATTTTACTTATTGCAGTTTATACTACAAGGAAAAGTACTTGGAAAGAGAGGAGTTGGGCGACCGAGAATCTCATGCCTGAGAAATTTCAAGACCTGCTTTGGCATGAATACAACTAACTCGTTCCGTGAAGCAGGACAGAAAGCTAAAATAGTCTGTATGATATCCAACATCCAAAACGGTTAGGAACTATCAGAAAAATATAAAGCATCAAAAGTCCTAAAAGTTATGGAAATACTCCATTGACATTTTAATTAAAGTTGTAACAACAGTAAGTTTACAACAAATAATTTCTAGTATCAATTTTAAGTTGATGTATGCTTCTACAGATATTAGTAGGTGTGTAAAACTTATATTTAATCTTTTTAAACAATATACATAACTGATATCAAAAGGTAAAATTTTCGGAAGCACAGCTCAGAAGCTTTTTAAGGCAGTTCATAATTTGCTAGAAGTGTTAATACATGTTAATTTTGTCAAATTATTAATTATATAGGGCTATATTTAAATAAAGTTTTCCGTAACTTTATGACTTACAAATAATACTACTATTTTCTTAAAATTTAGAAATTCTTAAAATGTTTTGGCATATACTGCCTCTAATGTTATGAAATTATGTTCAGAGTAAAAATTACATTCCTATTTATGCTAAAATTACCTTTCATCATGTATCCGGCATTGCTACAGTCTTGTTAATTTTTAATATTTTTTTGAGCCCGAGTTTGCTAAACTCTTGAAACCTCTATCATCATCATCATCATCATCATCATAATCTTCACGGATTAAATACAGGATGGTTTGTTCCGGTCTCAAATAGGCAAAGAATAGAGCTGGTCCCTCCAGCGCTTCCTCGGACGTCCCACAACCTCTCCGTCTCCTCGGCTTATAGTTCCATATTTGTTTGGGGATACGGCAGTCATCCATTGGGCATATATGTTCCCAACAATTCAGCCGATACTGGGTGATCCTGTCGAGTATACTCATAATATTCAGTTCCTGCCGTATATCTATGTTTCTTCTATAATAATAGAGAGTATACCCTGCCGCATGGCTGAGAAATCGTATTGCAGCCGCTTAGATGCAACTGGCCTGGCCTTTCGTAAAAGTCCAATTCTCAGACCCAAAAAGAAGTGTGGAGAGCCTTGTAAAATGTTAGGCGTGTTCCTTTACTTGCTGACTTAAGGGTTCGCCTAATAGTCCCGCACACAACGTTTAACTTATGCAAGTTATTCGCAACGTCGCCGTCGTTGCATTCATTACAAGACACACTGTATTCATGATTCCCAGGTATGTATCCCATTATCTGGGACTGGGACTATGTCTGCATTATATGTTCCAGGTATTCAAAATTGCTAACTTTTTCCAGGACAGTACAACAACTTTTCTCCGTACGGCATCAGTTCCACGAAATGCCATCACCTTGGTCCTACGTGTGGATATCTGCAATCCACAGTCTTTGCAGATTCGATTTAACAAATGTATCCCCATCTGAAATCTGATTTAAGAGTCCGACAGAATAGCCTGATTGTCTGCAAACAACAAAGTCTCAATTGTAGAGTGACCAAACATAAAATGTTCTGGAAGACACATCTGCCAGTTTACCTCTGTGTGTGTGTGTGTGTGTGTGTGTGTGTGTGTGTGTGTGTGTGAGTGTGTGTGTGTGTGTGTGTGTGTGTGTGTGTGTGTGTGTGTGTGTGTGTGTGTGTGTGTGAACGTGTGGTGTACCTGTATGAATGTAGTATGTACGTAAATATGGGTGTAAAATACTTAACCTTTCATGGTTGGTGGGACATATATGTACCAATTTTTGTTTTTTTTTTCTTTGGCTCAATAGTATACATTTGTCCCACCTTTGGCTAGTAAACATTAAAAAAATATTGCACTGTTGTGTAGTTACGATGTTGGTAGCAGTGGCCATATTTAATGACAGTCTGCATTGTTTTCGAACTCAGAAAACAGGTTGCAGAAGGGTACAGGTTTGTTAAATCGAATCTGCAGAGACTCTAGATTGCAGATACCCACACGTAAGACAAAGGTCCTGGGACACGTAAGACGGTACTGTCCTGGAAAAAGTTAGCAATTTTGAATACCTAGGCTACAGTGTGTCTTGTAATACAAGCAATGACAATGTGAATAAGTTCCATAAGTTCAACCTAATGTGCGGGACGATTAGGCGAACCCTTAAGTCAGCAAGTAAAAGAACACGCCTAAAATTGTACAAGGTGATGGCTCTTCCCACATTTCTTTATGGGCCTGAGAATTGGACGTTAACAAAAGGGCAGACCAGTCGCATCCAAACTGCTGAAATGACATTTCTTAGGCATGTGGCAGGGTATACTCTCCATGATCGTCGAAGAAACACAGATATACGGCAGGAATATTATAAGGATACTCGACAGGATCGCCCAGTGGGAATTTGTGGGAACATCCTTGCCGAATGGATGACTCCCGCATCCCCAAACAACTATGGAACTATAAGCCGAGGGGACGGAAAGGTGTGGGACGTCCGAGGAAGCGCTGGAATGGCCAGCTCTAATCTTTGCCTATTTGAGACCGGAACAAACCATCCTTGGTTTAATCCCTGAAGATGATAATGATGATGATGATGATGATGACTGAATTGTTTTGGAGGCATAACCTCTTCAAATTGTATAGTTTTTTGGTTGTTACTCCACTACATCAATGTACAATGAGTAAAGTAAATTGCTTTAACCACTTTATTATTAGATTTAGTTCATATCTACATTAAATATTTGATTTTTAGCTAAGTATATAAATATATTCTCCTTCTTCTGATAGATCCTATCCGTTTCGGATGTTGTACAAACTATTTTAACTTCCTGTACTGCTGCACGGTATAAATCAGTTGTATTCATGCCAAACCAGGTCCTTAAATTTCTCAGCCATGAATTTCTCGGTCGCCCAACTCCTCTTTTTGCAAGTACTTTTCCCTGTAGTATGAACTGCAATAAGTAAAATTGTGACGATTTAAATTGTACCAATAATCAAGAAAATAAAAAAATTAAAAAAATTAAGGTTGCGAGCTCTTAAGCCATTTAAATCTCACTGTATTAATATAAAATACCTGTATGTACTCAGTATGAGAGGAAGCAGTAATTAGTTAGTTATAAGATACTCTAATAAAAAGGATAAATTGTAAAGAGTTATTAAAATCGTATTTAACCCTTTGCTTGTAAGCAGGCGCTGTCATGTTGATTCCAGACTCGACATGCTTTCAGAGTCTTGTGTGAGTTAGAATAAGATAAAAAAATTAATGTTAATAATAAAAAAATCTGAAGACATAAATAGTCGCTAAAACAACTGATTTAAATTATGTATATTTGTTTAGGGATAGTTTGTATAAATAAAAATGTTAACTTAAATATAGTTAGGAACTATATTCTCGCGCGGAAATTGTCCCACTAACTTTTGCCCAGTACCAGGCGAAGGGAGCGGAATTTCTCTCTCTTGCAATGGTGACTTCGTACAGTATAGACGTAGGAGCTGTGCGCTTAAAATATGTTAACGATATTTTGCTTCACCTTAAGATGGTGTACCAGATGTAGTTGTTTAAAACATCTGGAGGTGTTAACTAATATAGTCATGTAAATAGACAAGAAATTTAAAGTAAAAAAAATCGAAACGTAAAAAAGGAGTGTAACACAAGATGACTTCGTGCTTCAACAAATAACAGCAATTCCAAAGTCATACCAGAAGATGTGAACTATCAGAAGCCACAAACTCTACTGCACGTGACAGAATATGCAGATCAGGACATCAGGGAATCTACAAGATCATCGTAGATATCTACACGACATATTGTTCAACCTGCGAACTTTCGGAGCCCTTTACAGAGGAAGGCCAGACCGAGATGACGACGTTGCTGTTCCTGTTTCCCAAGACGGATACCCCCAGGACGAGTCTTCTGCATACCAATTAAAAGGTGACTCGATAGCCTGTCTATCGAGGGTTACTAATATTTGTCACACAACACTTCTTGAAAGAGACTTTTCAGAAAATATCAACTTTGTAAAGACTTATAAATTAAATCTAAGAATTTCATGTAACTATTCTAACTTCATACGTTGTAACAGTTTATATGCTAATGTAGAGTAATATAATTCAAGCAATGATACCATTCTTCCAATGGTTGAATAAAAGAAAGTCTTGCAAGCTAATATCATGAAATAAGTATAATTAAAAGTCTTAATTACAGAAATACAGAAAGTTGACCCGGATCCGAGGTATAGCTATATAAAATCAAGTTTGATCCCAAAGTTTAAAGAAACCTTTCAATAATTTAATAATTGAATTAGTAATGTCATGGGATCTGTCAGTAGATGTTTTTATTTAAATGTTAAATAAAAGAGAAGTCTTCTTGTTACACACATATGAGGAGTGCTTAAATCAATTGTATACCTTGCCATTGTTTCCTTACACAGTTAGTAAGTAATTTGTTATATTAATTATTTGTGATCAATTCTGTTACAACGTAGGCAGCCCATCTAATTAACGGAGTTTAATTACGAGGGGTTCCCTGGATTTGTAACGCGGCGAAAAGCAGTTACAGGAATGCGCCACTCTGCTTACATGTAAAAAAATAAAAGGGTGATTGTTTACAGAGTGTCACAAAAGTGTGCCACTATGCTAAATTTTATAAAGGTGTTTTAAGCAAACAAATTGCATCATTCAAAAAAAAAATAAAGGAAACAAAGGAAAGAGTTTTAATTGTGTATATAGTGTCACAAACAAAATTGCATTCACTATGCGTGGATAAATTGTAAGATCAATAACTAAATATATAATATTGATATATGCACTCAGAAAGTTACTTTAATAAATGTAATGTTCAAAACATATTTAATACACTATTAAATAACGTAATATGTATTAAGTTACGTAGATGGTAGAATGTATAAGTAAAATGTCATTAGCGTCATACAATGTAAAATGCTATATGCAGGTTCCTACCGGCACAACCTGCATAATTCGATGTAAGTACTTGCATACATGAATTGTGACCAAACATAACAGTTTTGGTCAACCGAACAATCTGTAACAGGTTTGTTTACGACAATCTATGACCTGTTGTCTCCTGAATCATTCTGCACAGTGTATGTCCAACTATCTAGCTTACATACACTAGTATGTGTTATAAACAAAATTTGATTAAAAATAACTTTGTTAATAATAATAAAGTAATTAAGTAGAACTTCGTGATTTAAAACTTGTGAACAAAATAAGTAATTATTTAATTGAGAAAAGTTTATGAATGAACGGAGCCAAAGTGTTGCCAAGCGTAGTAATAATAAAAGTGTTGTCTAAGCGGAGTAATAATAATAAGAAATAGATCGTGCTCCCCTTCTCTTGTTTAGAGTACGTATACAGTAGTTGTGTTATTCAGTCGCTTTGTGTAGAGAGAACAATAAGAGTAAAACCCCCTTCTCTCGCTGACACGCGCATCCCTCCTTTGTTAACTAAATACAGAGGGTAACTAAATATGTAGGCCACCCTCTGACCTACATTCCAGAAAACAGCTGATCGGCTATTTAACCTTGAAAGATATGTGTGTGTGATTTCTGTCTCTCCCTTAGAAGAGAAGTTGTTCTTTTCTAATTTGTGTAAATTGATTACTTATGAATTTATTATATGTATATGTAATATATGTGTAATATACTAGTATTAATTTTAAGTACGTGCTAATGTGTTAGAACAAAATGGCCCAATTTAACCCGGATTGGTTATTAAAAGGCGAGCTGTCTTTCGAAGCCCTTTTGCGTGGACTACCCCATGCTGATGTAACAGTCGCGGAATTACGAAGGTCAATTCGCGAATGTGGATTTGATGCGCCCGTGCAATTAAACAATCTAAGCCAACTCGATTATGAAAGCGAGAAAGAAATTTGTAATGCCAAGTATAGTGAACTATACTTATTGTCTCAAACACTCCAAGACGAGAAATCTCCGGCAACAATTTTGCGGACTACCCAGAGAATAGAGCATTTAACCAGGCGAATAAAAAATTTGTCGATCTGGCCGAATCTCACAGAAATACCCGTTGATGTACAAAAGCTAGCAGACGAAGCTCTACGCCGCTTACCTTCAATTATCAACGATTTAAGACGAAAATCCGACTCATTCAGGATGGACGAAATAGAGAAATCATTAATGAAATTACACATCTCCCCAGTACAATCCACCACTACTGGTTTACCTCCGCATAACTCGGATCGGAACTCACCTATCGTATCGCAAGTGCAAGCGAACCCAGAACCAAATACTGATACAGATGTAAATCCCCCTCCTCCCGAGCATTTTCAGTTTCGTCCCGGAAATAATGAATTGACCACCACCCCCAATGAATCCAATCTCCCTCATCGAGGAATTACACCTATGAATTATAACGCGGATCTGTATGGTAAAATGACTCATCCTGTGGAGAAGATTTTAACCGAAGTCCCTTATACAGATGGTTTAAACGTTTCCAAATTACTAACATTTATTAGTTATCTTCTTCAGATAAAGGATCTACAGCAGCTGAATGACTGGCAAATTTTACAAGTTCTGTTACCAAAGTGTAAACCCCCGTTAAAAAATCGTGTGCTAGAAGCCCTAACCTCTACTTTCCCAGTAGAAGAGCTACATAGCTCTTTAATAAAATACTTTATTCCCACCGGCATCTATGAGGAAATAAAAAGGAAGACAGTACTCCGAGTACAAGGACATCAGGAGAGATTAGCTCACTACATCTCCGATATTAGAGAGTCCTCTCGACTACTACGTGTAAGCTGGAATGAAACCCAACTGGTGGACACCATTTTAGTAGGCGTGTCACCTGAAGAAAGATCTCGACTATCATTGATGAATAGACCCAATACAATTGCTGATCTAGAACAGTGCAGTATCCATTCTTCAAATGTATGGTACTCAGATCAAATTAGAGAAGCTATGAAAACCTCTGGAACTAATAGACATCAATTGCGAGCACTACTGCCTGATGTAACAACCTCGTATGAAAGACAAGTTTCTAGTAGACCTCACCATGTGCGCAAAGCTGGTAAGTTAACTGTAAACCCAGATAAAGCGGAAACCAAGTACCCACCTCGCAGAAAACCCACCTGTTATAATTGTGGCAAATATGGGCACATAAGAAGAGAGTGCAAAAGTAAGCCATTGGAACGGAATAACCCCAATTCAAAAAACATGTAAGGCAGGGAGACTCGAAAACCTGTGTCTTCCGCAGCTACTCAAAATTGGGTAAACTAAAAGAAACCAATAATAATAATAAGAATGAATTATTCTGTAACCAAGTGAAAAACTAAAAAGGTGCGAAAGATATCGACCCCTATGTGCGAGAATTTCGTGAAAAGTGTAATGCGATTAATAGATGTAAATGGAAAAAAAATCTACTACCATTAATACGAGTCGACTTAGGCGTTACATCCCCCATCGCCTTAATTGATTCGGGATCTAGTAGAAGCTTAATCAGCCAAGAATTAGCGGACATGTTAGCTAAACATCATCTAGTAAAACGGAACCAACCTGTGAATATAAAGTGTGCTAAATAAATATGGTGATTAAATAGACGATAGTTCTAGGTGCGTTTCTTAAATCCTCAAAGTAGTTTAATGAATAATAAATAATAAAGTGAATAATAATAATTGATTTAAATACTAGAGCTAAATCAATCCTAAGTTATACTAAAATTGTGTGAAGTGTAGAAGTAAAAAAAAAAGAAAATAATAATAAAAGTTCAATTGCATATTGTAAACACTTCTCTGTGGTGGCCAGTTAGAGAAAATAAAAGCGTGTTCAGTATTGTAGGAATTGTACTAAGCAACCCCGAACGCACCCTTCCAATTGTGATAAACCGGTGCTAGCCTGAACAATTAAAAACCACCCCTAGTGAGTATGACAATGCATTGTGAAGTATCTCCCCTCCCGCATAGTTTGTTTAAGTATTGTAAAAACAGATAAAAGAGAATCATATTCGTGAGATTCCGCTTCTCTCAAACCAGTGATCTAAAGTGGAGTATGGGATCCTCTTTAGATCACATTAGAAATAAGTTTATGAGATATAATCAAGTAGTGATTATAAATGTAACGTAACAGGTCACAACGGCGCCGACTGAAAGGGTAATGATAGGGCAGAAATGTGCCAAAGATCATTAATAAATGCTGAAAGCTAACTTGATCAGTTAGAGTAAGCTGGTGTCAGTCGGGCCGGGATGTTGTGAGTTACGGATAAATAGGGATCATTCCAATCTAAGGTTTGGAAATTAGTATTAAGATTAAAATGTAAGTTAGTACTTAAGAAGTAAGAAAAAGGGAATTTCACGAAGGCGATCATTTAAATGAACAATGTCATTTAAAGAGAATTAGAAAAAAACAAACTGTGCACTAATAATAAATAACTTCACACACTGACACTAATCGTACTCCCAGTCCCCAATAGTGAGTTAGACTCAAAAGGCTTAACCGTAGCGTGCAATTTAAGCGGTGGAGTCTGTGACGATTTAAATTGTACCAATAATCAAGAAAATAAAAAAATTAAAAAAATTAAGGTTGCGAGCTCTTAAGCCATTTAAATCTCACTGTATTAATATAAAATACCTGTATGTACTCAGTATGAGAGGAAGCAGTAATTAGTTAGTTATAAGATACTCTAATAAAAAGGATAAATTGTAAAGAGTTATTAAAATCGTATTTAACCCTTTGCTTGTAAGCAGGCGCTGTCATGTTGATTCCAGACTCGACATGCTTTCAGAGTCTTGTGTGAGTTAGAATAAGATAAAAAAATTAATGTTAATAATAAAAAAATCTGAAGACATAAATAGTCGCTAAAACAACTGATTTAAATTATGTATATTTGTTTAGGGATAGTTTGTATAAATAAAAATGTTAACTTAAATATAGTTAGGAACTATATTCTCGCGCGGAAATTGTCCCACTAACTTTTGCCCAGTACCAGGCGAAGGGAGCGGAATTTCTCTCTCTTGCAATGGTGACTTCGTACAGTATAGACGTAGGAGCTGTGCGCTTAAAATATGTTAACGATATTTTGCTTCACCTTAAGATGGTGTACCAGATGTAGTTGTTTAAAACATCTGGAGGTGTTAACTAATATAGTCATGTAAATAGACAAGAAATTTAAAGTAAAAAAAATCGAAACGTAAAAAAGGAGTGTAACACAAGATGACTTCGTGCTTCAACAAATAACAGCAATTCCAAAGTCATACCAGAAGATGTGAACTATCAGAAGCCACAAACTCTACTGCACGTGACAGAATATGCAGATCAGGACATCAGGGAATCTACAAGATCATCGTAGATATCTACACGACATATTGTTCAACCTGCGAACTTTCGGAGCCCTTTACAGAGGAAGGCCAGACCGAGATGACGACGTTGCTGTTCCTGTTTCCCAAGACGGATACCCCCAGGACGAGTCTTCTGCATACCAATTAAAAGGTGACTCGATAGCCTGTCTATCGAGGGTTACTAATATTTGTCACACAACACTTCTTGAAAGAGACTTTTCAGAAAATATCAACTTTGTAAAGACTTATAAATTAAATCTAAGAATTTCATGTAACTATTCTAACTTCATACGTTGTAACAGTTTATATGCTAATGTAGAGTAATATAATTCAAGCAATGATACCATTCTTCCAATGGTTGAATAAAAGAAAGTCTTGCAAGCTAATATCATGAAATAAGTATAATTAAAAGTCTTAATTACAGAAATACAGAAAGTTGACCCGGATCCGAGGTATAGCTATATAAAATCAAGTTTGATCCAAAAGTTTAAAGAAACCTTTCAATAATTTAATAATTGAATTAGTAATGTCATGGGATCTGTCAGTAGATGTTTTTATTTAAATGTTAAATAAAAGAGAAGTCTTCTTGTTACACACATATGAGGAGTGCTTAAATCAATTGTATACCTTGCCATTGTTTCCTTACACAGTTAGTAAGTAATTTGTTACATTAATTATTTGTGATCAATTCTGTTACAACGTAGGCAGCCCATCTAATTAACGGAGTTTAATTACGAGGGGTTCCCTGGATTTTTAACGCGGCGAAAAGCAGTTACAAAATCTCTGTTTATTTATCATGAGATGTCCCAGATACTGAAGCTTCTTTATCTTCACTGTGTTAATAACTCCCCTATCTTTCTTCATCTTTCCAAGAACTTCAATAATAGTTACATGTGCTGTCCATAAAATGCTCAGTATTCTACGGTAAAGCCACATTTAGAAAGACTCCAATTTTTTAGTTGTGGCTTCAGTCAAGTCCAAGATTCTGCACGGTAGAAAAGGACCGAGAATACGTAGCAACGTAAAAGTATCATCTTTGTGTTTATTGTTAAAGCCTGACTTTTGAATAAACTGCTCATTCTAGTGTACACTACTCATGCCTTTTCAATTCTGGTCTTTACTTCTTGAGAGTGGTCCTATTGTTCATTGACTATAGAACCAAGATATGTAAATTTGGTTACGCGTTCAACTGCCCTTTGGTTTATATTAAGGGTGCCGTTTGTGTAGCTGTTCTTAGACACAATCATTAGCTTCGTTTTATTAAAATTGATGTATAGACCATATCTACGGCTGCTTTCTGTCACTCTATTCATTAGTTGTTGCAGTCCCTCTAAGCTATCTGCGAATATGACGGTATGATTCGCATAACGTCGGCCTATGTTATTTATTCTCTCACCATATACATTTTTACAGTCTCCAGATCGCTATTATGATTAACTTAAGAATTTTTTACCTTGTATAATCCACTAGGCGATCTCAGTTTTTACATACAACATGTTTCAGGGACTAAATCCCCATCTTCAGGTAGAGTAAAAAATTATTTTTCCCCTAATACATAGGGGTCGTCGAAATGATTAAATGTTTATACATAAAAACACACGCACAAAAATCACTGAATAAATTAACATATAACACAAACACATGAACACGTTAAAAGCGACTCGGTGCACCGGTCGACCTCCGATCGTCAACTCAGTGATTTTTGTGCGTGTGTTTTTATGTATAAACATTTAATCATTTCGACGACCCCTATGTATTAGGGGGATAATAATTTTTTACTGTACCTGAAGATGGGGATTTAGTCCCTGAAACATGTTGTATGTAAAAAACTGAGATAGCCTAGTGGATTATACAAGGTAAAAAATTCATAAGTTAATTATTCTTTCACCGTTCAGAGAGATTCCCACATCGTATTCATCTAAAGCTTCTCGAAAAATAACTTCCGAGTAGATGTTGAATAAAAGCGGATATAGTATACATCCTTGTCTTACTCCACGCAGAATCTGTATCTCTTCAGTTTTCTCTTAACTGAAGCTTCAGGAAGGTAATAACTGACACAAATAAATATACTGGAAACCTATGTTAGGGGATTTATACTACATAGTTTATTACTCGCTTACAAATGTGTTGATGAGGCTAGCTTTTCAGCGTAACCGTGACGAGCGTTTCTGGTTTGCATCTGCCTGTAGATTGTTATTTACCTCAGAGACAACACTATCACTGTCTCTGCCACTGAACAACGGTGTCTGTTCTCTTGTTGCTTAAACGTCAATCTTAACCTATGGTTGTTAATGTGGAATGAGTTTTCTCTTGATTTGCTAATCTCTTCAACTTCTGGTAACTGTCGGCACTCATTCTGACACACACAACTGCAAGCTCTGCACTTTCCTTCTTGCTCGTTCTCAAAGCCAACTTGTATCACAATAACAATGAAGTCTCATAGTACCCAATTATTATTACTAAAGTTTAGGGGTTTTAACATTCTTAATTTTTTGTTCACTCGGCTGTCAACATTTTTATTATATAATGTAGCCGTCCAAGATATATTAATTATCTTCCTTTAACAGCACATTTCATAAGTCTTTATATGCTGTTTACTTGTTTATTAAGTTATGTTGTTGTATTCTTTTACTAAGATCGTGTAAGACAAGAAGATTTATATTTCCATTTAAATTTATATTGGCGTGCTATGCACCATTTCAACGCCGTCTGTGCGTTTGGCATGTAATGTTGTACTGTTTTCTATCACCATCACCCTACAGATCCTACTTCTTTGCTTACGTGTCAGTAAACATCATTTCAGTTTTACTTCCGTTCAGTTTCATCTTGTTCAGTCGCTGTTATTATAATATTTCTCCATTATCTTGTAATCGTACACTGTCCTTTCATGCCGTCATTTAAAAGCGATCTTATTGCAATCCTAACCTTACTTTGTCCCATGAGTACCTTCTGAACAAGTTAAATATAAATATGCTGACCTTAAAGATCCCTTACTCAATCACCATCGGAACAAATAATATTTCTCAAATACGAGGACCAGAAATCCAGAAAATAAATTTTTCTACTTTATTATAAAATGCATATAACTTGGAAGTATTTTTGTTTGTTATACTCCCTTCACACACACACAAACACTCAGTAGGATCCAGGTGCGTGGGTGAGCTAGGAAGAGTTAGCGGGAAAACCTTTGAAGGTGTAACAGGCAGCACTTTGCCTCTGCTGTGATATAAAGATGAAGATAATAATGATGTTATAAAAATATTTGTTTATACAAAGTCAAGTGAGTACTAAGTTTTTACACAGTCCTTGTTCCTACTTGGGTCCTTGTCAAATTGTGGCCCCGACTTTTCCAATCCCATAGTCTAGGAAAGTGGGATCCTTTTCTTTCTACTTGTACCTCTTGCCTAACTCTTTCATACTTCTCGAATTTTTGTCTTCTATGTTAATTGAGTTCAGGTAAAAGGTGAGACTGTCTAAGCTCAAAATCCGAAGCATAGTGTGGATGTGCTAAATCTGTCATATGAATTGACACAGACGTTTCTGTGTTTGACTTGCAAAATGAGGACGAAGAACAAGCACTATTGTATATGGGTTTGACAACATGCCTGATATATTATTTCAGCACTTAACTCTTGATAGGTATTCTCTATCAGCAGAATGTTTACATTTTGGATTATTAAAGAATAAATTCAGCGGCCATAAGATATCTAAGGTCACTGAAAGGCAGCGTAACTGTCCCCATATAACGAAATGATATAACATATTGGAGATTCGCTTTGGAAAAAATGGCTGAAGATAATTTTATTTCCATCCTTGACATCTTTATCCTCCGTCTTTCAGCAGCATTCCGGAGAGGACTGTATCTGCTCTTTGTACTAATTCTGGTCTCGTATTTACATAATCCTACGTTCCACATACGCTTTGTTGATTTCTCCGCTCTTCGCTATCCATACTAAATGATGTATAAAGACATTTCATATTATTGACTCTTACTTTTGCCTCCCATTGTATGCTCTCTGAAGATTTTTCATCTAAGGTAACTTTATCCCTAAGTACTTAGAAGTTGTTATTCAGTACTTGATGGTATTCAGTCGTATCCGATGAGTATGTTTGGAACGTGTGCATGAAATAGAAAGTAACGGGTTATAAAAACCGGACGTACTCAGAAATGATACCACGGGGTCGTAAAGCACCCATACTGGGTGTCCTGACCCTCCGGTGTTCATGAGTTGAGGAATGGTTTCGTGGTGGCTGTGGTTGACCCAGGTATTGTGGATTTTTCCTACAGCTTGTCTTTCAGGGAGTTCTGGTGGGTATTCTGAGTTCCGTATGGACTTTGGTTTTCCTCCTCTTGTAAGAGCTTCTCCGATCTTGGTTCGCGTCTTCTTCGAGACTCAGACTCCGTAGTGTACACCCAAAAATAGAAAGTAGTGCAAGACATAAAAAGAAAGAGGCAGATCTTAAAGTTATAAAAATTCTTAACCGTATTAACAACAAAACTGTGATAGAAAAATTACTTGTAATTTATTAGTGTGTTACTTGTACTTGTTTACACTACACTGGTAACAGGTTTTCATGTAACTATAAGTACAACTAAATTGTTGTGGCACTGTATACAGCAAGTGGTCATTCTCAAATGACTTTTTAAAAAATGACTGATATGAGAGTTACTTAACTAGAATTGTGTTTAAAGCATCCATATTCAGAAGTCACCATCTAACATTTTTAACATTTTAATATTCATTTATAAATTAAACCTTGTGTTTTTTTATAGATACGAAGGAAAAATTACATGTTGTAAGTTTCTACTGTTGACAATGTTAAAACTATGGTTTAATAACTTTACGCCTTAGTGAGACGCTTGTTAATGATAATAAGGAGCCCGTTCTACAGGTTAGAGTTAGGTGCTCATCCTCAGGCAAGTAAAGTACAGCTCGGGAGCGACACTAGACTTCTAACTTGGCAACCAACAAAGTTTGTAGACACCGTCACTGCGACCTATGTTGCAGCAGTTGGTGTTGGAATTGCATTAGTTTGGCGGGCGGGACGTGACAGATGTGGTTGAACTTCTGTGTGTGCCAACGCCTACTCTTGTGACGTCAGTCAGCTTTACTGACCTATTTCCTGTCTGCGGTCACTCACACATGACATTACGTATGCGCCGTTTACTTGAAATTTACATAAAGTTTGTCTTTCTTCATATACACCGATAGTGGTCTATCTCTGTATCTTCTGCCGAAGTTCAACGTGAAAGTCGTTCACAAAGGCGTCAGTGTGTTGATGAGGATTTTCACCACAAACAGAGTGCCTTAAAACTACTAGTGGAAAGTATGCAAGTTCTTAAGCTTTCACGGTCGGTTTTAGCATTTTAAAAATTACTGTTATCAGCCGGGCTGTTAGGGCGTGGACCACAGTTTAAAGTGGTCAAAAATTTTAAAAATTTATAATTTTTTGATCAAGAGGTACGCTCACACACACACTCGAGTTAACAACCCAGGCCAGAGTCGTAAATAAGAACAATTAGACACACGTCAGACCCGACGCCAGTGAAGAAACAATGAGGAAACGTCCGACTACACGTAACAATAGAAATTGGGAACATCGTTGACAGAACGAACTCAGCTCAGATTTACAACACCAAAACAAACCAGACAAAAGACAGAGCCCGGTAGCCCGGCTACGCAGAAGTTAGAAGGAACACATGCTGTGGGGTTAAGTTGTAACGCGCGTACGTATGAATGAGATACTTAATAACAAAGGGTGCAGAGAGGTTTTGACGAAATGTAGACAATGGGACGGGTATTCAGTGAATACGAGATACGTACTCGGCCCAGCATGAAAACAAAACAGGATGACAAGTCAGATTTACAACTAGAAATCGTGGGACCAGTCCAGGGATGACGTCCAGCGAAGAGTTGGTAATTGACGAAAAAAAACGAAGTGACCGAACAATAGACCAAACACTGCAGATTGTTAACAAAGGCAATAACAGAGAGCCTCGACAACAAGGAAACAAAGGATTGATGGACAGGCAGGCAATTGCTCCACTTTCCGAGAAACAACGCAACGTTCGTCGCTGGGGTACTTGGGGGGATGTCCAACGACCAACCAGGATTTGGCATCTTCCAAAGGAACTGATGGAGAGAGTAGTGACGGCTTGGACGACGAATCAGGAAACCGATGACCGTAGATCTGCAAGGTGGAAGGAATTCCTGAACCTATCAACGACGTGAGAAAATTGCATTCTGGTAGAGGGTGCTTGATAAAAACTGTTTACAAGGACGCGGAGCGGAGAGTAGTAAGAGTTATAGTTGTTGTAGTGGTAGTAATAGTTTGACTCGGTAGTTTTTACTCAGTTCTTATTCCGACTTACTCAAATTATAAATCAGTTAGTCAGTCAGTGACGCAGTTATAACCAAGTCTCGGTCTTAGTCGAACTTAGACATTTCAATAGATCATCCAAGTTACCGAACTTACCGCAGTAACACGCAGTGCGAATGTACATAAACATCGTTAAAAATGTCAAGTGTATACGAGAAACTTTAGAATACGTTCGGCATGCATATTAAGCATTACGAGTGAATTAACACTTCGACAGTAGAACATTTTGCGACAATTTCAGACATTATGAAACATTATCCAATCATAATCATTCCAATTTTGAGCACATGAACTAAGTGGATTAACACTCATGAACACTAGTGCACACACAACGCGCATCACGTCCAAGGTAGACAAAAGTATCTAGCTAGCTGAATCACGCTTACAGTAAACACCTAATCAAACTACACCAATAATAATGATTGCATCTTTACTACATAAAACTGTAAAGACACTTATTCCAGGCGGATAACTCCGGCATCACACTACACGGAACGCGAGTGGGGATTATCACGAGTTAAAGTGTCAGTGCACATCCATTAACAGCAGTAACCATGTACATGGAACCATAAACGGATAGGATACCACACCGATGGAATTGTGGATATGCTTTTCCAAGTTAAGTCCTTATGTTCTTAATACTAGTTAATACTTACTACTGCACTGTCTCTTTTCAAAGAGCTACACCCCGAGAAAATCTATATAAATCGTAAACATATAAAATATAATAATGTTAAATAGTAAAGTCAATCATCTGAGGGCATTAATGAACGCATTTACCTTAGAATGAAGTATATTTTATTGTTTATTGTTTCTGCATATTTATATTATTGTGTGTTATATTTTATAGCATTGTATGTCTTGTTTTCAGGGAACAACGAAATGAGTATTATGATTTATGTTATTACGCGTTTTGTTTGAATGTATTTATAGGACATAATTTCATCTGTATATCAAGAATTTATTTATTCAATAATGTGTAATAAATAAGTATTTATTGCGTTATGTATACCTTGCGTTCATTATTGCAATCAACCTCAAATAATTAATTTGTCATGTTTCAATAAATTCTGTCTTATTGCTTACAACGATAATTAAGAGTCTCAATAATTATGCTAATTAACAGTGAATACACTCAACCACCCAGTAAATTGTCAGAATAATATATTTGCGTAATTATATTGATTTGATAAATATTCAACTTAAGTGAATAATTTAATAATTTACATAAATTAGCATAATTGAACTAAAAGTTGTTGTTCTTAAAAACACTTTCAGTCCCACAGTAGGACGCCATCATCAGTGTCGAGATTGCCACGGTGTCCGCCAACTCAGGCAAAACACACTGTCACTGTCTCATCTCTGAGCTGATTTGGCGGACACCGTATCAATCTGGGCCTCATGATGGCCTCCGATGGTGGTGTTGAAACGTTTGTCAATAACGACAAATGTGGACCACGGCCTAACAGCCCGGCTGATAATAATAATTCCAACAAGTACTGTCAAGTTTAGCAATCCGTCAATCCACCAACGCAACGTTAGTAACAACATTTCCCCTTAGTTTGTAACACGTTTTACAATGATGATACCGATGTACAGTGATAAAATCACAAAATAAAAATAAAAAGAATACCGCAATTCAGTAGTGAAGAACACGATAACGTACATTCCGAAGCATAGAAATCAAAAGATTAAATTGTAAATTGTAGAAGAATACAAGTAAAACTGGTATCTAAAGACTATCAGCTAGGATTTTGAGAAGGTAAACGACGGTGAGCGCTTGTATAAACTAAGTTATTGAAATTGGACTTCAAAGACTGTCAAAGTCAGTAAGAAACTGCCGACTTGGAATGGTCAGTTGTAGCAAACGACCCAATCTGCAGATTCTAATCCAATTGTTAATTTAGCAAACCAGTAGCCAAAGGAGACCAGTTGACCAAGGAAAACCAGCAGTGAAGGTGCATGGACGTATTTACGGGTGGGACGAACTGGACCGGACCCCACAGAGGGTCAAAATGTTGACGAATTTTGTTATTCACTTAATTTTTATTCTATTTTATTTTATTTTTGTCAGCTGTGTACGCTAATATAGTGGTCAATTTTACAAACGATCTCTTTTAAATACACAAACAGGTTTATTACACAGTATTAGGGTATACGTTGAAGTATCAAATACAGGAACATCAATTGAGTCAATAAGTGGCTTTTAACAATGTTTCAAAACGCTCATTATTACCATTTACTTTAATGGGACTGATTTCAAGATGTTATCACGCGTTTTTCTGCCACATCAAAGACAGTAATATTGGTTGGTGTTAAATTGGTTTTTCTTTAGTATGCAGCCGACCTGACCCCGGACCCCAAAGCCAAACTCTAGATACGCCACTGAGGAGGTGGAGATGAGTATATGAGAGTTAGTGATTTGGGACTGAAAGCTTAATTGAGAGGGAATCCGAAAAACTTCGGGCAACATTGGATCCTCTTTTGTGATAGCCGATTTGATGAAGTCGTAACGAGAAGAGTCTCCACTAGAAGTCGTAAGCATTGTAGGCTATCTGTGAATCCACAACTTGATTTCGTGTTAATATTTTAAAACATGAAACAAGACATAAACTTTCCGTAAACTTGAGTGATTTCTATTCACTGGAACTCACTGTTCGATGTTGTTTTTGAGATTAATCCTCCAAAAAATTAAGGAGGGCAGGAGGTTAAAATATAGGGGTGAAAGTAGTAAATAAACCGTGAGGTATCAAATTAAAAACAACGTTGATCAAAATGTGAATGTAGAGTTCATTTTTGTAAATTTCAACATGTCGGACAGCGAAACCCCAAAATTTGGTTGGAAAATTAATTAAATTGCAAAAATGTATGTAGAGAATCAAATAAAAGGAAAAGTTTAATGAAATGAGTTTTGTGTATTGGAATGTAAATATACAACTTGTAGAATCCCAATATTCAAAAATAAGATGAAAATGTTAACAACATTGCTAACTACGTGTGGAGTACCAAACTAAAGAGAACTGTAACCATAATCTGAATAGGCTTACAGTTTACACATTTAGACATTTCAAAACTTTTTGAATCCAAATTTCTAAAAAAATTATCTAAAAGTATTCGGGTGTCAGTCTAAGTGGAAATTTGACACAAATCCAATTGTTTCGAAACTCTAACAGTTGTATGATTTTTTCTCTACATTCGTTAATTTGCTAAAATAAACAGTAGTGTAAACGGGATTTTCGTAACTTTTCCATACTTGAAAAATTTCAAATATCAAACTCATTTAATAATATAAAATGTCTACTTGTTCTGCAAAATCCACTCAAATAACCTTCACCATGAAACGTAGCTCTTATCCACAAGTCACCATAAACGATGCCCTCATACCTATAAAATCAGAAGTTAAATACCTGGGGCTCCATTTGGACGACAAATTAACATTGAAAGCCCACATTCAGGCTAAGAAACAACAACTCAGGCAAATGTACTGGCTCATAGGTAAAAAATCTCAACTATCTCTCGCAAACAAAGTCATCATATATAAAGCTGTGCTCAGACCAATCTGGACTTACGGTATAGAATTGTGGGGCTGCTGTAAACCTTCCAACACAAAGATTCTGCAGACAGTTCAGTCAAAAATCTTGCGCTGCATAACGAATGCTCCCTGGTTCATCTCTAATTATACTCATCACAAAGACCTCAACATTCCATACATTTCTGATGTCATCAAGATGCACGCCGCTAAGTACAGGTACCGCAACATGGGACACAGCAATAACCTGATCAACGAGCTCCTCAATCCATCACTGGATGTAAGAAGGCTGAAGAGACAGTGGCCAGATGACCTGACCCGGTGAACGTGGTAATCATCGCTGGATGGTTCCCACCTCAAGTGACGACTTATACATCACTTTTACTTATTACTCTGTGAAATGAGTAGATTGTAAAACTGCATTAAAAAAAAAAAAACTTGTTAAAAATAGTGAGCGAGTTATGCAGCAAAGGGAGCTTACGAGTTATGTGACGAATGTAACTTTTTAATAATGTTTGCCCACTTAAGAAACGCATTGAGTCATTCGCGCACACACATTAGCGTTAACCAATCACGATTGGCTACAATCGATTTAAAGCTGCTGAGCTAGAGTTTGTTCGTCCCAACACACTTTATACTGTGACTGTTGGTAACAAATGGTAATAAAGTATTTTTTGCTCAGAACATAACACGTACACTCATGTAAACAACTTACTAGTTTCTGTGTTGTATGGGTTTCCGCTGGTAAGTCGCTAAAGTAGTTTCCTTATAATAATATAACGGCACCATCATTACTAGTGCTGCACGTAGTCATTAACAAATCTGGCAGCGTTACATGCAACTGATGTGACGGTGCCATGACTACGTTATGGTTTATTATAATTATTCCCTCAGCAACAGTCAGTAACTGAATGTGTAAAATTAAAGAACAGTGTACATAACACAATAAATATCTACAGCATTATTGAAATTACAAAAGTCATAACTTCATTATTGATTTTATTTAATGCTTTTACTTTCTTTCTCTGTGTCTCAACATATCATAAACTGTAAAGTATAGCAAAATCAAAACGAAGTATTTGTAATTTAAGTGGTTTCTTCCTGATTCCAAATAATGTGGCTAACGTCTATATTACAGCACACCAGCCGTGCCAATAAATCAGTATCAGGCCAAAACGTGACGCGTCCGGTCCGATACAGAGAAAGGAAAAATTAACTGTCCGTTTAGATAAATGTTACCGCTTGGTTAATTGATTTGGCGAACCCTCTTGTGCCGGATACAGTCAGCTTCTAAAAGTAGATTTACTTTGTGCCTTTACAAACAACGTCTTGGGATCGATGTTGTCCAATGCTTAGCTTAACGTTCCGCTTTTATCCAATCGTTTTTTCTTCCAACAAGTATTATATTCATATACACCAACTTTAATTTCGGATTTTCCTTAGTTTTGTTTGTGAAGATATTACTTTATCCAGTTTCCTCGGAAGATTGCTCTTATACGTCCATCTGAATGTCTTCCAATTTTCTATTGAATACTAACTAATTTATTCATCATATATCAATACAGGTAGAGATCCTGTAAACCCTCCTCAATGTTAATACTAAGTTTACCTATATCCTTGTTATCCAACCGATCTGTAATATTAAAACATTTATCACAGACTTATTCTCCCTTTTTCTGAAGAAAATCGTGTTGGTCATTTCAAGTGGACACGTATTTACTTCTTTATCATGTTTTACGTTAATTCAATTTGGCTCTCCGAATATCATCATCATCATTATCTTCACAACGCGTGCTGCCTGTCCTGTTTTCAAAAATTCTCCAGTCATTTCTTCCTGGGTCTACCCACACACCGGTCTCCTACAGGTTTGTACTTCCAGACTTGTTTTGCCAGCCTGGAATCTGACATTCTTTCGAACTGTTCTTTCCACGGTCGTTTGCAATCTTTTAATTTTTCATTCAAGTTAAAAAACTTGTTACTCTTCTCGTATGGCCTAGTTCTTTATACCTCCAAGTTTAGACAAGCTTAACTCCTCTTAAGAAATCAATTTCCGAGACCTGTATTTTACTGTCTTGTTTCTTGGTTGTTGTCTACGATTCACTTCCATAGGACAGAATAGGGACTGCCATAAGTTTGTAGAATTTTATTTTTTATCGGGGCGTACCTAGTTTCTAAAACTTTGGTTGATTGTCGCACACATCGTCTAGAAGTTAACATCAACATCATAATTCGTATCATAGCCAATATGAATTGCCAAATAATTAAAATGGCTCACCTGTTCCAGAATTTGGTTGTTAATCATTATTTAATATTAATCTTGTCAAATCTTGTAATAAATTTTTATTAACTTACTAATATCTAATGATAATACAATGTTCAAGGCAATCCACGTCAGGACTCTGCCCACACTTGTCGTGTCCTGGAAACAAATAAACAAGTTTAACGAATTTGTCTGAACCTCGTAGATCTGGAAATTGTAAATGTTGGATGTACATTACGGCAACAGGAATGTAGTGATGCAGTGTCTGTCTGTGTGTTAGACAATTATAGTTTTCTTCTTTTCTTCCCCTGGTACTCCAGTCCGTAAGGACATTTGACTTACCCCAACAGTTTACAACGCTAGTTTCCTCTTGTAAATTTTTCACCTAACTAAGAATATTACAATCTCGTCAAACGCTGCCCCACTAGAGGGTTGGAACTTGATTGTAGAAGTACACAAAAATCAAATTTATTTCTATGGTAGCCGTCAGACTAAAGTGTTAAGTATTCCCGTCGCTTAAGCAAAATCATCAACCTATCTTTTTGAAACACATATTTAGAATATTACATTTAATATGGCAAATTGGATTGTTAAATTTATAATGATGCCTATTTAAAATAGTTTTATAAAGCCCACTAACCACTATCCAAACGAAGTGCGGAATAGCAGAAAACTCCACTTGACTCTTATTAACAAACGTCTACTTAGTCTACTGTGTACTTTTCTAGTGAGTCAATCAGAGAAGCAGCAGTCTTATTTACCCAATACTTCTAACCTGTTATCTACTCTAATACTTCGTTTTTTATGTGGTGTTTATGTATTGTAAAATAGACTCCTTTGCCGTTTATGGAAAATGTGAACCTAAATATAATTGCATGTGAAATGTATTTTTTTAGTATTCAGGACTTAATGCTTGCTATAGTTTTATGGACATCGTTAACAAATAAAAGTACTTAAATATAGTAAAATATTCTTTATCCTAATAACAAGTTACATAATGTTGTGTTAATGAGTTATAAGGTAACTTTTAACTGACCAGATATAAAGTACGTTTACAATATACCGGTCACCGTGTAAAGCTAGTAAAGGATAAAGTGATATAGTAATATATACTACGGATAGTACCTAGTAAAGGATACTTTGAAATAGGAGGAAAGGAAAGGAAAGGAAAGGAAAGGAAGATGATAAATGACACAGGAAAGTATCATTAAACTAATTTAAATTTTATCTGAGACCAAACGAAATGTTGTGTGAAACGTTTGACAATATCTCGACCATGATAAAGCAAACATAAATAACTCTGTAAGGCCTCATTACTCGAATGGAAGGATAGTAGACCTATCCTCATCTTCCAGAAGAGAACAGAAAGACAATGCACCAAGGGCAAGTACTAGGTCCATTATGATCTAGAAACTATAGAATTAGGAAAGTAGTTATAGGGTACCAGACAAGTGTTTAAGTACAAAATAGCCGAGGTAATCAAATTGTCAAGCCACAGTAGGCCAGATAATGAAATAATGTTGGCAAAGTGAAAGACAATTTTATAAAGAGATGGAAGGTTTGTCGTCGCAAGGTCATCCATGGCTGAAACGACAAAGGACGGAAGTAATGCATATGCACATTGGGACGTAGTGCTGAAAGAAGAAGAAGAAGAAGAAGAAGAAGAAGAAGAAGAAGAAGAAGAAGAAGAAGAAGAAGAAGAAGAAGAAGAAGAAGAAGAAGAAGAAGAAGATTGTTGTGCTGTGCGAACGGTTTACGATGAGAGACACTGTAGACAATACCAGCATCAAGTTTGTGAAGTGATACGTTTTGTTTTGTCTAAACATTTCAAATGACAGTAAACAAAAACAAGGGCGCCTTTGATTTACGGCCTTCTTCACGCCGTTTTTCAACCTGAAGAACATACGGGTCACCTCTCAGCGATGACAGATAGTTGAGTGGAGAGAATCGTGGTTGCGAAAAGTAGTGAAAATTAGCTATTCGTGGTTTCAGAATGGGTTTTTTAATATTGTAAAGTTTGATAATTAGAAATCCACATTGCGACAGAGAAACGTTCTTACAAAATATTGTTTGTGTCATAAATGGTAACATGTACACGCAAACTGAAACATCCGACTTCATCTTAAACAGTTTTGTAACGTTTTGAAAATAAAAGGCCTGTTGGAACATTGTCAATAAAGTTAAAACCAGGGTTATATAAGACTGGCAGCGTAAAGAGTTAAGGAAAAGGCTGGCTATGACCTATGTACAGAGTGTAACATATTCTGCTCAAATCTCGACATTGAATGTATATATTGTACAAATTTGAACTACTGGAGACGTAAGCAACACGGATAATAAACGGAATAATTTAAAAATATAAAGTAAGGATTGTGTTGCTTCATCCTTTGAAGAAAGGGCTGGAAATTATTGTTAGTGAGGAAAGGCAAATGTCGAAAGGTGTAGAAATGAAGAGTATTAATTGCCTGGCAATCTGGTAAATAGAGAATGCAGTACTAGTGCAGAAATAAATTCAACCATAAAGCAGGCTATTAATTTACTTGAAAATTGGGAAAGAGAAAATGAATTGCATGAGGAAGGGAGGGTGGTCTGATCTATTAACATTAAATGTTGATTGGGATAAGGATTGGGCTGTCATGTGAGATTTGGCACTAACAGCCAAAATGCAATTAATTCGTTTAATAACTACTATTTAAATTTTCAGAATGACTTAACGCCGTCAACACTGCAACATCATTCACGTGAAAATGTATTCACTTTAGTATGTCAATATGTTTTAGGACGAAACGTTTTACAATTCGTTTACCAGAGAAAATTGCTTGCTACAAATTTCCTTTGTTTGCCAGGAGAATGTGTTTTCCTCTTGTATTATAAAACAAAATATCTTACTTTACCGGAGAAAATTAATTTAAAAGTTTACGTTGTCCGTAATAAAAGTTTTTCTCCAAACTGTCAGTAATCCAATTCAGAAGACTCGTTGTTTCCCTCAAACACTTCTCCGTGTGCCACTTATCTACAGTTGTCTGACTGACAAGACAACGACCTACTTTGGCAAAACTTACATCGTCAACTTGAATACGTAGTTACCGTGTATACTGTCACTATATATACACTAAACCATTACACTGGGTTTAAGATATTCACAGGTTCGGTTTTCGGTACACATGTGTATCATCTTACAATGTGTTATATTCTCTTACCAGCATAGTAACGGACTTTGTTAGCTAAGTATATTTTTATTTTACAAAACATTCACCAAAAACGATTTTTGTTATTGTTTACTTTTATTATTTTTAGTGAAGGAGAGTTACCGTAAAAGCGATATTTCTTTATGAAATGAAAATAATAATATTGCTACGACATTATGTAACGCCCTCAAAATGTAAGCAGGTACGTAAATGTTGTACACGTTCCTCGGCTAGCCGAGCAGGTGCAGTGTCTCTGTCAAGTCCGTGCAATCAAGTAACTTTGAGACTGTTCAAGTACCCTTAACTTCACAAATTATGCTGTTACACCCCCAAGACAATGGATAATTATTCTGGAATATACGCGAGGCATATATAAGCAACAGCGGCCGGCTTGGAAGTTAGCTACACCAGGCGTTATTGTATAGTGCGGATCAAATAGTTGTTGCGGATTAGTAGAAAGTGATTATTGTGTTATAATTAGCGCGTAACGCTTTTAGTTGACATTGTTATTGCATCTTATACGAAAACGTAACTTGAATTATTGTATGAGAGAATCTTGTTGACTACAAATTGTTATTTGTGACTAGTTAGTGACTTCACTGGTGTCTGTATTTTGTTTCCACTGTACAATACGAAGATCCATAAAATCATCATCAGCAAATACAAAAGTACAAATACTCCAAACGTTGCATATAACACTTCTCATAAAAAGTGAAGTATATGTAGAAACGAAACTTTGATATGGAACCAAACAATACCGAATACGTTGAATGTGGAGCATCAGGCAGAGAAAGTGCAGAAATATGACGCAATTTGGGAAGACCAGAAATCATATAGCGGATTTATGGGAATATATACATCGGGTTCCAGTGGTACATTTGTTTGTCGTGATTTTGGTCTTTTTAATGGTAGAGACAGTGTCCAGAGATATAATGCTTTGTAATTATAGAAGCCCTCGTCAGGAGCATGACAGGTAGCAGTTCAGCAACTAAACACGACAAAGTTGGAATTACAGTGACTGCTAATTCAGATAACAAGATGAACAACAATTCATCAAGCTTACGATTGTCGTACCTACACACTGCTGTAACACACAATAAATATCACCTGGTTAACACTGTTGCACTAGATAATACAAGGCACCAGTTACAGATGTTCGCAAGTCATTGTCCCGCAAATAACTTTATAAAGAACTCTGATAAAGTACACCAAATCGCAAATCGCCATCTTTATTCTTTCTCATCCCATTTAGATTACATTCTCGATTTACATTTTAAAGAGTGGATAATTTAGAAAAAGTGTAATGTTGATGAAGCTGTTGAAATTTCCTGTGAGGCCTTCGGTCTTCATCTCTGTCATATTCACCTCTGTCGCTAAGCTGTAACATTAGTTAGGAAACATTTAATGGTATTATACACATAATGAGGAGCTCACCTCTTCACACCCCTCCCAGCGTTTGCAGGAGGTTATGGAAGCTTTGTCGAACCTCACGCAGAGTCTGCGAACAATTGCAAACTATGAGAATCGATTATTTTAAGTCAACACATACGGCCTACTATCAAATATCAAGACCATAATGTCGAGACTATGTCGGTTGTAATTAACATGTGTACACCAAGTACGATAATATCGCAGGGACCATTAAAATTGTCATTATATTCATGGTAATACACACTGTTAAAAATTTATGCGCTCTCAGAGAGTACAGATCGCGCCCCGTCGCGCCTCAGACTTCGAACTTGCTTTAGTTGAAAATATCGGCGCATGATATATTGCAAATGTGTGTGTCGTTGGGACGTGAGTGCCCTAAGGATATGGTTTCTCTGCTAGCGGAATAACCAATAAGAGGCCAAATATATTGGCTAGCTGATAGTAGTGTTTTGCCTTATAAGCAACCCACCGCGCGCATGCGCGCACACTCTGATGCGCGTACACAATGCCATATATATATATATACTATCATTCTAAATTGTAGTAAACGTATGTTGTGGTAAGCTTATATTGTGGAATTAACATCATAAACATCAGCATTACTGTTGTTAATACTACTTCAATCAAATGTACAACAGTCGGAATTAACAACAACTGATATTAGTCGTGATTAATTTTTTTTATTGAATCTAAGTAGTTAAGTTTTTGACATGTTTATCTACAATAAAAAGCAACGGCTACATCGACAACACTACGAGTTGCGGCACCATTGAAGTTGACAAGCTGCAGTTAACGAGAAGTAATTGTGGCAACACGCGGGAAACTTGGACATAAAATGGTAAGCTCATAGACAAACTATCCGTTTTAATTCCGCTTTTTCACTTCTTTTTTACATAGATGGCGCGTTTCAAAGCATATATTTTATCATCAGATCGTAAAATATCGCTCGTAGGTGGTCGTTATTAGTTAAAAATCCAATATCATTATGAACTGTATACGCATCAGTAGATGTGCACCTATTCACATTTAGTCGGCGACTGCCACTTTACGTATCGTACGAGGAATATCGGAAAAGGTTAGTATGTCTATTCATACAAGAGACTTGGATAACGTTGTAAACATGCATGATAATCTCACCTTGCTAACGGTACAATCTGATTTGTGCACATAGACATTGTCGGGACAATGCCACGATCAATAAAGATGACATTGTTACACCAGGGGTCTCCAAATGTTATCCCTCCAGTCAACGGAGCTAAAATGCTTCTCTTAGCAAACATTTCCTCACACGTGTATTGCAGTAACATCTCTTCTAAGTTCGCTTAGTTTGCACTACGTACAGAGAATCACGGATTCTGTGCAAAAGAATCACCTACGTTACAACTGGAAGGATTTTCAAAATTATTAGTATTGCACGCACTTGGGTTTCAAGATGGCGCTTTATAGTAGTATTTTGTTGAGTAATTCAGAGCTAACGTCAAGCAATAAATTCAGATTAAATAGTTTCAATCCATGTTGGCTTAGTTCAGTAAATTTAAAAAACATTTTCTAAAATACTGCTGCCATCAGTTTGTGTTTCAAAATTCAGATTGTCGTTCGGTAATCAGAAATACCAGAAACATCCAAACGACAAATTTTATATTTATTGGTAAAATGTTTCTAAAGTATAATAGTGTGAACTGTAAAGTTACAGTAGTTAAGCGTTACGTTTTATTCCGTTGATAAACTCTATTGAAATATTCAGGTTCAATACAAAAAGAAGGAACCAGTAGGTCACAAAATCACAGCGCCAAAACAGAGAGGCGCGCAGATTTACAAGAGCTGGCATTGGAAGAAATCAAATACTTAACGGGGTTGACAAGTCCTGTCACGTTTAGTGGATATTAAATTAGGACAGATCTGCGTAGCAACCACAGCGGACGGAATGAGGGAGATGCGCCTTCAACCGTCTCAGCTGTTTTCTTGTAAATTGAAATGATTTTTGAACTTAACAACATTTTATTGATAACATCTGTAACAAATAAGTTTTAAAGCATAATGATTTTAATTTTTTAATAATACTAATAACAATATGTTAAAAATTAAGGTACGTGTCAATTTGCATGTGAAATAAAAACTGAGGTTTAAATAAAAACCTTTGCTAAATTTATAAAATGATTAGCTAGGAGATAATAATAATTGAACATTAAACTGTAGCTCATTGTGTTGCGGAGTGTGTGGTTTCCCCCTTCTTACTGCTTTTACGTATTATTACTGCTACTTAGATAAAGGAAACAGAACTTTTTTACAGCTGTCTGTTTTAAAGCTACGACGAATTACACATTATTAATTGGCAATTATTTATTCTACTTGTACTGTGTGGGTGGGAGGATATTGTAAAGCATGCGTGGGTTTATCGAGTACGTTGCTCTGGGACGTATATGTACTTCACAGCTAGAACCTCTAACGATCGCAAAGATTATTTTAACAAATTAATATTAATACACTTGAACGCAGTATGTGTACTTCAAAAATCAAAATTACGTACCTACCATCTGTCTGTATTGCATTGTAGGCCTACTGGATAGGATACAGTAACGTCTCCCACCGAGGAGAACATAAAAACTCCGTCAATCCAAGTTTCCATGGAAAAATCAGTTACTAGATTCATCAATATATTGACAGTAACACTGTTTTATGCAGTTGCTCGTGTATTTGTAACCTATGCCAGTGCGAATGTTCTTATTCGAGGCTGCAACATAGAAAATGTTTTACCTGACATAACTAAAATTTTCTGATACTGCTTATAAAAAAGTAAAATATATAATATAATATAATAAATGTATGAATAACATAAATAAATAAAATATAAAATAAACAAAATAAAATAAAATTAGAAATTAAATATATAAAATACAAAATAATCAAAATAAAGTAAAATAATATTTGTTTGCTTGTTTATCGTAGTGAACGAGTTATTCCTTAGAATGAAATATAACAAGAAAAAATGTGATAGACAAAATAAAATTATTTGGTACTATTGGATGTATTTTCTGACAACTCTGTATAAAGATGTTTAAAAGAGTAGTTATACAGGCCATTCCTCAAACAATAGCAAAAAGCATTTCTCAAACTAAGGGAGACTTATATTCAAATTCAAGTAACATGCATTTGCAGCAAAGTGTATACGTAATTGTAATGTCAGAGAGTAAACACAAGAATATTTTAATACACTGATATTTCGTAAGCGTTAAATTCGAATTGTAAAGGCGGCGTGTATGTCTTACACACAATAACGTGTGGGTTTTTTCTCTGAACGACAACGCTTTATGTGGTTGGCAGTGTTTATAAAACATCGGATTATATTATACATCAGACACCCAATACCTGTGTTGACTCCACCACAAACACCGTAGGTATGTTGGTGACAGAAAGCTTTCCTCTAACCGTTATTTATAACAGCATTTCTACCAGGCGCTTCTAAGGCGTATAAGAATTTATGGAAGTCTGCAAACAAATATGTAAATACTCGTGTCTTCTGCAGGCTTTCACGTAGACTTACTTGTTTTCTTGATTTTCTTTAAGTTGTTAATCCGATTTATAAATATTTAAGCACGGTGGTTGACTGGGCAGTTTGGTTTCCATGTAAAAAGCAAGTACTGTATTTGAAGGCTTTAAACAAATTTAATATATAAATCATTAGTTCTGCCTATTACAACTTTTAATGTCATATCGTGCTCATTGTAATCAACTTAACTTGGAGAGACAGTGATGCAGTAAACAATGAAAAGCCCGAAAATGAAGGCACAGCGCGTAGCATATTGGATCCCTGATGGGCAGAATGCTTTGACTTTTATATATCGTGTAGTAAAAATTATTTGTTCAATAGTGATCAATAATAATAGCTTCTGTCATCAAAGAGATTAAATAAGTAATGATGAGATGAAACTACTACTTAACACTAGATGTATTACTACAACATATCTCCACACGTTCTTGTATTAAGTACAGCCATCTTGTATTACCACAAGGGTGCAATATTTCCTGTTTCAAACCCTTTGGTCTAGTGAGGTCTAATTGACAAAGTCAATTAGACAGCGTAGAGCGGCCATCGGTATCCAATTAATGTTTTGTTCACTGCCACCATTGACAACCCTCTACACCAGTTAACCTTTCTACATGAGTTATTTATCACCTACCTAAATCCTCGTTGTTTATACGAGGCTACTGATACAACCAATACCAGTCTGGCTATAGACTTTCTGCTTAGCTTCCATCATCACTGACTTAAGTTTCTCAAAAAGGTCTTCTAAATTTTTTTTTTTGTATCTGCCATCTAAGGACCACATGCCAATTTCAATTTTTTATTCTTTGTTCTTTTTTCCAATATTCTTTTATCTTTTCACTGTGTCTCTTCTACTTGTCTTCAGTCCACTTTGAACATGCGTTTTTCTCTCTCCTACCCTGGACTTCTTCCGTTTTTAACACTTTTCCCAAAAACGTTCTCTTTCAATTCCTTCTTCTGCGTTTATATTATTTTTTTCTAAATACTTTTCGACTTCTTTAATCCAAATTGGTGTTGCCTTCTTCCCCCACAGATATTTATGGATCTGTTTTGTTAACCTATTGTCGTTCATTCTACATAAATGTTCAAAAAAATAATAGTCTTCTTTTTCTCATTGTTTCTGTTATATTTTCTATACTCTGATATATTTCATCATTACTTCTAAATTTCCAACCCTGTAAAGTTTTCCATAGGCATAATATTTTCCTAATAATTCGTCTCTCCAATATTTTTAGTTTGTCTAAATTATAATTCAATGCTAGACATTCACTTGCATATAGACATTCTGGCTTCACTACTGAACTGTAATGCCTTATTTTTGCATTTTTAGATATGCACTTTTTATTATAAATATCTTCAGTTATACCATACGCTCTTTTCATTTTATAAATCCTTTCTTCTATAGAAAACTTTTTTAAACCATTCTCTTGAATTATTTCCCTTAGATACTTAAATTTTCCAACCCTCTCTATTTGACTAATATCGGTTAGCAAGAATTTTGGCGCATTTTTAATGTTCGTGAAAAATTTTTTTTTCTGCAGAAATTCTTAAATCTGTTCTACTAGCTATGTACTCTAAAAAATTAACTTGTGTTACTGCAGATAAAATATATTCAGAAAGTATAGCAAAGTCATCTGCTAATGCCAAAAAGTTTATTTCAATATGTTTGTTCCTTCCTCCCAACATTATTGTTATTCCATCTTCTAATATTATTTGATACCTTTTGACAGTATGAGAGTTTTCTTTTTTTGTAACACTTTACTGTGTTAAAATAGTTATTCAACGTGAAACTGTTTCGTTTGTGTAATCTCAGTTCCTGTTTTGTGGTAAAGATTTTGTTGGTTGAAGGCTCTGTATCCGGTAGGTTTTATCCAGGATTTTATCCAGCATACCTCGGCTATTTGGTACCGTGTGCGGACCTCAGATTTGTCACCCCCCCCGCAATAATACCCACCCTCCAAACGGCCAAACATTATCATTTAAATGGTACTCAGATTTGAGTAAGCTAATAACCGAATATAATGTTGTTATTTTCAACATAAATTGAGCTTTACTTTAAACAATGCAAGAGCAATATTTAATAACATAGTAACTACACAAACGCAATATTAACTATACTCGTGGTAGCCAATGAATATTTTCTTACATATTCAACTTTACTAGCACATGCCACTTACAGATACTGAAACTACACTTCAAAATACGCTACAATTGTTATCAGGATCAATGCAAGTTAGTAAATTATAAGAACAAATAGGATCTTCATCAATCAAAATACATATTTCGATTTAAAAACAGTTTAATCTCTTCAGTAATCTGACATTTGGTTAATGCATAATTCATTGTAAATACATAAATCATACAATGTTTCTCTATAAAAAATAAAAAAATAATATGTTATATTATACAGATTTTTGACAAATTTATCTTATTTCTACTGAATTCATTGGGGTGAGCGTGCACCCTTGACACACCTAGGCGAACTTCTTTGTTTTGCTTCAGATAATTTTTTTCAGAAAGTTTTTTTGTTTTTAAGTAATAAAAAATAAACAGTAAAAAACAATCAGTCATTTTAAAAAGCTAAAGAAAACTTCCGCAAAACGCATAATCGGGATCGGGCGAGTCTATGTCGGTCAACTGAAGTTGTGTCAACTAAATAGCAAATCATTGTCACACATCTGTCACATCATCTATCAGCGTTGCGTTGGTGCGCAATGTATTTCAATGCAGGTGCTATTGTTTTTGGTTATTTTGTCACGTTACAGCTTCTACATAATGCATGTAATATTTATAAATATCTAATACTCTAAGAACATTTAAAAGTAAAATAAAATATTTTTCCTAAATTGAAAAAATCCCCCTGGGTACGCCACTGGTTTTATCGGTGTTGTATACAAGGATTTGATCAGTTTTTTATATACTTGAAAGTCATACAGACATACACATGGAAACATGTGTTTGTTCTGACAGAGAGAATTACTACACTGAAAAATTACAGCCAATAGGAAACCGTTACGCCAGGCACTGACAAATAGCTGTCTGTGATTGGTTCTACGACGACGGTGAGGAATATTGCAGGGTATTTTTCACGCACGTGTTTGGTGGAATTAGAAACGTTCAATTTTAGCCTGATATGTTTATATTTTGGACGGAGCATATCAACGACTGTTTAATTAATGAAATTCATGGATTAAAAAATTTATTTTAAATTTTTATATAAAAAATTTTTTCTTGGATTTTGTTGTCCATGACGTGTCCGTTGATTAACTAATTATAAGTACAACACTACCGACTCTGAACACAAAGGTTTATTGTTAAAAATGTAAAATGTTTACCTTATAGCCTGAACCAGTTTTCGCTTATTATAAGCTTTGTTATAGACTCATAATATCACTTCGTCACTGAGTCTGTAACGAAGCTTGTAATAAGCGAAAACTGGTTCAGGCTATAAGGTAAAACTTAAAATTTTAACAATAAAAACTTTGTATTCCGAGTCGGTAGTTTTATACTTATAATTAGTTAAAAAATTTGCCTTTTTAATAATAATTAGTAAATTTCTGTAGCAGACAGTTTGTTTTATCAAACTGTTTATCACTTTGTCGTGCTTATTTGCTGAACTGCTACCTGTCTTGCTCCTGTGTCTACCATTATCAAGTCCTGAACCTCGACATTTCTATCATGTCGGGGTAGAACAGTTCAGCAAGTAACCACGACAAAGTTTGAATTATAGAGACTGCTGAAAACTGTTTATACGTTTAAACGTTACAAATTAATATTCATTTTAACTTAAGCGTACATAATTATTTATTTTTTCCACGTACATCAGTTGTATAAAGAGTGTACAGAAAAGCAAACTAAAAAAAAACGATAAGTAATGCGTTTTTGTGAAACGTTGTCTGGTATGTGATAATATATTTGATAAAACAATTCATTAGTTTATACTTGGAGTGATATTGTCTCTTATATTTTGTATGTCAATAATAAATTAGTAAACTTTTTGTCTACGCGTAACTCGATTTCTTCTGCTCAAATCGAAACCACCTTATTGGCAATATATTTAGTTAAGTATTAGTATGCTACGATTTACTTACTGATTAGCTTTGTTACCTGAGATGTTTACTGTTGTCAGGTATCAAACCTCTGTAACAGCTGTCCATGGCATGGTAACAGCTGTGTGTCTTTCCAATTGATATTCATCACTGAAGATGTGTATGCAGTACAAAAAACAATATAATATTGTTACGCCATTGCAGAAGGTTCTACAAGTTCCTTGCCTATCCCAGAAGAGCCCAGCTGTAATTTTTCTGTGCATACGTATTGCTATTTTGAGAAGAAAGACAATATTACGTGACACTTAACATGCGTCAACAATCGAGGCTGTTCCAGACTTCACCGGTCACGCACTGTGTTCAAGCCCACAATCCAATTACACTCTTATGTTTCGAGTAATGTTAACGCGTATTATGGTTTATTCTGGAACACTTGTGCTATCTATTTAAACAACGACAGCTGTCGCTTAGAAGTCAGTTTAAGTGGCGATTTATTCAAGTATTGTGTTACAATTGTGCGGGATTCTATTAGTAGACATTATTACTGGATATGGACAAATTTTGCTCGGATTATTGTAAAACTTGATCATAAACTGTATTTGTGATTAATTAAAGCTGGTAATTAGTGACTTCACTAGTATATTGTATTTTGTTTTCCACTGTACCATACGATGGTCGGTTAGACCGTCGTAAAAATATGTTTAATGGAAATTAATAGGTTTCCTAATATAAGGATCTATGGTCCTTAATATGTTTTGTAATTAAGCTCTCTATAATAATGAATTGAATATGTCCTTAATATCTTTTAAGGTAATACCTGAGAAAGCCTGAGTGATGGACTAAGTGTATATTCTTCTAGGCTATCACTTATTTGAGGTTGCACCATAGAGTTGGTCCATATTGCATCAAGAAGGAAATATGGAAACTCTCTGTGGAACGTTTAGAAGGAATCGTCGTCGTCGTCGTCATCATCATCATCATCATCATCATCATCATCATCATCATCATCATCATCATCGTCGTCGTCGTCGTCGTCGTCGTCGTCGTCGTCATCATCGTCATCGTCGTCGTCGTCGTCATCATCATCATCATCATCATCATCGTCGTCGTCGTCGTCGTCGTCGTCATCTTCACGGATTAAACCAAGGATGGTTTGTTCCGGTCTGAAACAGGCAAAGATAAGAGCTGGACATTCCAGTGCTCCCTCGGATATTCCCCACTTCTCCGTCCCCTCAGATTACAGTTCCAGAGTTGTTTGGGAATGCGGCAGTCATCCATTCGCAAAGATGTTTCTTCTAATTCAGCCAATACTGGGCGATCCTGTCGAGTATACTTATAATATTCAGTTTCTGCCGTCTAACTGTGTTTCTTCTATCACCATGTTGAGTATACCCTGCCTGAGAAATCTCATTTCAGCCGCTTGGATGCGACTGTCCTGGCCTTTCGTTAAAGTCTAATTCTCAGGCCCATAAAGAAGTGTGGGAAGTGTGATCACCTTGTAGAATTTTAGCCGTGTTCCTTTATTTGCTCACTTAAGAGTTCAGCTAATGGTTCCTCACATAAGGTCGAACTCATGCAAATTATTCACAACGTCGTTGCTTGCATTATAAGACACACTGTAGCCAAGGTATTCAAAATTGCTAACTTGTTCCAGTACAGTACCATCTATAACATATTTTTCCCATACGGGATCAGTTCCACCCGTATACGTCTTACACTGCGATATGATAGTAACATATCCAGTGGATATATTCACTACTAAATTGCCTCAAATAAGGACTAACCGGAGGTTTAGAGCATATAATATTTTTATTTTCGACTGAAATCCTAAGACTCTATACGCGCCCAACTTAAACGACCAAATTATGTCACAAAATATTGCATAGCTAGAATATTGTCAATTTCTTATAATCACAACGTTTCGCTGTTTCAAATGTCAATACGTTACACACGATTACCGCCTACACGCAGTTTAATGTGACTCGGTCGCGTTACAGCAGTTACAGTGTTTCCCTTGTGGGTCGTAATTCTTTTTGTATTCAGCCCGGTGAGGGTTGACAAAATCAATTAAACATTGGGAAGTGGCCACCGTTATCTCACCCGGACAGGATAATTTTTCTTTTTCCACCTCTGGTATTTATCACCCTTTACTGAAATCAGATTGGCGATTTATTACCTACCCTCTCGGAATGGGAAGGTATTGATATGTGACTCAGCGCTTGATGAAGGCACAGGTTATGGTTTCAACATATTTCAGCAGGCAGTTATCTACCTACATGTCGCAGTAGTAACTAAAAAGGATTACTATTAGGGACATATGTTTTGATAAACGTATCGCTTCAATATACTCACAGAGTAAAAGACGGAATAAAAGTGTATTATTTTGAACACTTGGGAAATAGACGAGTTGTAACACATGAGAATGGGAATATAAAGAACATACTAATTAGTAAAATGTTCTTTCGCTAATAACAGGTTCTTTCTGCAAATCAAAATTACAATTTTACTATGGACGCTGTAAAGAACCTATGTAATTACATTAAAATATATTGAATTTTTGGATTTCGTTGTCCATGACGTGTCCGTTACTTAACTAAGTATGAATTAATTATATTTAAAATATGTTGAAGTATATTGTACTTACAGTTCAAAAAGTTCAGAAAAACAAATGAATAATTTACATTACTATGCTTATTAATTAGTATTACTAATTATTACTATGCTATTGTTGTTCGAAAGCTTTCGAACAATGACAGCCGAAGAGAAAGCTCGACCAGTTCTTGAGGCGGCCATCGGATCCTCTTCTATGAGACGAAGTTTTTGTCGGCGGTGAGTGCGTACTTCTCTCGCCTTCATATGGAGTCCGTCTTGATTCAGATGCATGCTGCGATCAATAGGAGGTCGGCGCCTCTTCCCTACCAAGGTATCTTCCGGTAAGGGCTACACTTTCATCCGATCCGTCCCCCGCTTGGGCCACGGCGAGTTCCCAACAGCGTCTCCGGTAAGTCTGCATTTCACGACGTAAAATGCCGGTCGCCCGGTTGTACGCTGCCTTGTCGGCCGGATCACGGGTCCGCTGCAAGCGTCTCCGGAGGCGATTTCTCTCGCAAACGAAAGCACTCGTCTCCTCTGGGATCCGCTGCCAGTGGGGCGTGACGCCAGGCTTCATCCTGGAAGACGCGTCGATCGCAGATACGACAGGCTCCTCAAACGCGGCAACTGCCTCGTCGACTTGGCGGACCGTTTCGATTGGTCCCGCCTCTGGCAATCAGCGACTTAACGCCGGCCCACAGCGGTCCCATTTTACCACCTTCCTGACATCCCTGCGTACGACGCGCTGAGTAGCGACGTGTATCAAGATGGGGATATGATCAGACGATAGTTCCTTTAGCGCGGACACATGACCGGGCTGTCAATTCCTTGGATCACCGCTATGTCCAAGACATCGGGAGCCGCGCGGAGTTGTGAGGGTAGAACGTAGTTTGGGCAAGCCCAATTACTGTCGCCCTGCGTGAATCTGCAAACCTGCGTAAGCGCTTCTCGTTTGGGGCAGTCAAGCGACTGTTCCAATCGCGATGCTTACAATTCAGGTCGCTGGCCATGATGGCCCTCCTGTGTGCATCGAACGCGGCCGCTAGATCGGGGTGACGGAGCTCTTTTTGCGGCGGTTTGTACGCCGTTACCAAGGGGACACCGTCCAGAGTGTTCAACATCTCCACAGCAGTGACCTCCAGGTGAGTCATTTGCGGCAAGAGGACGCGGTGATTATCAAAACTGAGCCTCACCGCGACCGCAGTACCGCCACCAGCAGTGCCCGGCCTGTCGTTTCGATAGCACACATAGTTGGCCAATCGGAACCGGTTCGCAGGGGTCAAGTGGGTCTCATTGAGAAGCACTATATCGGGTTTGAGTCGGGCCAGTAATTCTTGGAGTTCCTGGATCTTGTTAGCCAAACCGTTGGCGTTCCAGGAAAGAATGGAGAAGTCTCGTTTGAGGACCCGACTCATAGAAGTCCTACACAAGTGGCGGCTTCCACCAAGAGCATGAACCTCTCGGTTATATCGGTAGTCTCCAAGCGGGAGCGGATGGACCTGAAGGTCAGGGCAACTTTGCGGAGGTCAAATTCCGCAAGGAAGTCTTTGACGATCTGGTAGCTTCAAGAGGCGCTAGGAAGAGGGACAGATTCGATTGAGTCTTGCAACGCGATGCGCAGGCTGTCTGGACTGTGCGGCTGGGTTGGCAGGAGCCCGGGAGCGAGCGCCACGGGGCTTACGATGCCGCTTCTTTTTGCCTGCTAGAGGAAATCGCGGGGGTGGGAGGTCAGGCGAGGCTGCTTGTACAGCAGGGTCGGGGTTCTCCGGTGTTGGGGAGGATTGAGTTGTCTCAGGCTCCACAACCGTGATTGATTTCTTTGTGCTGGACTGTCTCACTTTTAGATGCCGCGGTGTTACGGCGCTTTTTCGCCTGAGGTGGAGCAGGGGCCTGGGAAGGAAGAGGCCTGAGTTGAGGTTGCCTGTACCACAGGTGATTGCTTCGGGCCTTAGCTTCGCTTTTGTTGGTTATTTACAACAGTGGCGACAATAACGGCAGCCGAAGCAGGAGGTGAAGGGCCTGGCTGCTCGGTTGCAGGTCTGGAACCAGCTACCAGATGCCTCGGCGGTGGCAGGGGCCCTTTTGGCTTTCGCCGCTCGAGCTCCCGCTTGTACACCGGGCAGGACTGGTAGTTGGCGTTGTGACTTCCGCCACAGTTGATGCACCGTTTGAAAAGCGGTGCGTCGCAATGTTTAGTGAGGTGCGGCAAAGAGCACCTCACGCACACAGGACCGTTTGAAGAAGTATCGGTATGATGCCCGAAGCGTTGGCACCTGTGACATTGAGCCAGAACCCCGGGAGCGCGGCTTCGTTCCATGTTAACGCGGAACCCAAAAAGCCGCGTTTGAAAGAGTAGGCTTTCGCCTGCCTCGCTTTTCTCCGCCAATATGCGAAGCAGGGGAAGTGGACACTTTGTTCCGGCTGGGGCATATACCCGATGAACCGAGCGAACCGGATAGCCCAGCTCGCGCAGCTCATCGAGGATTTTCCCGATAGGTGATTCCACGTCCAAGCCTCTGAGCACGAATGACAGATGCTTCACGTGCTTGGGGGAGAAGGTGTGGAACTTCAGCTGGGCAGATTCCACGAACGCCATGACCTGACGATGCACGTTTATTCCGCGGACCACGATCTTGACTGTGTCGCCTCCAAGGAGCTTTAAGTCGACGTTGGCCGGGAAAAGTCCGGGCGCCGTTATCAATCGCCGGTAATAACCGGTGATGTTGCTCACACCGTGTTCCAACACGGGCGGGATGCGAAGAGAGGCCGGCGGCGCTTGGGCATCGCCGGACACAGTCGGCCCCCTTGTCGGATTCGCCATCGGGCTTCCATGGCGGACGCCGAGGAAGAGGTTGAGGAGGACCGGTTCCGCCTCCGTTTGTTAACCGGGCGCCCCCGTGCCCCAACCGTCACGAAAGCGTCAGTCTCGTCACCGGTCAGCGGGACCGTCCGGGGATCGACTTGGTCCGCAGGCACTGGCGGAGAACTCGGCGAGTCGCTCGAGTAGGACAGTGCAGAGGCGAGGGAATGCGTGCTCGTTGACTCGCCCGGACCGGGCATGGCCGTCAAAGAGCGGGAGGTTCGCCGACCAGAGGCAGCAAGGCCGCCTCTGGCGGTAACCAGGGACCTAGGGTCCGGTCCGAGCCGGACCTCGACTAGCTGATCGGGAACGCTCAGGCTGTCTAGCAAGCTGGGCCAATGACCGGCGTCGTTGAATACCTCTCCTTACCAACAGAGGTGTCCACCAGCCTCTTTGCCCCGGCGATATCCAAGATATCCAATTTCGCTTGGGCGAAAGCTTGTCTTAATTAGTTTATGGCAGGGCGCATTGCGAGCCTATCATACACCTTCTTTTTTCTTATTGGTTGTTGGAATAGTTATTACCTGATCGCAATACTCAGTAAATTCATAAGTAAAGGTTGTATGACGGGACATCTTTAGGCTTAACCACAGTACTGTGGTCCTAACGTACGACACCCGTGTTAGGTTTGACTCGATTCATCCACTGAAGATCGCAGCTAGTGGTGCTGCTGAAACGTTTGATTTAATTGAAAACCTTGAACTACGACCAAACAGCCCGGCAGTTAGTTTAAATTCAAATTAGTATGTTATGCTTATTAATGCCAAAATACATTAAACA
This sequence comes from Magicicada septendecula, assembly GCA_034769895.1. Lineage (NCBI taxonomy): Eukaryota > Metazoa > Arthropoda > Insecta > Hemiptera > Cicadidae > Magicicada > Magicicada septendecula. Next base: position 948,383 of record CM068369.1, read on the forward strand.
TATGCTGTCATTTCCTAGGAAATCGGACAAGTGTTCCGACGTTGCCCAAGGTCCCTGCCTTCTTTACGTAACCGTTTCAAGCTTCCACCAACTCTACAAGTAGCAGTTCAGTATGCCAAATGTGAAAATCAGAATATCGCCTATTAACCTGATACCATGGAATGTAGTCTATTCTGAGACCAGTTTTACAAAATGCAGCAGTGATTTGCTAGAGTCCGGACATCGCGCTACGTATACGTGGAACAATTACAGTTGTCGATCATTAGCGGAAGGTCTTTATCGTGGCCGTGTAACAGCTTGGCATAGCTAGCAAGCCGGCCAATAGAGTCCCTGAACCGGAAGTGTACAATTCGATACTCTGTGGAAACGAGGTGATAGTTGCTAGATCCTGGCCAGTTTTCAACATTAAACAATCGTTAACTAATCGAAATAAATCAATTACCAGTTATTTTACATTAAATCGAATCAAATTTGATTATTTGTTAGTTTCTATATTAACACAGAATAATTTCGATTCCTTTTAATTTACTTACAAACCTCTGATGATGCTGATATTTTTTAGTGGAACTTGCGTCAGGTGCTGAAACTACAAAAACGCAATACACTACTTGCAGAAGAAACTTCATTTTAATACTATCCTAATTAACTGCTGCAAGAAACGTCGCGTTACGAATATAGAAAGTGATTAATAAATTGTAATTGCAGATGTGACGTTTTGTTTTGTACGGTAAATGCATTGACCTATAAGCCACACAACTTCCTGTCAATAGCTGTGAATGTTATCAAATTGGTTACTTTTATATTTAGATATATTAAATAGGTTCATTTTTCTAACATTAAAATTTATGTTAAATTAGGTAAGTTCCAGAGGATCTGTGGGACAAACGGCTGTTTTATTAGATACAAGGTATGTCGAGATATAAAGTTAAAGTTCTACAAAAGTAATGGCAGTCCCTGTACTGTCTCATGGATGTGAATTGTAGACAACAACCAAGAAACAAGACATAAAATACGGGCCTCAGAAATGATGTTGTTAATTTGAGTTAAAAGCTGTTCTAAACTTGACCATATAAAGAATGAGGCCATAAGAGAAAAGTTTCAAGTTTCTAACTTGAATGAAAAACTAAAAGATTACAAACAATGGTGGAAAGAACGCTTAGAAACAATATCAGATTCCAGACTGGCCAAACAAGTCTAGAAATACTAACCTAAAGGATACAGGTATGTGGGTATGCCCAGGATGAGATGGCTGGAGCATTTTTGATGGTGTAACAGGCCGCACCTTGCCTATGCTGTGTTGTGAAGATGATGATGATACTTCTTCTAACTTTAGAGAACAACGTTGGATATGTTACCGGGTTGCAATTAAGTATAATAAACTATTGCCTACATTCAAACTAACGCAACCAACAGGTGATGCGTAAGCTGCAGTTGGGTGACCGTAGCAGTTACGGGCATTTAAACAAACAGCCTTGTGTTGTGAGCGCCGAGGAAATCAATTAAACATCGGATCCTAGTCAGACAAGTTAATGTTTCATTGGCCACCGCTGATATTTATCGTCCCCCAATCAAACCTCCCCCCAATCGGCAATTTATTACCTGCCCTTTGTAGAACCGCAGGTATCCACGTGGGATTTCACTTCCCACCACTGCAAAGCTTATGGTTATTTATAGTTACGCAGTAGTGTGATTACAATTATAGTTTATTGTTACAATTAGTGTAGATATTGAAAACCTTGGGACTGTTTTAACAAATGCATGTTAATTAAACTAATAGATTAGACATTGTGAAAATTATGAACTACAATCTATAATTTTAGCAAACGATATTGATTGATGCCTCTTTGGGCACTTGGTGAAACATATTGTAACGATACAATTAAGCCAAATCTCGTACCAGTGATAAAAAAGATAATTCTTGATATAAAATTACTTCATATGAAATAAAATGTGTAAAAAATGATTAAAATGTAAATACTTTGACAAGACGTACAACGATATTACCCAACCCAAGTGATTGAGCCGAAAACACAAACATAAAGAAGGGAACCACGTAACATACTTATTAAAATGTAAATATTTTGACATGATTGAGCCAACAACCCAAACATAAAGAAGGGAACCACGTAACATACTTAAGAAAAATATGATAGACAAAACAATGATGGACACAGAACTAAAGAAGAACCAGAAGAAGAGGACAGATCCATACAAGTAAACAGAATTTAAACCAGAAGAGAAGAAGAGAAGAACCAAACCGGATTGAAGAAGAAGAAGAGGAAAAAGAAGAGGAAGAAGAAGAGGAGACAGATAAAACCCAAGGGGAAACTAGCACACATATATAAAAGGGAAAGATTGTATGTTTAGAGATAGAATACGGTCAATAAACCTTGAATAATTATGTATTAATGAAACCAATGTTATTATTAGCATTAATTTAACCTAGGTACCCATTTTTAAGACAATACAATTGTAAAGCAATGTAGTATAGGAAAAGTACACTAACCCTGTCAGAAAGGTTAGATTCAACCAAAACACAACTAGCCTAGTATTGTTAATAGTAAATATAATACTAAAACAAAATAGTGAGAAATGGTAGGAGAAAGATAGGGATTACCCATTAAATAACACTAATTACAAAACAGTGAACCAAAGTGAAGTGCTTTAGAGAAGTGTAAATGCCCTACAGTGAAAGTGGATGTGAAACATTCAAAATAGAATGCTAAGTAAATAGACACTCTGTAAAACATTGATAAACCACCAATGATTGGAGTGAGATTATAATTAGTTATATACCTAGAAGTAATTAGAAATATTAGAAATAGTAATCCAAATTAATATTAAGGAAGTTTGTAATAATATTCAGGGAGAAAGCCCAGTACAATAACTTGTGTTAACATGGCATGATAGGATAGAAGTAAAGTTTGTTATTAAAGATTAAGATTATAAAGAATACAACACCCCATGTTGAAAGGGGAATTAACCTTCATAATATTAGAGAAAGTGACAATGTTTATCACCCTAGTTTATAAGACAAGAAAGAAATCAATGTTAGTACTAAGAATAATTTATGACTTGTAAAGAATAGTTGATTCAATGTTAAGGAAGGAATATGGCTGAAGGGGACTTACAGTCCATAAACCTAACTATTATATTTTAAATGAAGAGTAATGAAAATGTATGTTGAATAGTAATTAAAACACAAACAAATAAGTGAAGCCCATCAGGCTGAATTCAGAATGTAATTTAAAAAGGAAATACACTAAAAAACAATAATGGCTGTTTGTGACTATGAAAACATTTAACTGCCAAAGACATTCAAATGCAAATTGTATCAATTTCACAAAAAATCTTACTAATCTAAGAACAGTGAATGGACAGTAATTATATATCAGTTATTTCAACACAGAAATATTATTGTAATAATTTAATTCGAGAAAGATATGTTATTTATTAAATGTCAAATAATTGGACTATAGTTAAAGTGTAACAGAATATGACCTTATGAGGTATCATTGTAAACTTTGAAAGGAAAGAAAAATAATAGTGATGTAATTTATTATCCCAAAGGAATTATAAGGAAATAAAATCATTATGAAAATACTGAATAAATTTGAATAAAAATTCAAATATTTCTAACAATGTATGTAAGGAGTAATTAACCAAGCATTGAATTATTAGTTACTATGACAACGAGACGTTTGAGGGCTTATTTTTCCGTTAAATTTTAGAGACGCTGAAGAAACGAAGCGTGGGTAAGCCACACGAAAAATTGGACAAACTAAAATTTTAATTTAAACAGTTATAAAAAGTCGAATCAGTGAACCAAGATAACCCAATATGAAGAGACGTCGATCTATACAGAATTAATGATGTCCAGGAACGAAATTAAATAATCTAATTAAAGAAAAAACCCAGACCAGTTTGAAGAAGATGTTGGAAGCCTTCAACCAGCCCAAATTCGAAAAATATACGCCTATCCTGATGACGACACAGACAACGTGAGATGAACTGATAAGTACCGAATAATTCCTTACTCCCAAAACCCCAAATTACTTAAATTATTTTCAAATGATAAAATTTCTCACTATTTAAAAAGTAGTATTTTCTTTCAAAGGTAAAGGCATAATTTACTTACATTAAAAAACATTTAATTAAACTACAGAGATAACCTTATTTGTGAACACAACTACTGTAACAGAAATACGACACTACTGAACAAATTGTACAAACACATTATAAATCCTAAGTACGCATAAGGTATAGTAGTGTATTTTTTTTCATGTAATCAACGTTTATGTCTATTTTCATGATCAATAGAACTCCAGATTTTAAAAACATAGTAATTTGTTAAAAGTAACTGAACGATAGTGTTTTGAAATCAATTTTGCCAACCTGAGATGTTTTGTGTTTCAAGCTCTAAGCCGGAGCATAATATTATAAATTTGTTTATGATTCATTCGTCATATTTATTGATAATTAAATGTGTATTAAAAAACGCAGTACAGAACATTACTATCTTGTTATTTCATAGGAATTTTGTAGAATATATGTGTGTTAGCGAAGTTTTAAGCAACAGCCAACTAGCGCTCACCACGAGCGGCCGAGCCGACAACCTGTGTAGCAGCGGGAACAATTCAAACGTCACAGCTGTCTAGCTAATATCACGTATTACCTTAAAAATTAAATGTTTTAATTGTTTTAACAGAAACAATTTGGCGCCACCCGGGAATCGCAATCCCTATGAATTAACAGGTAGGTTGTACTGGTGACATTGACAACGCTACGGACTCCAGTAGTGACGTCGATTTATGTAACGACCAGTGTGAGGCAAACACACTACATTCACACTAATACAGAAAATAAACAAGTGTGATACATTTCAACAGGTACGACCCTAGTAGATTGTTACATATTGACGCATCCAACGTGTGGCAGAATAACACGACAGAGACCACACAGTAACAAATTTTTACAGTACCACACACCTAAAGATAGATTGTTACAATATTAATACGAAGGTTTTTAAAAAATATACAAATAATTAGTAAGTTTCACAGTTTTTATGTACCACTGACAGCTGTTTCAGCTTATTAAGCTATTCTCAAAAAAATCAAGGAAAAACTAAATAAAGGGTGGTGAACATATATTTAGGATGTGTATCCGTACATGTGGGGGGTGTGTATGATGGAGAGGGTTGAGAAGCTAGTGGGAAGGTTAAGTGTCTGTAAAAACTAAGTATACTCGGAAGGCAAAATATAAAAATTAACTAAACTAAGTAACAAATTTTCATAAAGTTATAAATTACATTAGATGCGTTGTGTGACTTTATTTTATATTTAGAGTTACTCCTTTTCAGGATATATGTTCCATCATCAGATTCCTTCGCTCAGTTGAGATCATCAAATGTTAAAATAAAATAATCAATGTTAAAAACACACGTCAGTATGGGTGCGCACCTACGAAGGGTGACCGGATACTGAAGTTGTCTACTATGTTTTTGTAAGTTCAAGTCTGTATCGTACAGCGGGTTCGATTTAAAGTTCAGATGGTCATTGAATATGAAATCCCGACTGTGTGTGTTATTGTACTCCTCTATAGCGTTTATATACTGGTACGTTGTTCTACGCGTTTCTCGTTCAGCCCGGTGCGTGCGTGTCTCTGCCAAGGCCGCGCTGAAGTGCCCTCTAGAATTATTCGAGTGTTTGTTAAGGACGCATATTATGGAGCCCTGCAGACTATAAACAGCCAACACTTGCAGCTTGGAAGTCAGTTTACTCCGGGTGATTACTAAGTGTATCTCAAGTGGTATTTAGTGAAAAGTGATTATTGTGCTGGACTCTATTACTTTGAATTATTCTACGAGTATAATCTTGTTGAATAATTTGTTGATTACAAACTGTTATTTTTGATCAAATAAAGCAGGTGATTAGTGACTTAATTGGTGTCTGTAACTTGGTTTCCCACTGTACCATACGACGATCGGCGAGACTGTCGTAACAACATGTAACGTAAGCATTTCTAAATGCAGTCTATGTGAGAGAAAGTACTATTTCCCTGTTAGATAGAAATAAGTACTTTCTTAAATAAAATATTGTTACGACATCACAGAACAATCTACGTGTTTATCGAATGTTCCAGATGAATCCAGCGGAATCTGTGTGGTGTACGTGATTCTCGACGGATTCGCGAGATTTCTCTCGAAGCCGCCAGCCGCGCGGACTGCGTCAAGGTCGCAATTAATGGCGTCGTACACACTGGCGCTAACACGCAGTTTGGAATATTCTGGTCTATGGGCGCTGTATAAATACTAGGGGGCAGCTGCCTTAGTTTTCAGTTATAGACGCGATAAAATACAGTGCGGTTCGAGAGTTATTTTCAGGCGACATTACTGTGTGCTTTTAAGTGGTTATTAGTGAAGTGTGTTTTATAATCGGGCGGTATATTGTAATACAATTGTGTTTTAATATTAGTTGACATTTTATTGCGTGTGAGCAATTTCTATTTGATTTGCTGTAACAGACAATGTTGTTAATTACGAACTGTTTAACTGTGAAAATTAAAGCTCTTAATTAGTGACTTAATTGGTGTCTTGTATTTTGTTTTTCCACTGTACCTACGGCGATCAAGGAGACCGTCCTAACAATATTAAGATCAGACGTGGACTGTTATACTATATCAACACTGTGGGTGATTGTAAGGTCGGCAAGTGTTTTGTTTTGTCGTCAACAATTCCAAATATTTTCTGTTAATATGTCTGCCAGTAAGTTAGAGTAGGTTGTCCGGTATGGCAGTGATTTTGTTAGAAATTGTAGTGTGTATACACAGAATCAAAACCAGGGAGAGAGAGAGAGAGGTAGAGAGAAAGATTAACTTGAACAGAAAGCTGAAAAGAATGTAGGTCAACAAGTAGATTAATTGTAAATTGACATTAGAGTTATATCATATACTATTGTTTGTGAGTTGATTATTTTTATTTTTTTTACGTTAATTTAAGCAATCTGTTAATATATAACGTTAAGCATAATTGTTTACAGAATACATGGCATGAAGAGAAATATTTCATTGACTAGTTCTCTATATGAATATTTAAAAGTAACAGATTATGTATAATATCTTTATAGTGTTAGAGTCTATGTAACTCCAGAGGAAATGTTAACTTTAGATTTCTTGTCCGTAGGCTGTTGTATAGTATATTTATGGGTAAATAATTTGTGTGCTCTTCAAACCGTTTCACATATCTTTCGCTGAACATCGAAATGGTTTCACTGACTGAGGGCAGGTCCAGGTCTCTATAGATGTCTTTGTTTCTCATGAACCACGGTGCTTTGGTTAAGGCACGCAACACTTTTGTCTGCAACCTTTCCATTTCGGCGATATTGGATTTAGATGCAGTTCCCCAAAGTTGTAAGCCGTATGTCCACACAGGCTTGAAGACAGTGCTGTACACAAACAGCTTGTTTCGCATTGACAGTAATGATTTCCTGCCTAGCAGCCAATCAATAATGCTCGTGAAACTTGGTGTCCAGTTGTTTTCTCTTGATCCAAATGTTTTCGCGCCAAGTCAGTTGTTTGTCCAAATGGATGCCCAAGTATTTTACAGAGTCGGCTACCAGTCAGTTGATGAACACAATGTTATTAATATTCACTTCTTAGAGAGAAACTTAACCTGTTGATAGATTCTACAAAAAGAGTCTGCTATTAGTGCAATATCACAAACATAGGAGTGTGTGTTTACATTGTGCAAGTATAGATGAAAAATCGTCTGCAAGATTCGTTGAAGATTCCTAGCTTTAAGAGTATGTAGATTTGCGGATGTGACCCATAAACTTTAACTTTAAATAAAAAACTCCAGCTATAATCTCTCCCCTCCCGAGTTACAGGAATTGCACATCCTTCGCGGGAACGGTATCAAATGCTATTCTTCCACAGTAACATATATTTGCTATCCACTAAAGATTAGATTTCTAGATTAATAGTAATAGTCAAATCATCGTCATCATGTCCAAGGATTATACCAAGAATGGTTTGTTCTGGTCTCAAATAGGCAAAGATAAGACCTGGTCACTCCAGCGCTTCCTCGAACGTCCAAACCTCTGCGTCCCCTCGGCTTATAGTTCCATAATTGTTTGGAGATCCGGCAGTCATACATTCTGCAAAGTTCTCACAGATTCAGCTGATACTGTGCGATCCGTCCGGTTAGTTCTTATTTGAGGCAATTTAGTAGTGAATACGTCCTCTGGATATGTTATTAGCATATCGCAGGTTAAGACGTATGGTGGGGCTGCCACCTTCAGGCTTAACGCCCAGCCCGATTTTCTGTCTGGGTGTTCTCTCATAAACTGGATGTCTTACCAGACTACAGAGATAAGTTTTCCCTGTTGAGATATCTATAAGGATCTTTAATGCGCTCGTTTCTCCTTGCCTCCCTCATTCTACGTCGTTGACCAACGGAAGGTCATCCGTCGTTATGGGCAATTTCTCATTCCAAGGGCAAGAGGGTGCCCTAACCTCTACTTGACAATGACAAATAGAGAAGGGACAGCTTATACCAGCTGTCACTCAGTCTCCAGAGCCGCGTTAGTCACCCGTACGTGTTGCCCATCCCTCACCACTTGGAGGTGCCGCTGAATATTTCAACTCATCAAGGAATGATACCATAAGACGTTACTCAACCTTTCCAGTATTTGGGATTCAATAATAGCCATAGCCATTCAGTTATTCTCGCACTATCGTCGTTCCCGTATAGCATCAGTGTGACTGCAATCCAAGGCTGTTTTGATTCTAGTTTGCACGTAATCAGACAGAACTGTCGCCGTTCTGTGTATATCTACGACCTACCCTACCGTGACCGTCCATTCATGTATAAACTGAGTCCTTCGTTCTCTTAAAACCATCGACACATTACTTTTGATATTTAATAAAATTACTTCCTTTTATTTGTTTGTAAGTTGAAAAACTTAGTCTATAACAGGGGTAATAGTGACGGTAATGTTTTGTCGCCTCTGCTTGCAAATATTTCCTGTTAATTTCCCCGACAGCGGTCGCTAAATGATTAACAACTTTAGTCCGCAACTCAACGCTTTGTTGTAAAAATCTGCCACGTAAAAACCATGAATAGAAGACTTTAACAGAGAGTTGAAAGGAATGTAGGTCAAAAACTAAATTAATTCTCCACGCATTTTGCACCATTAGCGCCGCTTCATTTACCACTGTTTAACACTTTAGCGTCCTTTGGTACTTATTATCAACAAGTTGTAAAAATTCGTCTGGTACTCAAGCAACGAAACCAGGTTGAATAAAATTAAAAGTCAATAATATTTCTTTATCACTATAAGTATATTCTGGATTCTTCTTATCCCATTCAACAAATTCTCTTCCTCCACGCCCTCCTCTTTTCTACTTCGTCTGCTTCTTCTTCTTCTTTTTGGAGAATAATAATAAATAATATATGGTTTGAGTTTTCTGTATTTACAGCGAGACCTACGTAGTTCATTATGTGATTCTTCTCTTACTTTTTTCGATATGTAGTACACTGAAATGAATTAATCAGCTTTATTGCCGCCGCTTCTTCTTCTTCTTCTTCTTCTTCTTCTTCTTCTTCTTCTTCTTCTTCTTCTTCTTCTTCTTCTTCTTCTTCTTCTTCTTCTTCTTCTTCTTCTTCTTCTTCTTCCTCTTCCTCTTCCTCTTCCTCTTCCTCTTCCTCTTCCTCTTCCTCTTCCTCTTCCTCTTCCTCTTCCTCTTCCTCTTCCTCTTCCTCTTCCTCTTCCTCTTCCTCTTCCTCCTCCTCCTCCTCCTCCTCCTCCTCCTCCTCCTCCTCCTCCTCCTCCTCCTCCTCCTCCTCCTCCTCCTCTCCCTCTTCCTCTTCCTCTTCCTCTTCCTCCTCCTCCTCCTCCTCCTCCTCCTCCTCCTTCCCCTTCTCCTCTTCTCTTCCTCTTCCTCTTCCTCCTCCTCCTCCTCCTCCTCCTCCTACTCCTCCTCTTCTTCTTCTTCTTCTTCTTCTTCTTCTTCTTTTTTCTTCTTCTTTTAAAGACTGGGACACTTGTAATTACTTCCCTTCCAAAGTCACTCCGTTAATCAGCATAATATTCCTTGTTTCCTTTTATAACATCCATACAATCACTATCCCACTACGCACCGCAATCAGAAACTCTATCAAAGTGGTGAACCAGTTTGAATCACGTAGCAGAAGACCAACAAGACGGTTTCTGCTTTCAGTAATGGTTTTAATAAGAATCCCGTTTCCATCCGCTTTCTTCAAGACACACTTTTTACACGAGGAATTCTTAAGGCTCTCTTCCAGTATCAAATCTCAAAAGCTTAAGGTAGTTTCTCTCCAATTTTCTCATATCCAGGTGTCAGAGCTATAATTGTGTGCATTATAGATACGATATATTAAAGTCCTAGATATTGCTTTTTTCATGGAGATTTTATGTAAATTTTGGTGAGTATTTTGATACTAAATTTTCTTGTTATTCATACGCAGATAACGTCAAATATGTTGTTATGACAACATGTAGAATGGGACCGTGATCAATTGCGACCAAGGTAAAAATTTGAACCCGGTCAGTTGGGATCAATTGCATTTTCATGTCATTATAATAATACAGATATGACCATTATAATTCTATTCATTCCTAGCCTAATCTAACCTAACCTAACCTTCCCTAACTTGACCTAACCTAACCTCATCACCACCATCAGTTGTGGCTCTACAACCGTTAGTGGGTCTTGGCCTGTTCCAAGAGTCGATTCCATTTCTCCCTATTGCATGCCCTGGCTTTCCATTTTCTTATGTGCAGCTTTCCGAGGTCCTCCTCTACGTGGTCTTTAAATCTACTTTGCGATCTTCCCCTTTTTCTACTACCCATTGGTTTCTGGTAAAAAATATGTTTAGGTCAAGTAATTTAACCTAACAAAAATATTGAAAGAAAGAGGTTACTCGCACAAATGAAAAGTTGTAGAATTGAAATCTCATATCAAAATTCAAAATAGCGATGTTTCTAAGAATAGATTCGTTCAGTAAATGAAAGTGCGGGGCGCAATTGACCGCGTAAGAACAGGTATAAACGTTCTTTGGTCGCAACTGAACGAGACCGGTAGGATGGTATCGCAACGCACCGGACAGAATACGTACGTATACCATATAGATAGAGGATATGGTAGTAAATACCACAACCACATAATACGATTATTCCCTGCACGCGTTGCTCGGGAGTTAGGGCTTAACATTAATTGCAGATCTGATCAAAGTTATTGCCTCCGGGGAGCCACTGCATAAAAATATCGCCGGTATTGTGGAAAAATTAATTCTAATATAAAAGCCAATTCCGTTATTGTTATGGCAACCAGCATACGCACGTTGTGTTCGTTCTCAAGTGGACGATTTAAAATAAACCGGAATGTTGGTGTTTACTGTAGGTAGGTGGACGCTAGTTGAGTGTCACTGTTTAGTGAAAGCAATGACACCAGATACCAAGTACGTGTTACAACGCATCATATGTAACGCATCATATGATCTTGGTTCAGAAAATCATTACGCTTTTGCATTTAATATTGTTCGCCATTACAGAACGTCCTATATGTTTTTCGGCTATCAGAGCAGAACCAGCTGTAATGTTGTTAACATGCGTTAACGAGGCTGTTCCAGACTCACCGGTCCGCACGCACTGTGTTCAAGGTGGCAAGCAATTACGCTCTAGTGTTTTCTAGTAGCGTTGACACATAGTACGGATTATTCTGGAATCTCAGAGAGGTATAAATATAAGCATTCAGTGACACATAGCTTCAGTTTAATTAACGATTTATTCAAGTGAGGTTCGAGTTATTGTCGGGCGATTTACACAGTGCGTCTCAAGTGGTGTATTAGTAAAATGTGATTATAGTGCACAAGTGATATTAGAATTAAAGGGCTAATAGTGACATCATTATTGGTGTGGACAAATTAACTTGAATTGTTGTACGAGAATAATCTTGTTGAACAACTTGATGATTACAAGCTCTTAATTGTGATAATTACAGCTGGTTTTTGGTGACTTAATTGGTGTCTTGTATTTTGTTTTCCACTGTACCATACGACGATCAGTGAGACCGTCGTAACAATTTTGCTAACAGGATCGCGTGATCGTGACTGTAACGAAAAATGTACAAGAAATTGTCTAAAGTAGTTAAAGTGTAGGCAGAAAACAAATTTAAAATTTGTTAAAAATAAGAAACGCGTTAGCATAAGAAGTGTAGATCTATATATAATAAGGTAATAAGGCAGCCTGTCAGAAGCTACGTAAGTGGTGATTTGTCAAAAAGGGTTTAGGTTGCAAGCCTGTTGTCCCTCAAACATCTACACGCGACGGCAGTACAAAGCAATACAAGCAAAATACTTGTCCAAAAGCATGCAGTTCTCTTCAGTCTTTCTTCCGCCCTTACAGCGCAGATTAAACGACTGCGTGACATATTTTTACATTAACCTAAATCCAGATATACGAGCATAATATTTGGCCTAACTGCAGATTATAAGATAAGATAGGTTAGTGTATTTCTGCTTAGCGTAAGTCTAATTAATCGAAGATTTAGACTTATGTAAGCCTTCAATAGAGTTCGTCAATGAATTCATGTATGTACTTCAATTTTGCATTGAAAAATGTTAAAACAAATTCCAAAATACTCTGAGAAATAATTTAGCAGTTACTATCAAATCTAAATATACATCCAATGTGGTTGAAAATTTATAGAATTTTTACGAGATGGGTGTACCAACGTGACGAAATTAATGTATGTAAGGCTTATACATTTCTAGAAACTCAAAAATTGAACTACGTCGTATTTGTAAAGTGTATGTTCTTCTTCTTCTTCTTCTTCTTCTTCTTCTTCTTCTTCTTCTTCTTCTTCTTCTTCTTCTTCTTCTTCTTCTTCTTCTTCTTCTTCTTCTTCTTCTTCTTCTTCTTCTTCTCGTCTCTTGTGTTAAGTCTACCACTTTTTGAGTCCGTTCGTCAAAGAAGTTCTGAAGCGACCTTTCGTTTTAAATTTCACCATTCCAAATCATATTTTAATTTTATTTCTACTCCTCTTAACCAATCCAATGTTCAAGTTGATCTGAAGATGACGGTTGACGGTTGATGTCGGTTTCAATAGAGTTTGTTGACGCAGCTCATTCTTTGACTGAAAATTTTGGGGACTCTTTCATTGCATATTCTGAACAATTCTGAAAATGTTTAAAAAATACATCAAGAATTACGATGTTTACAAATAACATCTATCATGTATTTTGTGGAAAGTGAGCTGTACACGTTACTAATTTGTGTTACACATCACACATCACTCATACATCATACATTGTGTGATGCTGGTATACAATAATAATCACCTAACGCTGAACGTAGCATAAGAACTGCACCATTCTCGTGAACTATCTAAAAAAACACAAATTTAACAGTAAACAAAACGTTCAAAGTTTTTACTGAGTTTCATAAAAAGCATATTTTATTTACTAATTAACAAATATTTACTAACTTATTTACATAATTTTGATTTTATTTTAGTTTTATTTACTTGTTTACTTTATTTGTTTAAATAATCATAGATCAGCCACCCCAAATATGTCCGGATACACGCCCTAAACAAACTTACATTCTTTCTTTAGTTTAGTTGTTCACTGATCTCTTTGACAATGGCTTAATAAGCTGAAACAGCTGTCAGAGTTAAATATAAACTGTGAAACATACCAAGTGTTTATATGTTTTTTTTTTAAATCTTTATATGTTTTCACTTTTCCAGTCGCTCTATATTAAAATCATTACTTACGATTGCGTCCTTTGGCCTATCCCGATATGTATATCGTCCATTTTCTTCTTTACGACAATTACGTAACGCTTTCGAAAAGTCTGCAGGTGGAGTTCTACACGTTGTGTACGTTCCTTGGCTGGCCGAGCGGGTTCAGCATGTCAGTCAAATCCGTGCACACTTAGCTTCAAGACTGTTCAAGCACTTGTAACTACGCAAATTATGGTGCCACACCGCCAAAAGCACAGACAATTATTCTGGGACTTCTGCAGGCTATATATATAAACAACAGCGGACCGCTTAGATAGTGAGTTACAGCTGGCGATATTGTAGCGTGCGGATCAAGTGATTGTTTTGGATTAGTGGAAGTTATTAGTGTGTTATAATTAGTGCGCAACTCTTATAGTTGACATCATTATTCATTATTGAGTGGGGTAAAATTTAACTTGAATTACTATGATCATTTTCTTTATTTCAAATTGTTATTTGTGACTAATTAAAGTGATAATTAGTGACTTCATTGGTGCCAGTATTTTGTTCCCACTGTACAATAAGACAATTCGTCAGACCGTCGTACCATATTATATGGTCATTTTACATACATATTCCGTAAGGAAATGGAAGTACGGTGATGAAAATCGTGTTCGAGATAACGAGTAATTCTGATTGTACTACTCTCAAAACATGAAGAAAAGTCATTTTCCGAGAAGTGACTGTGTGTCTTCTGTTAATAACAAAATACAGTTTACTTTGGAGAATGAAGTTAGAGGTCAATTACATTTTCTGGATTTGACAGTAACTAAGGACTTTGTTACTAAAAAACTATGTTTTAATATATTTATTTAGGAAGCCCACGATGACTGACGCTGTCATACATGCCTCATCGTTCCACCCCATTTCACAGAATTTAGCTGCATTCCATAGCATGATACATCGCCTATTGTCTATACCCCTTGTGGCATCGAGGATTACATCGAAGAATTAAACACCATTAAAGTCATTGCGTTTAACAACGGGTACAACGAAAAAATAATAGATAATATTTTTAAAAAACAAAATAAAAAGAAGAGTAACGCTATTAAAAATAAAAATAAAGATATAAATAATAGAAATGAGAACCCCGAAACAAAGGCACGCAAGTACATTGCGGCACCTTATACGCATTTCATGCCAGGAATTTTTAAGTCAACCATTAATAAAGTCAACAACATAGTTGTTTCCTATAAGACCAGTAATAACATCTTAAATAACCTCCGCAGCCGTGAACATACCAGTCTTGAAAATAAAACAGGAGTTTATAAGCTAGTCTGCAACGACTGTGAGGCTTTTTATGTGGGCCAGACGGCTCGAGGTTTTTTGAAAAGATTTTCTAAACATAGACCCCCTACACGAGTTTACAACTTTGACAACATCAAGTCAAATTTCGCCAGGCACCTTATAGACAACAATCACAGTTACACGGATTTTAGCTCGAATCTAATACCCCTTCATTTCTGCAATAAAGGGCGTTATTTGAACGCCCTTGAAGAATATGAGACTTATAAAGCATATAACGACGCCAGTACCAAGCCACACGTGTTGAACGACCAACTACAATTAAAATTGCATTGTCTTGCAAGGCACACCTAACATTGACGTGCTCATTTTTAAAGCAAGTTCTGTACATAGTGTAATGCAGTATTGTGTTTTAGTATTTTGACACATGTCATCATTGATGACATACATTAGTTTTTATAAAGTTCTGATGATGAGGCAAGTGCCTCGAAACATGTAAACAACGAAATAACATCACGGAAAGGCCATAGACGGTGAGTAACAGTATATTTGGTTGACTGTGTGTCTGTCTATCCGTGTTGTGTCTGTGTGTACAATTTTTTTATAGCGAACGATAACTTCTGCGAATTCAAACAGAATCAAATATTTGTTTGCATATATGCTTGAGTTGTAGAATACTCAAGGCCTAATGATTTTGGTGAAGATCGGTTACGGAGAAGGGGTATTTACCAGCAACGTTTTATGATTTAACAAGACTAAAGTACTTCATTTTGATAAATAAAGTATCCTGAAAAGAAGGTCATAATAATCCACTGTAGAAATGTAGATGAAATATCTATAATTGAAAAGTGTTATTGAAGGAGAAGAGGGTAATTTTCTATAAATGAAAATCATAGTTGAATGGGGAGAGGATAATTTTTTATAGGTGTATACGTTATCGACAACAAAGGAGTAGTTTGTTGTTAAAATTCCTTCCCGTGCTGTTTGATCGTGGTCCAATGTTTTCTGCGAAACCAGACGTTTCCGCAATGCCATCGATTGCCATCATCAGTGAAAATCGAGTGCACTAACGTGAGGTGGTATATGTTAGTGACCACAGTACTGTGGTTAAGGCTGAGTAAAGAAGTAGAAAGAAGTAGTTTTTATGGAAATATTTCACTTCGGAAATGTTTTTAAATATCGAAATCTTAGAACACGGAAGTCATGTATGGTTCTCCTTACCGATTTTTACTATGTTATATACAAAAATCTATTAAAACTTGCTTGTTAATAACGGCTTGACCAATAGCTAAATGGTACACTGATTGCCCCACATAACTGACAAATTACGTGGCATAGCGTTTACAAAGCAGCCGACCTTTGCAATGTGATACGTTTAGGTAAAACATTACGTCCCCCCTCCCCACGCTAACATCACAATGGAGACGTTGTGTATCGATATATGGGCATTACACTAATACCGACCTAATTAACACCGCATTGCTGCCGTCGCCTGCACTGGCTTTCCATCAGTAGTTAATTTGAGAAATTACTTTATGCAATCGTGACGCAAATCACTTAACACAACGACAAATCAATCGGTTATTTTCACCAATATGTCTGTCTGTCGTATTTTGTTTTTACTACAGCTATATTTGTACTAGTGACGAAACTAATCGCTAATTTTTATGACTATATTCATAAGGTTAGTAATTGTATGCAATTAATACTGGGAACATTGTCAGTATGCTTTCAATATTAATTACAATTTTGATAACTACGAGGATTGTTAAATAGAAACGCGTTTAGAAGCTGTAAAGTATTTTTTATTCAACGATTTTAAAAGAAGTCTCCATTAACATTAAGGCACGACTCACACTGTTGCACTAGTCTGTAGATTTCCTGCTGGTAAAATTCTTTCGGCTGTTTGCGGAACCATTCGCTAACAGCAAACTCTACCTCACTACCTCAGCGTCCGATTTGAACCGCCGACTTTTAATGATTTCTTTAATGGGCCAAATACATGATAATCGCACGGAAACAAGTCGGGACTGTAAGGTGGATGTTGTTAGACTTCTCACTTCTTACGACCAAGCAGATCTTGAATCGTCTTGGGTACATTGGGTCGAGCATTATCATGCAGAAAACTGACACCATTTGTGAGCTTCCCGGGACGTTTATTCTTTATCGTAACCCGTAACAGTTTTAAACTGTCTACATATCGCTCAGAGTTAATATTGGCACAAGGTTCTTTAAAATCTAAGAGCAGCACACCCTGATAATCCAAAATACGGTCACCATTACTTTTCCTGCCAAAGGTTGGGACCGACATGTTTTCGCCTTCGGAGATTATGCATGCTTCCACTGCATACTCTGACGTTTGGATTCTAGTTCATAGTGATAACACCAAGACTCATCACCGGCAACAATTTGGTGTAGAAAGGCTTTACTTTGTTCATAGAGCATCAAATGCTGTAATCATAAGACCGATGATGATTTTTCTGCTCATCAGTAAGGAGTCGTGGAATCTACTGATCAGCAACTTTGTGATAGCCAAGACTATGAATGGTGGAATGAACAGTTCCCACGCTGATGCTCAACATTTGGGAAAGTTCCCTAATTTTGATGCTCCTATTTGCGCGTAAGCATTTTCCAACTGTCTCACATTTTCCTCTGATACTGTAACACGTGCAGGTCTGAAACGGGCCAAATCTTTATTGGATTCTCTTCCTTGTCAAAATTTATTGAACCATTAAACCACTTCCGTATGAGAATAACTATAGTCACCATATACAGCTTTCATTCTGGTATAAATTTTTATTGGATGACGCCCCTAAGCGGCCAAAAACTGAATAAAGGCACGGCGGTTCAAATTGGACTCTGAGGTAGAGTTTGCTGTTAACGAATCGTTCCGCAAACTGCCGAAAGAATTTTATAGCAGGAAATCTGGAACGGACCAAATCTTTAGTGGATTCTCTTCCTTGTCACAATTGCACCATTAAACCACTTCCGTATGAGAATAACTATAGTCCCTATATACAGCTTTCATTCTGGTATACACTTGTATTAGATGACGGCCCTAAGCAGCCAAAAACTGAATAAAGGCACGACGGTTCAAATCGGACTCTGAGTAGAGTTTGCTGTTAACGAATCGTTCCTCAAACTGCAGCAAGAATTTTACCAGCAGGAAATCTGCAGATTAGTGCAAAAGTGGGACTCATGCCTTAATGTTAATGGAGACTTCGTTTGAAATCGTTGAATATAAAATGCTTTGCAGCCTCTAAACGTGTTTCTATTGAACAATCCTTGTACAATTGTTTACTTATTTTAGTAAACCGAGCAACAGAAAGCGCTTTCTGCTGTCAGCAATTTGGCAAAGACGAAGCAACAATGTTACATGTTAGATCGACAGACGTTTAATGCACGTCTAAACAGAAAGAAAGGAACAGATAACGACTGAAAATTTAGAAAATATAGCTTCTAAGAAGCAAAGTATATAGACTAGAATAGGGAGAGATTGATAAGATCTCGCAGCTTGTGACATTGAGGATAAATGAAGAGGGAGAAGGAGTGAGAAAGAATGCAAGAGAGCGAAAGGCAGAGAGAAATGGAGAAAGAAAGAGACACAGGGAGACAGTCAAACATATTAAAACGTTGTATTAGAAATTGGATCTAATTATATTACTCATCTTTTAGGTCCACATGAAACACACAAAAAATAACTCTAATGGCACTTGAAACTATTTGAATTAGTAATGCAGCATGTACTTTATATACCGTAAGAGTATTATGTGGTTAACGCGCGTACTAACAAGGGTACTTGGCAAAATCCCATTTGGCCGGCGTCGTGTCTTCACGCATTTTGCTTTGGCACAGTATGTTTCAATTTAATGCCAACCAGAGTGGAACGGGAGCTGCAGTGAAATGTAGGCCTGAGCTGCGCTCTGTCTGACTGCTTCTCTTGACAAATAAAACACCCATTAAGTGGTAGTTTATAAAACTATAAAGCTTACCGACCATTGTGTTGAAATTGTGTTAGTCCGAGTACTCTTTTACTCACATGGTCCATAAGGAAATAGTAGTATGGTGAGGGCGAAAAAAACGTGTTCGAGATAAGGGCTGATTCCGATTGTACTACCCTCAAAACATGAAGAAAAGTCATTTTCCGAAAAGTGTCTGTGTGTGTATCTGTGTGTCTGTGTAGAATTTGTTGTATGGATAACGATAACTTTCGCAAATTATAACAGAATCAAATAAATTTTTGCGTATGTGCCTGGGTTGTGAGGACTCAAGGCATTTTGATTTTGGTGATTATCGGTTAAGGGGGAGGGGTAGTTTGCCTGCAACGTTTTATGTTTTAACAAGAGTAAAGTACTTAATTTTGATAAATAAATTAGCCTGGAAAATGAACATAATAATCCACTGTAGAAAGGTAGATAAAATATCTATAAATAATAAGGGTAGTTGAAGGGGGAGGAGGTTATTTTCTATAAATAAAAATGATAGTTGAAGGGGGAGGGGATAATTTTTTATATATGTCTACTATGTTATCGGCAACAGAGAAGTAGTTTGTTGTTAAAATTCCTTCCCGGGCTGTTTGGCAAGGGTGCAATGTTTTCTGCAAAACCCGAAGTTTCGGCAATGCCATGATCAGTGAAAATCGAGTGCGCTAACGAGAAGTGGTATACGTTAGTGACCACAGTACTTCTGAAGAAATAACGAGTTTCTATGGAAATATTTCATTTTGAAATTGATTTTAAATATCAATCTTAGAGCATGGAAGTCATGTATGGTTCTCCATACCATGTATGGTTCTCCATACCGATATTTTCATTAGTTATCTTGTTCGTCGTTTAGTTTGTAGGAAGGACTTTATGCATTTTTCTAGTAGGTAGAAGTATTACTATTATGATTTATTTAATATAAAACAGTTTCGGCTTCCAGTTTTGAAACAGAGGCGGTAATAACACCAAATGACGTCACGATGACGTCAGATAAGGTTTTGATGACTACTAATTCGCTGCTTTGGACGCCTAGCAGGTGTCTTGAATTCCCGACTCGTATACTTCACACATTTGTATACCTCTTCAGACATCACTATATTGGCCGTCCTACCCGCCTTACTACTGTAGCCTCACCATACAGGATTCTCCTGGGTGCCTGTTTCAATCTATTGTCTGTACATGCCTTAATCACTAATTCTTCTGGACTTATAATAATCTTGTTTCTCGTCTTACAAAGTTTTGCTTCTTTAGAGCACTATAAATATTTCTTATTGTTTTTCGCTCAAATATTTTTAAAGCGATACAACAACAATTTTAAGGGTCAAAACTCCTCATCCATATATTACCACTGGTCACACAGATTGGAGTTCACTGTATTAGGTACGGAGATATTATAAGATTTCTCATTTGCATGGTTTATCGGTGTCTAGTAATTATAATCTGACAAGTAGTGTCTATTACTCAGATCTGTTTTAATACTTGTAAAATTTTGTATATTTTTTAATGTTATTGTCACCAACTTTTGTATATTTCTTATTTCTGATGCACTAATTTTCAAATTCTTATTTTTACTCATTTATTTTCAGTCTTATTTGACATGTATATTTCTTTAATTTTTCCAATATTTCTAGAAGGCTTGTAATATATCTACAAATCAAAACAGTTTTATCTGCAAAGGTGTGAAACTGTGTTTAGTCTACATCCAGATATTTCTACCAGCAAATACGATGTTCTTCGTGTTTCAATTCATGTCGTCTTTTGTTCCTCTTTTGAGTTATTTCCCTTATCTTATTAGTAAAAACCATACAGACCTACTTGCCATATAAGACATTTTACAAGAGTTCAAAATTTGTATGGAGAGTTGCAATAATTATCAACCCCTAATATATTAGTTAATATCTAGTTGATGATTATTATGGTTAATTAGATCATTGATATAGCCTGATAAAATCGATTTATACAGAATAGAACCGAATTCAATGGAACTGCACTCAAAAAATCCTTCTTCGTCCTAACAACGTTCTGTCTTTGATTTTAAACTAAGTGTGAGTTAAATTTTATATCTGAGTCTCCTGACACGTTCGTTTTTTCCTACTTAGTTTGTAGTGGAAGATCATTAACAGTAGCATGTTCTTTTCAATTCTGGCAAAAGATCTTCTTTATTTTCCATCTGTTTATTTATTTTTCCCGATGTATGAAAACATCTTTAGATAATTCTGGGAGTGTTTATACTATATGCTATTCCTTCTTGTACACCTCTTTGCATAACTTAAGCATTACACTTCTATAGCTTGAATGCGATTGACAGCTTTCTTAGTCAAGGGTTCCATAATTAACTTCCGGACAACCTCATTCCCCCATTCAAAGTTTCAGTTGTTTCCTTTAAGACTTTCTGTCTTAAAACTTAACATTGGTTCCGTACCTTGTCTGAAATTGTGAAGATCGTTATTCAAATTCTTTTCAAAGTTGTAATTGACATCACAGCCCAGATAACTAAAATGTAATAATTACTTAATTGGGCTGTTATTAATTGAGAGAATGTTTATATTAGACAGGTACTGTGAAATGCAATAACATTAGCCTTATCTAATTTTAACAGTCTTATCTTTTGAACGAAATAACAGTGGATATCTTTAAGTCAAATTCTGAGGAATATCTGTTTAACTGAAGGAATGATAATTGAATTCTATATTTAGAATCCTCAATGATGAGGATGTCATATTGAAATTTTTCGTCATATAACTCATTGTTAGTTATAGTTTTATACCATGTGGCAACTTTTATTATTTCCATTGTGCAAATACAGCATTTGTTAATATTTAAAAGCGTAGAGATTTGACTTCAATTCTCTGTTCACCATAATCACAGCCTCCTTATACTTTGATCACTTAAATATTATTTGCATTTCTTTATATGAATGTCATCAGGAGATTGTAGTACCATATATTTTTTAGAATATGTCAAAGATCTTACCGATCTACTGCATTCAAGAGTTTTAAAAATTTCAATAAAGACTATGTAGATCTCTAGACTATACCGTCCTTTTTTATTATTTTTTTTAATTTTAAAAATAAGGTTATGTATAAATCAGCGTCCCTTCCAAGGAATACATATTGTTTTTCTCCCAAATAAGTTTCATTTATTCCTTTTAATCTGTTGTTTACAATATTGGAATGTATTTTATAACCTGTATTTAGAACATTAATGTCTCGTGGATACGTTTATGTTCTAATGTTTTCGACTCTTATCTCAAATAGTGCAAGCTGTTTTTGACTTCATCACACATCCTTTTGAAATATCTTACCCGTCACAACAGTACAGCCACAGTTTACGTCAGTCGTTTCCAAATACCGACATATCTCATTTATTCCCTTCTTCCCACACCCTTATTCTTCCATTGTATAATCTTAATTGTGAACCGGCCTAATATAAAACACAAATTATTTAAATACTGTTTAAGAGAACCAGTCACTGGTAGAATAACTGTGCACCTACAAACATCATCTAAAAACAGTGTAAAGGGGAACACACCATTACAAACTGTACACTTCTACATTGTTGGCAACAATACAGTCAATCTGTGTTGAACAACTGGCGAGTACCAGAGACGTTATTACAATCAGCTGTGATACACCAAGCTTTTCTGTTACAATTCAGAACATCGTTGTACTACGATCGTTTGGTGGCGTATGCAATTAACGAAATAGTGGCTAAAATCGAGAATCCATAAAGCAGATTGTGTTTCCACAAAACAAATTATCAAAAAGTACTTCAAGATTGTTACTTAACAACTTATCTCGTTGACAATCACTTCATCTTATTTTCCGTGCATTTGGTGTTAGTTCCGTCTTGCCTTAGGGTTTAGAAATAACTACGCGAGCTACGCGATGTAAGAAACGAGAACATATTTCTTCTCAGAGTAACGAGTAAACGAGTAACTAATCCTTACTTTACTACCATACTGTAGTAACGATAGGGGTCTAAAGTATGTGCTATGTTTTGTGCAACCGAAACTAAGATAGCTGAGGATGGGAAAAATAATTGATTCCTAAATCATGTTCCTGTACACACACACGCGCGCGCGCACGCATATATGTATATGTTGTAGTAGATTTTTGGGGACATCAGTGAATCTAATATTTATAATGCCGACGTTTAGTTCCGTTATCCCGGAATATTTTCAAGGCGTACTGACGTTGATTTAACTACAGCGGGAGTTTTATATATTGCTTCCCTTGTGATTTATGTCGTGGAAGGGTTAGAGCTTGGGGGTAAGTGTGCTGTGGACATATGTTTGTTAATTCTTGAACTGTCAGGAATTTCCACATGGTCGCTAGTTTACTATATTCATTTCTGTCGTCGACCGCTCCCTCCCTCATCCGGTAAATATCAATGCCCTCTCTGTACTCTCTGATTGTCTTGTAGTTACTTCTTACCAAGAATTTCGTGTTTTTGAAACCGAAAGTGTGTCCTGTTTCTTTTGCGTGTTTCGTTAGGGATGTGTTATCTTGTTGTTTTGCTACTGACAATTCGTGTTCGCGGACGCGTTGACGGATATTTCTCCCAGAGTGGCCGACGTAGGATCTCTCGCAGTTTTTGCATGGTATTTGATATACACCTTGTCTCTCTAAGTGTATGCGGTTCTTCGGATTTTGTAGAGAGGAGTTTTTTTTTGTGCGTGTTGAATGTTGTCCTGATGTGATGTTTCTTGACTATTCTCCCTGTAACGTCTGTTTTGCCATTTATATATGGTAACGTTAAGCTGCTGATGTGCTCCAGTGTTTCTTTCTCCGGTCGCATCTTCTTTGTCTTCTTTTGTTTGATGGCGCTGCTTAAATCGGATGGGGTATATCCATTGAAAAACAGCGTCTCCTTCAAACTGTTCAGCTCTTGTTTCCTCTGTTGCTCGTCCGGTAGGTGTAGGGCTCTGTGTAAAAATTTCTTCACTACAGACTGTAGCTGAGCTGGGTGGTGATGGGACTGTGTGTAAGTATCTGTGTGTATAGGTTTTCTGTATGTGGAAAAGCTGACAAAGGTTTTCTGTGTGTGTGTGTGTGTGTGTGTGTGTGTGTGTGTGTGTGTGTGTGTGTGTGTGTGTGTGTGTGTGTACTCTGTGTGTGGGGAGAGTGCATGTGCGCGCGTGTGTATGTATACTGAATATGATTAAGATAAGAATAACTGGCGAAATTCTTTAGACTGGTAAAATGCAGAGGGACAATTTAATTTCCTACACAAACAGTCGTGATTATGTGCAAAATACAAGAGCGCGCATGTACACAACAACAACTCTTATGTGGTACACAATTACACATTCACAGTCTGAATTCCTTGTTAGTAAGCGTAGTTTTGTTCCGACCGAATACAATACAGCGTAAGTCATAAAATTGAATTCCACACTGTCTCCGCGGTTTGACCTACATATCCTGTATATGTTGAGATTGTGTTGTATTGCAGTTGTGCCGTATTTGTGGTTTACTCTATACCAATCCGCGCACACGTTATTTATTCGATGAGTGCTCCAGTGTTCTTTTTTGCATTACTTCGATTTGGATTTAGTCTTAATACAGTAATAATAGGTTTACTCTTCGACTCTTTGTCAGATTATACACAAGAACTTTCTCGTTGGTGAGTCTGTAAAGTAACAAAAAAAATCATAGGGAGCAGCTATGGGATCGCCATTGTTACCAATCGTAGCGCGCCTAGTTTTGAATAGTCGTAGCATAGTTTCATCCCAAATAATTTAACGCTCTTTGTGGCTATAATGCAGTACAAGTTTTAAAATTTAATTCCATACTGTATCCGCGGTTTGATGTACTTATTCTACAATACTTACTTAGAGGGATACCAAAGACGTGCGTTGGATTCAGAAAGACTAAACCCCACACACATTTTTACCGATATCTGGACGATATCTGGTCTCACGGTCACGAAAAACTACGGGCTTTCTTCCAGCATCTAAATTCAATTCATAATTCCATTTCGTTTACTACAGAAGTGGAATCGAATGCTGAAATGACCTTCTTAGATATACGTATATCACGGAAGCCGGACGGATCTCTAGGTCACTGGTTGTACAGGAAACCTACCCACACTGATACACACCTTCATGCAATTTCACATCATCAGCCTGCACAAAAGCAAGCCGCGAAGAGGGTATCTGACGACGTTCGTTTCCTGGAGGAGAGAAGGCACTTAACGGACGCTATTGAGAAGAAGGGATGCTACACGTGAAGCACTTAAGAAGACCGAAAACCCTTCAGAGACGCCTACTGCAGAAGATACATTCACACAGCATTCTTACCGTGCGTAACGTGGTCGAAATACCCGGCGCCCCCACTTCCTCATCAACGACTTCCTGGCTCTTGCGAATGAGCCTCCACCCAGAAATCGCCGAAGAAGTACCCCCATCAGGAGGATCCCTGGACTCGACTAATGAGCTAAACTGTCATCGATCAACTGAATAAAATAAAATAAAATAGACTGTACACAACTCCTCTACCTCGTCCACAAACATCGTCTACTCAAAATAAAATAAAATAATTACTTCCCACAAAACATAAATACCTAATATAAAACCTACAAAATCTATCGCACGCCGATCCCTTGTCGCCATTACGACGCTTCCCGCCATCTTTAGCGCCACAAGCTGCTCGTCTCTGATCGCCTACGTCACTAAAACACCCCCTCACCCTCTCCTCGGAGTTGCCACACAGTCAGCGACTCTGACACAATTAATTTACTTTCAGGTACCTCCACCTTCTCAACGGCCGGTCAACGCTGGCGTGCGAAACCAACCAACCAACTCTCCTCCCCCTACGGTTGAAGGGGGTTTTCCCCAGAACAACCTGAGTCTGGTCCTAACCAGGGCCAGTCTCGCATAATTCGAAAAAAGTGCGTAAAATATATCGCAAACATAAGTAGCAGAATGTTGAGGAAATGTGACATACGTAGTTCACAATTATACATTCACAGTGTGAACTTAGTAAGCGTAGTTTATTCCGACCTAATTTATAGCTCTTTTGGGTTATAGTGCGTACACTGTCTCCGCGGTTTGACCTACATATCCCGTTGTATACTGTATAATGTGGTGGGGCTATGTTTTATTATAGTTATACTTTATTTGTGGTTTAGATTGAAACAATCCATCCCCACATACATTATTCACACGGTGAGTCCTGTAATGTTCTTTATTGTACTGAATCCACTTCGAGTTACTCTTAATACTATAATATGTATAAGAGAGGAGATAAATAAATAAATTTATTAATATTTATGATACAATTTATAGAAATCTTACAAATAAAACAGGACACAGCACAAGGATTATATTTTATAAGACAATTGCACTACCCACGTTGATTTATGCAAGTGAGGCGTGGGTCATAACAAAAAAGAAAGCGGGAAGTTTCAGAGTGCTGAAATGCATTTTTTTTTAAATACTTTGAATTATACATTGCAAGATAGAGTAAGGAATGAAGGTATCTGAACAGAACTCGAAGTAAAGGACATAAGTGAAATTATTGCAATTTACAGAAGACAATGGTGGTATCAAAAGATGCAAAGGATGACAGAGGATCGATTGCCGAAAGCGTCACTGAACTATAAAGCCACTGGTAGAAGAGACGTGGGTCGTCCGAAGATGAGCTGGGTGTCGGAACAGCTTTATATAACCTAATCCTTGAAGAAGAGAAGAAGAAGACAATAATATGTATACTCTTTGACGCAAAGAAGAAAGATGTGCATGTATAAATACATATGTGTATACGTGTATATGCGCGCCCCCATCTTATCTAATTGTTAGCGTGCTTCTTAATTGTGCCCCCTCCCAATACTTGTTATAGCGCTTCTTCTTCTACCACTATTATTCTTTTCCATGTAATCCTCAGTCACACAGTCTGCTGTGAGTTTTATGCCGTTTTCTCAAGTATCTGGCCCAGACATCCTTAATGCCTTCTTTGAGTTTCTTTAGTTTTCTCCAAAGTTCTGTGTTTCTGCACGGAAAGCGCCCAATATTATGCGTAAACGTTACACAAATTGCTGTATTTACATGGGCAGATGAGTTTTCTGTGATACAAAAAATATTAATTTTAGTTTCATTAGAGTACAGAGTTGATTTGTATATGACACCAGCGTTTCATATGACTTCCTGCCTTTTGTATCCACTCTTTCCTCATCTGTGTTACTACACCAGGAAAAACAAACTAATAACAACTTAGATAAGCTGATTGTTTATGCAGATTGATTCACGGTTTTGAGTATTTCGGTGAAACTAAACTTCCTTGTATTCACTTTTGGACAAGGTGTACAAGGTATATTTTAGTAGACAAGGCAAGTTAAAAAGAATTTGCATATTTTAAAGTCTCTACTTCTCTAAAGTTAAATCACTGCCTTATTTCTATTGAAGAGTAAGTTGCTTCTCGCATTGCAAAGCGCTGTGCTAAATAGAAGATGAGGAGACATTTTCCATATCTGTTAATTTTATATATTTTTGATCACTTATAGAAATTCCTACACAAAATGTTATGTAAATAAATATAATTTATATTTGCCTAAAGTGTCCGAATAAAAAAAATTTTTTTTGATGGTTATCCTATTTGTGTGACATTGTTTAGCACCCTTTTGTAGCTCAATGTTCAAGTCCAGATTGGTATCATGATCATCATCTTCACAGCAAACCATAGGCAAGGTGCTGCCTGTTCCGTCTGCACAAATCATTCAGCCATCTTTTCCTGCGTCTACCTACAAAACTGTGTCCTATAGATCTGTATTTCCAGACATGTTTTATCAGTCTGGAATCTGATATTTTTTTAAGTGTTTTTCCACAATGGTTTGAAATTTTTAAGTTTTTATTCAAGTTAAAACTTGTAATTCTTTTCTCCTGGTCACATACCTTATACGATCAAATTTACGGTCAACACCTTTTAACTCCTCTTAAGAGCGCTAATGCCGAGGCCTGTATTTTACTGTCTTGTTTTTTAGTTGTTGTCCATAATTTATACTCATAGGAAAGTGCAGGGAATGCTATACAATTTTATGAATTTAATTTTGTATCTTAAGTAACGTTTTTCTAAAAATTAGTTTTATTTTCCCACAGATCATCTGTAGCTTACCTAGTTTAACATCAGTACTATAAAGGACCATAGGTCCATACGTACCATAAGTCCTATCATAGACATTATAATTTCCCAAATAATTAATGTGGCTTACCTGTTCTATAATTTGATCATTAATTAATATTTTTGTTCTTATTGGCTACTTGCCTGAAAATGCAATATTTGTTTTTATGGTAGAGGTTTTCGTATTGTACTGTTTGAAAATTTAATGGAGCTTAAAAACAGATTTTTGCGAATCAGATTCTGTATTTTGAAGTAGAATCAAGGCGTTAGCAAGCAATAGCACAGTCAAATATCTGGCTCGTGATACTTTAATACCAGGGTTCACTAGATGTTTCTATTTCATTACCAGATCGTCAATATAAATGTAAGAAAGGGTAGGCGATATACTGCATGCTTGTCTAACTCCTTGATTGACAGATATTTGTTTATATATCGTAGAATTATTTTGAACAGCTATTCTTGTTATGTTATATATCCCTTGTATAGTTCTTATAAGTTGTTGATGGCATCGGTATTAATAATTATTAATATTTGTTGTATTTGTTGTTTAAAACCTAAATCTTATGTCTTCTTGGTACGGTAGTTTTATACGGTTTGTGTTTCACATCAAGGTATTTACTACCGCTTCACTATGAATGCTGTTACCCACGTGACAAGTTATGCCCAATAAAACTGACGGAGTATGATATGTTTCTTTCTGGAAACATCACTTGTTGTGTACTTCAAAACTTGACTATGTTATATTTGTTAGAATAAATTTGACTTATGTCTCGGGATTTAACTTAGAAAGATTCTTGACACAGTGGATCAAGTAATGAAGAATGAATTCTATATGACAATAAATGAACAAAAGACCAAACTCCTAGTATGTAGTCGGAAGGAAGAAGATACAGTGAGAATAACTCTTGGAAATAATGTTCTCCAAGGAGTTAAAGAATATAACTATCTAGGAAGTAAAATCACAAGTAATGGACGTAGCAGTAAGGAAATTATAAGCAGGCTGAAAATCCTTTCATAAAACAGAAAATTCTCTTCACTTCAAACACTATCAGCTTAAAAATAAGGAGGAAAACAATATGGGGATGTTGGCCCTATATGGGAGTGAATCTTTGACAATTGGAGAAAGTGATAAGGAAAGACTCCAAGCATTTAATACCTGAGCTACAGAAAAATATTCAAGATAAACTGGAGGGAGAAGATAACGAATGAAGAAGTCTTTAGAAGAGCTCAGGAGGAGAAGAGCTTTCTACGAAATTTAAAAGGCAGAAGAGCTAAGTTTATAGGGCAAATACTACGACACAATGGGTTGGTTAAGAGAATAATAGAAGTAACAATTGAAGGGAAGAATCACAGAGGACGACCCCGTTTGGACTACATGAAACAGCTTATGGTCGATATGAACTGCACATCATATTGTGAGTTGGAAAGAAAAGCAGAAAATCAGGAAGAATGGCGAGCTCCAGCCAACGAGACTATGGGGTGTTAACCTAGAAGAAGATCTTCATGCTGTAAGACGTCGTCCACTTCTCCTGTTGCGAACAGACTTTTTGAGCTTCCCTCTGAACGTCATCTTCAGTGTGATAATGATTAGATAATTGACACTGTCTTCGTCAGTTAACCACAGTACAGTGACAAAAGTTCTTGGTTATGTTAAATTAAGTTTAGGTTGACTGGCAACTGACCGTGTTAGTTATCGAATCGTTTTCACATTTAAGGTGGCCTCCAGACGAGGGGCAGAAACAATGAGGATAACGGATATGTTTTAAGGCTCTGCTTATACCATCCCCGGCTCTCCGTCGAGCCGGAGGTCTATTATTGTTCTGAACGCTGACCAGGCGCCTGACGATGTTGTGGTCAGTACACTTGGATTTGAGACATGCAGCTCTAACACTCCACGGGTTACGGAATATCTACTATCTAGGATTTAGCAGCAGAAAGTAACGTCCAAGTCCACCGCACACGGCGGACACAGAGTCGACCCCCCACAGCCGAAACCAACCAACCTCGAGTCCAACCCAATACATCGGGAATGTGCCCGGGTCGCCCCGGATCCACTCCCCGATGCCGGCCGGGGCGCAGACAGGGCGTACCATAACTGCGAGTCTCCCCGAACCCGAGGAGTTGATTTAGCAAAGCCAGGGCAAGCCCGGGACAGCCTCCTATCAACAACGGGGTCGCCCCCCCCCATTCTAGGGTACCTACTAAAGGCAGCGTAGCCATCATTTCGGGTCTGCACACGCGGGGCCCATAGCTTAAGGCGTTATGTAGGGACTACTGAGTAACCAGATGAGAGACAGAAACAGCAGTAGTGGACCACGGCCTAATATCCCGCAGATAAGTCAATTTGATTCTAAGACAGTTGACACTGGCCGAGAAAGCCTTAGCTAAATCCGACATTCTTCAAATTGTTCAGCTTCATTATTTAAAACGGTACCTCTCGACTTCAAACTAATTGTTATCAGTCCAATATTATTATTCCGGCTGTACAATGTTTACACACTTTTCGGAACCAAAGCTTACAGAAGTGATTGAATTCTCATCTTCAACTGCTGCTTTTCCATTCAAAGATTTTCTTCAATTCCTCGTTCGCTCAATATAGTCTGAATTTCTTCTATCCAAGTGATAGGTGGTCTTCCTCTTCTCCTTCCTGGTGGGGTCCATTCCATAATTTTCTTGGAAAGATTTACATTCATTCTGTCCTTATTGATTTCATTTTACCAGCCCTAACCACTTTTTTATTTCGCATAAGTGTACTTAATTTTGTTGTTGCTGTTACCCGGACAAATTGTCGGGTATCGTTCGGCTAACATTCGCTGTAACTGTTTTACAACACTCTGTCGTTTTTTGCAGCCTGAAGAAGATCCCCGATGATGGGATTCGAAACGTTGCCGACGATGTCGCTGTTATAGTTAACAGTCCGGTTTTTAATCATCATCATCTGTAAGGATTAATCCAAGGATGGTTAGTTCCCGTATCGAAAAGGCAAAGATTAGAGCTGATCACTCCAGCGCTTCCTAGGACGTCCCACACCCCTCCGTCTCCTCGGTTTATAGTTCCATAGTTGTTTGGGGTGCAGCAGTCATCTATTCGGCAAAGATGGTCCCATCCCATCTTTAGCCGATACTGGGCAATCCAGTCGAGTAAACTCATAATATTCAGTTCCTGTCCTACATTTGTGTTCGCCTATGATCATGGAGAGTATACCCTGCCACGTGCCTGAGGAATAGTCAGCAACTTTTGATCCGTCCAGCTAGTCCTTATTTGGGGCAAGTTAGTAGTGAATATGTCCCCTGGATATGTTACTAACATATCGCAGGGTAAGACGTATGGTGGGCCTGCCACCACAGGCTTAACGTCCAGCCCCATTTTCTCTCTGGGTATTCTCCCATAAACTGGCTGTCTTACCAGACTAAAAAGACCAGTTTTCCCTGTTATCCAATAGAATCTTTAGTGTGGTTGTTTCTCCTTGCCTCCCAATCCTACGTTGTTGACCAATGGAAGGTCATCCATCTTTAGGAGAAATTTCTCATTCCAAGGGCAAGAGGGTGCTCTCTAACCTCTAATTGACAATAGCAAGTAGAGAAGGGGCTTATACCGGCTGTCACTCGGTCTCCATGGCCGCGTTAGCCACTTTTTAGTCATTTTGATAATGGTGTACTTTTGTTTTGCTTACATGTTTCTGCATATCATTAAACAACAGCTACAACAACAGCAGAATGCCGAAGACGCGAAGGCAGTAAACTGCCGTTGCTAAATACTGACTGTGACAACGCAGTCACAACGCCTACTAAAAACAGTGATCTCATCTAACACAATCGGATCACTGTACAGAGACAGTCTCGGGAAGTGACGCGCTTTAAGAATCAAAGGACTCCAACTCTCAGTCTTATGACCGCTGCAATGTCACTATAAATCTCTTTTCCAAGAAATGATACAGTAAAGTTTCTACGCTAAACATCAAACGAACTGTCAAAATATGTGATACAAGTAGACTTAAGCGGCCAAAGTCAATGTTATTAAAACTCATTCCCAGGCTGTTTGGACTTATTGTTTCTTACTAAAACACACGTTTCCACAGTACCATAGACTGCCGTCATTAGTGTAAACATGGAAGCTGTACTAACTTAGGGTGGTGTACGTTACATACCACGGTACTGTACGTGTACCACCATATGTTATTACAGCACGAATTTTTACACTGATGATGGCAGTCGATGCTACTCTCGAAACGTCTGTTTTAGTTAGAAACAATGGACCACGGTCAAACAGCCAGGGAATTAATTTTAATAACATGTCTAATATAAGGCTTGTGATAAGAAATACAAGATACGAAATGAAGCAAAAAAATGAGGAAGGTACGACCTACTGCCAAACTTTACTACGCCCGTCCGTTGTGGAAGAAACTCCGCGCGCTACCCATTATTTTACGTCTAATTAAAAATATATTAAGCTTGATTTTTTCGTGTAAAGTTGTTACACGGCAGAACAAAGAAACGCCTTAACACTGTTCTACTTTAAGTTTAGTAAACTTTTTTAAGGTCATTAGTTGTAACGAAAAAATAAAAGTACATAAGACATTTATCAGAACGGTTGTACATTCAAAAAGAGGTACAAGAAACAATACTAATTGATGACTCGTTGGGCACTTGGTGAAACATACTAATACAAAGGTTTTTAAAAATATATAAACACTTGGTACGTTTCACATTTTTTATTTAACTCTGACAGCTGTTTCAGCTTATAAAGCTATTCTCAAAGAGATCAGTGAATAACTAGTTAGTTAAATAAAGTTGGTTAGAGTTAAATTAGTTAAATAAAAATTCGTCAGAGTTAAATTAAAACTTTGAAACTATCTATATCTATATCTAATATCTAATATCACGACTATTGAGTCATGAGGACATTGTCGTATAGTTGATCAGCGTTTGCCAGAGAAAATCCTGAGAGTACTAGTCTATAAAGCAGAAAGATATAAAAAATAGTCATAGGATAACATGAAGTCCTAGAAGATCTCAGGAGCATGGATGTTGTTAGTCTCAGGGAACACTGAGATGGCAATGGATAGGAGACTTTAGAAAAGATTGGTGTTGGAAGCCAGGGCTCACGTTGGGCCGTATTGCTGAGGAAGAAACTTTTAAAAATTACGGTTTGTGATTATCATTTAAAAACGGAAGTGACTAATGCAGGGATATTGTACATGAGATAATGTCTCGTTTAATCTTGACACGGTCAATATTTACAATATTGTGGAATGTGGAAGGGGGAATCGGATGCCTTCCACCTGCCCAGGCGGATGAAATTAGATTTGAAACTGCGAAGGTACGTAGAAGAACCGCCCAAAGGCAACTTGTCATTGCCAGAGCCCAGGGCACAACGGGATTTAAAGGCGACGAGACGACTGTGATACTACCAGCAGATAATGGAAGTGCCACGGTAGTGATGGACACCAGTGACTACCAGAGGAAGACCGAGGAACTCTTGGATCCGGACACGTACATAAACTGGGAAGGGATCCCTGGGCGTTGGCCCTAAAAAGGACCGATTTTCTGATCAAGGAATCTTCCCTGGCGCCTGATGTGAAGGCTGGCTACCGGGCGCCCGGAGACGCTACCTTCCAGGTTTGCAAAAAGATCGATAAAGCCGAAGTTCCGCTGTGGCCCGTCGTCAGCTCATTGGTTTGCCCACCTACAACTTGGCGAAACACCTGACCGAGCTGCTCCGGCCGTAATCGGAAAAATGGACTTATACGTGCGGGATTCGTCGCATTTCATTACTAAAGCAAAATTATAATTACATATTATTATTATATTTGAACGTTATTAATTAAGTTAGAAATATTTTCAGAGAGTTATAATATGTTTTCCGGTAGAATACAAATAAAATGAAGGATTGGAAGAATATTTCACATATTCAGCGAGTAAATTGTTTCCTACCACCGCGGAAAACTGTCATCGTTACTTTGAAAGTTTTGCAACGCGCAATATGAATAGAATATAATATACCTTAATGACTTGCAAAGTCGTTTAATTTTAATATATATTTTATTCATTACGCATCGATGCGGCATTGTCTTAGGGTAGTTTGTATGTAAATTGCTTTAGGGTTGAAGCAAATAAACTTTATGATCGCCAACATATTATAAGGTGAAATGTTATCACCAGTTTTAAATGTGAAAAGGGTCACGCTCACAGTTCAATTACTATAGTCCTGGCTTGCCAGCAAACGTTTTGACGCAATAGAACCTTTTACGCCTTGAACATTTTGTAACCTAGTTTTAACAAATAACTTTTCATTCTTTTAGGAATAGCGGCCTATGAAGCAGATTATAAGTAAAGAATTTTCCTTTTTGAGTCTACAGAATTAAAAAAAAAAAAATCAATGGAACTGACGCTGTAGGGTACAGTATAAGGAGTTGCTGGTCGCCGCAGATTGTTAGAGGTAACTGGTACCGAGTCACAGACCGTCAGCTTCCATGTACCGACTAAATGTAAAATGTTACAGGCAAAAAGATAAGTTACACACCAATGGCGGGACTTTGATTCTTCCCAAGTTTAAGAGCGTCATCGGGAAAAAGGAATATTTTAGTGTGTCTGTGTTCATGAATTTATTTGCAAACAATCAAAGAGGAAGTCGGTCTCGGTGTCAAATTTTATAAATAGGGTCGATAAAAAAGTTGAAACTACTTACTTTTCCATCTGAAATTACAGTACTGACTCATCAAGCTTATGACCAAAAAAGACCAATCCATGAAGATAAAATATGTGATTTAAAAAAGTTTGTGTAATATGTTTCCCTTGAATATCTTAAATTATAATATACAAGTAATATAAATCTCCTTTAGTTATAATCGCTTTGTTTTTTTTCTATTATGATTATTAGACAGTGTACTAAAGCTATCTGCAATGTGTTATGTTAGAAAGTGGCAATGATTATAAAAAAAATTTAATTTACTTTATGCGGATATGTTCGTGAGTAATGATGTAACTAATTTTAATAAAACATTTTGTGACATTCAGTTATATCAAATGTAACAAATTCAGTGAAAAACAGGATATTACTATTGCATCTTTAATAGTAATAATATTAATATCCCTTCTTTATTTATGAAAGGCCTTTTGTTGGCCATTTAAAATTACACATAAATTAAAAAGTACACAAGGTAAAATTTTTTAAAAATATTTACAACTTATATGGGACATTACCAAATAGAATTATGCCAGTAAGAAATAGGATATTTTATACATTTTAAAAATAGACAGTTTTTTGGGTTTCCCTCAAAATTACTTTTTGTGACATGAGGCCCTTCATAAATAAGCGATTCACATATCAATGTGATATACGTTAATACGTAATAATTAAAGAAATTTTTACTTTGAAATACTACAAGCTTTAACATATTTTTCTACAGAAACACAATTTTCACCTCTCAATGTTAAACAAATGTAAAAACTTGTCACTAGTTTGTCCGTTTCTATTTACAACACCGTTGGACTCCATCGTCATCAACTTCACAATACGACATGAGCAATGTGCTGCTTCAAAGATCCGCTTTCGAAGATCATCCAGCCATCTCTCTCTGGGTGTACCCACACACCTGTGCCTTATAGGTTTGTATTTGCAGACTTGCTTGGCCAGTCTCGATTCTGACATTCTTTCTAAGTGTTCTTTCCACCGTTTGTTTGTAATCTTTTAATTTTTCATCAAAGTTAAAAAGTTGTAACGCTTTTCTTATGGCCACATTTCTTATTAGAACATCTTTTAACTCCTCTTAAGAATGTCATTTCCCAGGCCTGTATTTTACTGTCTTCTTTTGGTTTGTTGTTTATAATTCACATCCATAGAACATTACAGGAATTGTCATAACTTTGTAAAACTTGAAATGTCTTATCTCGACATAACTTGTTTCAAAAAATACGGTTGATTATTCCACAGATCGTCTGAAACGCATCAAACTTACAACTCAGACTTAGTTTAAAATTCGTTTTAGTGTAGCACCATTTTAGTCTAATGCCATAAATATTTACAATTTATTTTTAAACGATTATTACCTTATATGGCTTCCCGCTGACCTTGACATTTTTAAAACGGAACCTCATATCTAAATTTAAAAAAAATTATCTTTTATGCCATAAATATCCAAGAACCCATCAGTAACTGGAGAAGAAAAACATCAGGAATGGGAATTCAAATGGATGAGCAGTGCTTAAAAACTCTCCTATTTGCCGACGATCAGGTAATTATAGCGTGTGACGAGGACAACACAGCGTATATGTTTAAAAAATTGAAAGAGGAGTACAAGGAATGGAGTCTAAACATAAACACTACTAAAAGAGAATATCTGAAAATAGGAGACATGCAAGAAGAAGGCCCAGATGTGCAAATGCATAGAATCGGAAAGTGTAGCGAATTCAAATATTTGGGAAGAAGCATCTCAGAAGATGGAACAACATAAAAATTACGTCCAAAATAGGATACAACAGGGAGAAAAAAAGGCTATTCGTTTGCTAAACTCGTTATTTTGTCGTACAAAATGAAACTTCAAACTAAACTGACTGTCTACACAACTATTTTGGAACTCATTTTAACTTATTACTGCGAATGCTGGCAACTTTCAGATAAAGAGAAAAAGAGGGTAGAAACTGTGAAAATGGATTTCTTAAGAAGAGCGTGCAATATTTCTGGAATTCAACATGTTAGAAACGAAGATATAAGAAGGAAACAGGACGCATATTTACAACAGCAGAAAGAATAGAATCCAGACAGTTGCTATGGTATGGTCACGTAATGAGGATGGAGGAGAAGCAATGGCCAAAGAAAGCATTGACATACACACCACAAAGAGGAGAAGAAAAGGAAGACTGACAACACAATGGAGAACAAGAATTAGGAAAAGCATGAGAGATTGAGCTGTTGAAGACGACCTGTGGAAGCAGATAATGTACCTGTGGAAGAGACGAGCTGTGGAAAGATAGGGAGAAATGGCGATCAAAATGCATCATAGACCCCTGGTAATAAAACAAATCTTGTATACGATACCTTACACAGATTTCTGTTACGTTGGGAGATGAAACTCAGAAAGACCTAGATATCTGTAAGATAAAGGTAGCACATCAACCAGGCAGACAAATCTCAATCAGTCTAGTTATAAATTAGAACTCGTTAACAGGGCAGCAGTATAATTACAGCTTGTTATATTTGAACGTTTTTGATTGGGTTAGAAATATTTCTGAGACAGTTATAACATGTTTGCTGGTAGAATGTAAATAAAATGAAAGAAAGATTACGAGATATTTTACATATTGAGCGAGTAAATTGTCTCCTACCACCGCGCAAAATTGTCATCGTTAGCTTGAAAGTTTGTGACGCACAGAGTACAATATAGTTTAATGACTTTCAAAGTCGTTTAGTTTTAATTTATATTTTATTCATCACGCATCGATGTGACATTGTTTTAGCTCAGGTAGTTTGTATGTAAATTACTTTTTGGTTGACGAGGACTAACGCCAATAAACTTTATCTCCAAAGTATTACAACGTAAAAGTTATCACCACTTTTAAATGGAAAAAGGGTCACGCTCCCAATCCAATTACTATAGTCCTGGCTTTCCGTCAAACGGTTACGCCTTGAACATATTATAATCCAGAGCTTAAACAAATAACTTTTCACTTTGGAACAGCTGCGTATGAAGCAGATTATAAACAACGAATTTTTTGTTTTTGATCTACAAAACGAAAACAAAATCGATTTAATTCTGACGCTGGGAGGGTACAGTCTAACGAGTTGGTGGTCGCCGCAAATTGTTAGTCCTAACTGATACTGAGTCTCAGATTGTCAACTTGTAGAGTAAGGGAGGGTATTGTCGGATAGGTCTTGTAATGTCGGATGGCAAGTATCGTGTCCATCCAGTGGTGCCATCTGGTGTGAAAGTCATGAATTACGTTTTCTACAACTAGGCAAACATCTGCAAGGGCAGCAATTACTGTTGAGTACTTCATTGTGTGTGAAAAGCGTGCTTTCAATTTCTCTGCAAATAACAAACTTTTGAAGGGTAAGTAAAATGATTTTTTGGTTACAAGTTATTAATATATGTGCCCAACATAAAATGCACTGTTTGATAGAACATGAACGGGGCTTCTTAATTCCCTAACTGTAGAAATGCTGCGGACAATATGTTTCAGGTAGACGGCTTGTTATTTTGTTCGTGAGGAGTCGGCTAACCTCGGATACTAGCTTACGGCAATGTCGAATAGTATCCGACATTAGCTGCTACATTTCAATACCGCGCGGTTTTTAAAAGCTAGCTCAAACCCGTGAATAACAAGATTCACAACATTTTTATTCATGTTTATTTCAATCAATTTAATCAATTAAATTTCATTTATTGCTATAAAACTTTAATAAACTGTACATAATTGATAAAATAAATAACAAAATTTATTTCACAGTATAACAATACTTAAATTCTTGCTCAGAGGGGTGTTCAAAATAAAACTATTTAATTAATTATTAAATATTTTTTTTAATTATTCGAAAGTTGGGAAATAACGGATTGTTTCTTCTTGCGATATTTGCAGATGCCTAAAGCCAAAGAAAAAAGGAAGTGCAGTCTGAAAAAGTGGAGTTCCGATAATATGATAAATGCCATTATCGCAGTACGGGTAAAAAGAATGGGGTATCTTGCAGCTTCCAAGAGATTCAATGTACCTCGTTCAACGTTATTTGATTATGTACGATCAAAGTCTGAGCCCACTGAAGCTGTAAAGTCTAAACTTGGACGTAAACCAATATTACCAGACGAACTTGAAGAAAAACTAGTTGAATATTTGCTAATGATGGAGAAGAAATATTTTGGTTGCACAAGGAATGATGTTAAGAGGCTTGCATATCAGCTGGCTGAACTGAATAATATTCCAATCTGTTTTCCATCGTGAAAGAAGTCGCAGGTAAAGACTGGTTCAAACGCTTCATGCAAAGACATAATCAGAAATTATCGCTGCGTACTCCGACTGGTACATCTGTTGCTATGGCTTTACGCGGGTCAAGGGCTTCAATAGAGAAAGCGTGGGAAAATTCTTTGACCTCTACGAAGAAGCATTAGAAGCCCATAACTATCCTCCTTCACGTATATTTAACGTGGATGAAACGGGCTTAACTGTAGTCCAGAGCAAACTGCCCAAAATCCTTGCTTTGAAAGGTAAAAGACAAATAGGGTCAATGACGTCTGCTGAGAGGAGCTCCTTAATTACAATTGTAGTGTCAATGAGTCCGAGTGGAATATTTATTCCTCCTCTTATGATATTTCCACGCAAGAACTTCAATCATCTTCTGGCAAGAGGGGCTCCCCCAGAATCCATTTTCAGATGCCAGCAGTCCGGGTGGATCAGTTCTGAAGCTTTTTTGGACTGGTTTGATCATTTCGTTTCCACTACAAAACCTTCAGAGTCGGACCCAGTTCTCCTCATCTTGGATGGCCACTTCAGCCATACAAGAAATCTTCATCTGATCAACAGAGCTCGGGAATGTCATGTCAACATTATTTGCCTACCACCTCATACCACTCACAAGCTCCAACCCGTTGATAAGACCTTCATGGGACCATTAAAACATTACTACAGTGAGGAAATCAGGAACTGGCAATTTCAAAACAAACGTGCAGTAACGCATTATGAGGTTTCTGAGCTATTTGGTAGAGCATTTTTAAAGGTTCAGACAGGTCAAATAACTCTGAATGGGTTCAAGGCTACGGGACTATATCCTGTAAACAAAAACATTTTCCAGGATTTTGATTTTGATGCGGTCGAAGGAGAGGAAGAAAGTATCCCAGTTCTACAGCCCGCTGAACCAAGCATTCCAGTTGTAAATTCTGATCCTGCACCCACAACATCCAACAGCAATGCCTCTACGCCACTATCCGTCACTCCCTCCAAAACAGGTAATTTGAATATCTCTTCATCTGATTCCGTTCATCATTCAACTCCATCTTCTTGTAACAACCACATTCCTGTGAATACAGTCCAATGTGGAGTTCCAGGAACTTCAAAAAGTTATGTCACTCCTGAAGATAAATCACCAGTTCCTACTTTGAAAAATACAGTATCCAGACGCGGCAGATCCAAAAGCTCATCAGCTTTAATTACAGGATCCCCTTACAAGCAGCAGTTGGAAGAATCCATTAACAAGGGAACTAAACGCAAGTTGCTTCAGAACTCGCAACAGATGCCCAAAAATACTGCTAAAAAAAATTTAAAAACTAGAAATGCGAGCAGCAGTGTGCCAACTAATGTCCACAATGCTGACAAACAAACTCAAGATGCAACATGTGCATATTGCTCAGGAAAATTCTCTGACGATGTACAAGGTGAACAGTGGGTGCAATGTACTATCTGTGAAGACTGGTACCATGCCGATTGTGCAGGTGCATATACTCAACAATTTGTGTGTGATTTCTGTTAGAAACTGATGGAAACTATATGTAACTACTTATTTATGATATGAATACAAATTAAATGCACATTTGCACTTCATACATAAGGGTGATTTTTGTATCCGACATTACCTTCCCTTCCTTTCAGTGCTGATAATCTTTCTATTTTGCCCTGGCAACCTATACAGCAAATACTTATTATGTGAATGGCCTAATATCCTTTACAAAATATGCAGGAACTCCAAAGGTTATTTTAACAAAAAGTAATACCAGTTATAACTCTTTTTAATTAGGTTAAATTTCAAAAATCAAAACGGTATCCGACAATTCCCACCCTTACTCTATGTACTGACCAAATGTGAACTTTTACAAGCAAAAAAGATAAGTTACAATGCAATGGTTGGACTTTTATTTTTCTATGTTTCGGAGGGTCATTGTAAAACTAAAAAAACAGCTCAATGTAAGAAACGTTAACAAGTAAAAATTAAAGTTCGAACATATTTTTCTACAGGAACAAGTTTTTCGCCACTCAATTTTAAACGAATGTGAAAACGTGACATCAGTTTTTCCGTTACTATGTAGGCTACATTAAACGCCACTTTTTCCAAAATGCGAGATAGCTTCTTGGTAATCAAAATAACTTGGAAAATGACTTTTGATAAAAAGTTATTTAAGCATAAGAAAGAATTAGAACTAACTGGGAGACAGATCTGACATTTTTTCGTGTTGTTTGATACTTGTCTAAAAGGACAAGTCTCGGGCTGATCTGGTGCAAGCGCCCTTCAGCCAAATGGAAAGATGTGAGAAGACGCACGCTAGTGCAGGCCGGAAGCGAAGAAGATGGAAACACATTGGAAGTACAGTAGTGCATGTGTTTGTATTCGTGTGTAGATGTAGTGTGTAGCCATACAGGTAATGGAAGTGACTGATGGAAGTGCCATAGTCTTTAAACATGAGGGCGGCCAAGACAGGGACAAGTAACGCAAGTCGCCAAAGCTGGAAGGAGCCGATATAGAGGCGTCAAGGTAGACGAGGGACACAAAAGAAAAGGGCTAAAGACTATGTAAGTAGTTAAGGAAAATTTAAATTGTTATATGATCAGGTAGGATGGCAGGTTGAGTATGTTTAAAGATAGGTATTAAGTGAAGATCAGAACGCTGTAGTGAGTGTTTAAAACTTTATCAACCAGAATTGGTAATAAATGCTTGAATTGTGGTGGACTAGTGCGGGAAAACGTTATCAAAATTATAAACAAACGCTGTATATTTTAGATAGGATTGCCAAGCGGAATCGATTAAAAGTCTCACAGTAAGCATATTTATTTATTGTTAAAGCTAAAATTAAGCTGCATACGCCTGTACGTCACAAGGACATACTCATCAACAACTGATATGCATTTAAATTTTTCTAACACACACATTGAGCGAGTTATTGAATATCATTGTTTAAAAGCAACTTTTTATCAAGAAAACTGCCATATTCTAAAAGCTAAAAGAAATTGAATTAAAGTTTGAGGATTCATATTGTGCGTTGTTAGGGCTTCAAAATTATAAAGTCCATACAATTGAAGCTTTTGAGTTTTGTGTACGTCGTCAGAAGCTTTTCATAATACTTTTTCTATGAAAATTACGAAACGCTGTCGAAAAGTCGGCAGGTACAGTTACGTAATAGTTGCACATGTTTCTTTGCTAACCGAGCAGGTGTAGTGTTTCTGTCAAGGTCGTGCACTAAAGTGACTTCGAGACTGTTGGAGCACTCTTAACTATGCAAATTATGCTGGCACGCCCCCAAAAGAATTGAAAATTATTCTGGAACCTCTGCGAGAAGCAACAGCTGAACATCTCATTCATTTAC
Source organism: Magicicada septendecula (assembly GCA_034769895.1). NCBI lineage: Eukaryota > Metazoa > Arthropoda > Insecta > Hemiptera > Cicadidae > Magicicada > Magicicada septendecula. The sequence goes on from CM068369.1 coordinate 990,811, forward strand.
ACCTGACGAGATCGTAGAGTTTGGATCAACTGATAGTTGCGGATTAGTGGAAAACGATTATTGTGTTATAATTAAATAGAAATCTAATAGATAACCTGTCCTGGAAAAAGTTAGCAAGCTGTAATCTTTGCCTGTTTGCGACCGCAACAAACCATCCTTGGTTTTATGCGTGAAGATGAAGATGATTTAATAGATGAAAACAATTATTGCCTGTGGACAAATTTAACTTGAGTTACTGTATGAGAGTACCTTGTTGATTTGAAATTCCGTGACTAATTTAAGTTGGTAATTAGTGATTTCATTGGTGTTTGTATTTTGTTTCTACTGCACAATACGACGACCCGTGATACCGACGTAACAATATTATACGTAGCAAGTCTTGTCAAATAGTTAAATTGTGAGGATAGTTATCAAAGAAAAGATGTGTATTTAGTACGAGTAGAAGAATGTATACTACTTTGCAAAGGCGCAAATGTAAAGTTGTACAATTGACATCTACTTTACAGTCAAATAAAAAGCAGATGATCGTCTAAGATTATTGTGGATCAAAAGCCGACGAGAATGCTAATCAGTCTTTTTAATCAAAGCGACTGCAACGAATAACATGATAGCTATGATGATTGTCAGTCTCTAGAAGGCGATGGCCACGTAAGAAGAAGAAAGACATTTTTTTAGTTACTTTGGTTTTGACATTGGCAAAAACAAAGCATTAACACTAAGAAGGTTTAAGAGAAACATCGTAAGATGTGTTTATGTCTCAATTAAAGAAATAACGAATAGAGAATAAAAAATAACAAAGAGATTGATGTGCTATTGTATCATGAGTACATTCTAGGATTCATAAAGGTTTAGGGAATACAATGCCTAGGTCACCTAGAGCGGAAAATGCCAAAGAAAATTCTGATGATGCCAGTCCAGGGTGCCGATCACGTGAATTGACGTGGTGATGAAACTTTCATAGAGTGCTGATCACGTCACTTGACATGATCACGTCATAACATCGTAGTGCACTTTAATAGGCACTTTGAAAAGCATTTTTCAGACGTGTGTTAAAACTGTGTTAATAACTCTAGTTAATTACGTGGGTGTGTAGCCTCACAAGGAAAGCGGTAGAGTACTTATCTCTTTCAACCACGGTGCCTCACCGTTTATTAAGTGGTTTATGCACCACATAATAAATAGCTTCATCTGTACGGTGATTCAAAATGTAGACCACTCACAAATGTTATTTCAAAATACTCTCGCAAAAGCACATTATTTTACAAACAAATTGTTAAACGGTATCCAAGTCACTTTGTTATTTGCAAATTAATAAATTACCTTACATACGTCGTGTGACTTTGTTTTAGTATTTAGAATTACACGTTTCGGAACATATGCTTCATCATCAAATTCCGTCACCTAGTTGATATCTTCAAATATTAAAATCACATATTCAATTGTTAAGTATGGGTACGCACCCTTTGAAGGCTGACCGGATACTGAACCTGTCAATGAATGTTTTTGCAAGTTCAAGGCTGTAGCGTACAGCGGGTTGGATTTAAAGTTCAAATAGTCATTTAATATGAAATCCCGACTGTGTATGTTATTGTATGCTTTGTAAATTTTGAACTCCTCCAAAGCGTTCATGTACTGGCCTTTATTACAAATGTGTAAGGGTTTTAAATTAAGTATGTGAGTTTGTGATTTTAAGATTAGGCGATCTCAACTGAGTAAAGAAATCTGATGATGGAACATATGTTCCGAAACGCGTAATTCTAAATGATAAAACATAATCACACAACAGATATACAGTAAGGTAATTTACAGTATTTGAACTACCTTGTGTATCTTGTGTATGTAGGGTATAGTGTGCAGTACTGCTTACTGTTTTGTAGATAATTTAGTACTGTGTTCTGCTGTTATTATTTTCAAAGTGTTTTGTTGATTAATAGCTTTATATTGAACCTTAATGTAAAAAGCTATGCAGTCTTTTAACAAAATTTTCTCATTTGAGTTAAGCATTTGGTTTTGAATTTCTAAAGGACTTATTATTTTGTAATTATGTTGTAAGTGTTGTTCATAATATAGACGATCTTGTAGCAACATGCATGACCTATAAAGCTAAACTGACACAACGAGTATTTCTACCTGACTACTACAATTAACTACCCAACACAAAACCCACATAACCTGTTGTCCCACGCCGATCCCTTTACACCATTACGACGATTCCCGCCATCTTTAGCGTCACACGCTGCTTGTCTTTGATCAACTATGTCTTGACATTTGGCACTAAAACTCCCCTTTACCCTCTCCTAGAGGTTGCCACACCATCACCAACTCAGACACTTTCTCTTAACTCTCAGGTATCTACACCTTCTCAACGGCCGATCAGCGCTGGCGTGCGAAACCAACCAACCAAATCTCCTACCCATAGAGCTGAAGGGGGCTTGGTCCAGAACAGCCTGAGTCTGGTCTTAACAAAGGCCAGTCTCGAACATATCGAAAAAAATTATTTCAGACATTATGGATAAAATTCAATATCAATTTCCTTTCACATAATTCACATCAACAATGCTTGATGAGATATTGATAGAAGGTAATTTTGATGATGGTAAAGATAAAAAAGATACAGAATATGATCCAGAGTTTAATTTTTTAAATACACAAGACAGTGTATTAATAAAAATAAAACATAATGCAAAGGCAATTGCAGTGTTGCATTATAGCTTCGGAAAAGACAAAGATTGATTTAAAAATTTTCATTTTGTAAAAGATCCGTACATTTATTGTAACTAAACAAGTTTTTGTTTTTCATTTTTGTTTTAGTAACTTTGTCATCTTATCATAAACTTATAATAAACACGCGCGCGCGCGCGTGTTTGTGTGTGTAAAAAACCGAAGTATTTAATTTGGTGGGAAAATTGTATTATTTAGAATAATCTTTGTTTATATGTACAATCTTGTATTGTTTTTAACCCAACAATATCTTTGTTGTAAACTACAGATGCTGGTATTTCAGTACCCTTGTCGGCACGGTGGTCTAAAATTTGAACCTCACCCACAATTATAATATTCAAAGACAATTACTTTTTAATATTGTATTAATGTAAACAAGTTAAATTTATGTTATTTCATACCTAATTTACATATTTTTAAATCTCGTGCAGTTACGTTATTTTTTTATAGTGAAGATCCTGTGCTTCAAAGAGTTTTAAACACTAAATTTAGTAAGAACTGAAACAACAATTCACTTGAACAAGTTTGAAGAGGTAAGCGTTAAAGGTGTAATACATAGTACACATATGAGAACAGTACAGTAGAGTACTGATTATTAATAGGTTGTAAATATATGTGAAACGTAAGTAGCTGAATGTACTCAAAGTTAGAAAAACCGAAGGTAACCTACAAGACACGTTGAAGGAATGCACAAGAATCGTTTGTACAGAAGTGAATTACAAATAAGAATCGTCAGTAGAATGGAAAGGATATGGGCACATTAGCAGAGATGTATGGCCTATGTGTACGAATTACCTGGAACAGACAGTAAAATATTTGAAAGAAAAATCTTTATATATAAACTGTTATTATTTCATCGGGTCTGGCGTCAAATTATATAAGACACATATCAGACCGGTTGTTACTTAAGGAGGCGAGATATGGATATTGATAAAAAAGATAAGAAAGAGTAAGAACTTTTGAAACAAAGATCATAAGACATCTTTTCGGCCTGGTTAAAGAAGACGACAAATGGGGAATAAGAAATAAATAGGAGATAGATGAGCTACAGAATCATGGGAACATTGTAAGATTCATAGACTCAGCGAATACAATGGCTATGTTACCTAATAGAGCGGATGGATGATCAGCGTATGCCAAAAAAATTCCTGAGAGCCTATGTCTATAAAAGCAGAAAGAGGGGCCGACATAGGATTAGATGGCTGGATGATGAGCTAGAAGATCTCAGAAGAATGGGTGTGAGGAGGCAATGGAAGGAGACTTTAAAGAAGGTTGCTGCTGGAAGCCAGGGCTCACGTTGTGCTATTGCTGAAGAAGAGAAAGAAAGAGTCTGGCGTCACTACGCTCAAGGTAAACTTAAACTTGTAAAGGTAAAGGTAATCTTTAAACTTGTCCCGTTCACAACACGTTTTGTAAGAAGAAAACATTTTAATACCGTAAAACATAAAAAGTTTTAATTTAAGGTACGCTTTTTAACTATGTATATTCAGGTTATATGTAGGCAGGGAGCCTCAAAGATCTACCCAAACGCGTGTACTGTTTTCATTATAAAAACTAATGAAGAAAGGGATAATGTACGATTAAGCAAGCAGTGTGCAACTTTATGAAGGCACAGTCAGTGAAGTACTAGGCAGGAAGGTCAATCCTGGGGAAATTAATGGCGGTTGGGATTACCCAGCCACAAAGTGATGACACTTATTACCTTGGTTTATGGGCAAACTAAGTTTCCGTATATTTCTCACTTACCGAACTTCCTTACAGTATCTGCCTGAAGAGGAACACGTTATGTTGTGACTCATATACTGTACACTCCTGTGCGGAATGGTTGTACCTGAAGCTGATGTGTTGTGATGCCTCGAAACTCGTCGCGATTGACGCAGGACTATTGACAATGGTATACTGTAAAGTTTGTTTCCGTCACCATTATGTTCCGTAAAAACCTTGGTTATTTTGGGAGTCCATCGAAAAATCGGTTTGTCTGAACACTTTTGAATAATTAGTGATTCACTTAAAAGACAGGTGCTAATAAAAGGATTCTGCAGCCGTTTATGATTCGCTTTGTATACAAACAATAGTAGCACCCACACACGCGCGCGCGCGCGTATATATATATATAAACTCAAAGTCGGAGGATTTTTTATATTTAATACAAATGTACACCGTTACACCGATTGTCACCAACGCTTGCACAGGTAACCGTTTACACACGGCGAAAAACACTGTTTAATTGGAAATTTGATATTCTGCCCCGTTCACAAGATTTAGGCCCTTTTAATTATCCCATTTTTTTGATGCGTATAAAGATGTCAACAGCACCATGGACACCAGAGTTAATTACAGTAGTAACAAGTAAATAAACAAATGCTATTTAGCTACATCGGAACTGTACCATCATCTGTTCCTGCAGTACATTTTCGATGTTTTATATAATATGCGATTGTATCGATATATTACGATCTAGAAAAGAAGAAGTGCACTAATTGTAAATTGTCTATTTCTCAATGCAAAGCGAAAATACGTGTTGTTTTCATTTGTGACGTTAGGTGAAAACGGTTTTTGGTTTTTAGTTTACTACTGAAATAAATACAAATCATGGTTGAGGAAAACATAACGTTTAATCTGTATATAGAATTCTTATAACACAGTAACACTTAAAATAAAGAAACTAACTTTTTTGAGTTAAGGGGTACTTTACAAATATTGTTTTAAATCTCCAAAATGTTGCACCTACATAATAATTTAGTACAAGTGTTCAAAACAGCTTTGGAGAGAATGCGACTGATTAGTATAAAATAGTTATACGAGCTGACATATAGACATAGACAACAAAAATTATATTAAAATATTTATTAAAAGTCAAATATTTGCGTGCAAAATGGCGGTTACCACCTAGTAGCCACATAAACGGGAATCAAAATAAAGCCGCGTGTTTTACTAGGCATACACTCATATCTCATAAGCTACCGTAAAATATTACACTAAAATATTGCAGAAATGGAATGCAAAGATTACATTTTGATAACGCAGCAGTTGCACCTTAGCTTCTTTTAACAATCGAATCCTGAAATCAATAACAATAGTAACGTTATGGCGTGTTGTGTATTTTTATTTCCGCAACGATATCAAGCTCTCATAGGTGTATTGGTAAAAGCAAAAACCTTGAGGGCGCTGTTTATTCAGTTCACGTCGGCAATTCCGTACACAATGTTATGTCTGGAGGAATGGGTTTTGCTTGTACCCGAAGTTGCTTGTCCACCCATCCCTCCCAAAACGTCAATAACGATTTACACGAATCGAATCTAATAATCCAACTTCTCTGCTGAAAATATTTTATGAAACAATATCCTTTTCTGAGTAGTGAGGGATTTTATTTGTTTTTCTTGGGGGATTTAATTACGGCTGGCACCGCCTCTCGAATCCTAGCTTCCACTGGCGCCAGTCTAAACAGCCCTGCTCTGTAAGTCCTCTTGCATTCATTGCATCTTCGACGTACATTTTCCATGAATGTTTAGGTATTCATTTTTCTCTTCCAGAAGGTGAAGTCCATTCCCATACTTTCCTTGGCCCTCTCTCATCCGACATTCTTTTAGGTGTCCGAACCAATTCAGTCTTCTGGCTTCTATTGTTTCTATAATGTGAAGTTCGATTCCCATCGCTTGTCTTATTTCTACATTCCTCACTCTATCTAGTCTTGTTAGTCCACAGCATTTCCGCCAATAATCCATCTGCATAGCTCTTTTTTTAATTTTTTTTATTAATTTCCCACAATTCTGCTCCATTTAGGCCTATGCTTTCGACTATAGTTTTATATATTGTACTGTTATTTAATACAAGTATTGTAATTAAGATATGTCCCCGTTGGTTGCGTCATTTTACGTACTGTAATTTTCTTTTTAATTATATTTTATTTCTGTTTGCAATAGTAATTTCCCTTTATTTGGGCAATCAGTACGAGTTGTCTATAATATTTTAATATTTGAATACTTTTATGTATTGTTTATGTTTAACATCTGCTCATGAACAAACTCTATCTCAGGGTTGACAATTACTAATTTGATTTACATTATTTAATACTGTGAATGATTGATTATTTTATTTAATCCGCACCAAATAACGTTAGTGCATAAATTTTTTAATAAATAACAAGGTAATAATATCTACCATGTAAATGTGAATATTTTGAATCTCAGCTCTTCACAACTGCAATGGGTTCAATTCTCGCTAATGTTTGTCATCTTAAATATAGTGTTAAGCATCGTGGTTTGTTCCTTCCCTTGGATTTTTTATTAGATTAAATGTCGAATTATATTTTCTTCTTTGATTAATAAATTGATGGTTCTTTTAAATATCGAATTATATTGTGTTGACTATCAAATTATATTCCAGGACAGTCTTTCTTTTTAAATCGGCGTTCTACAAATGATATACTCAGACTTCTTGAAAATATTGATGTTTATTAAGTTCAATAAAAATTATAATTCTTTCAGTGTTACAGGTTTATACTCTGATATTTATTCTATTAAATATAAAGGTTAACTCCCTTCTTTTAGATGTTTCCTATATTAAATACAAAATTAAACTCCATTTACAGAATCACTCTCTTTGATCTTTATGTGATTAAATATAAAATTAGACTCTTTGATGTGTATCTTCTTAAATATAAAATTAGAATAAACAAATTTTCTTCCATTTCAATACAATTCAATTATAACAATTTACAATTTGCCATATAGATACCTAACTAATTTCGTCACATCTTTTCATCGTATTACTCTTAAAAACATATAATTTTACTAATTATTATTAATTACATTTATTTGATTTTTACATTATCCATTCTAATTAGTATATTTTATATTACAATTTTATTACTCTTTCATTTTATTTTAATGTTTATTTCAAATTTAATATAATAATTGTCAACATATACTTAATACTGTTCTGTATTATACAATTCCAATATTGGAGTCTACCTCTATGGTGGTCATGACTAATAAATCAGTTTTTTTGTTTACAATTCTAACAAATGATCACAATACTATTAAATTTATACCTTTACTTCTTATAAAATTATTATTTATTCTTATGTACTGTGGTTTATTTTGACAGCAGTAATATATATATATATTCAATCACTTTCTGCTACAGTCCGTTTCTTGATGTGTATAATACATTTAATATTTATAATTAATATTTACCTAAAGATGTTATTTTTCTATTTGGAACATGTTTCGAGAGTTCCTGTTCTCTCATCTTCAGCCTTCGCCATCTTGTTTCTGGTGAAGTATTTGTGTGTTGGCTGCTGGTTGCTATTAAGGTTGTTTATTGGTCTTTGGTATTTTTAAGTTGTATTATTGTGTGTGATTGTGGTATATGTTTTTGTATTTTGTGTATTTTCGATGTTGAGCGCTTTGAATATTGTGTCATGTTTTGTATTGAATTGTATTTGCTCTGGTATTAGTTTGTTTTGTGTTTTATGTTTGTATATTTGTAAATTTTTCCAAATGTTCATTATGGGGCCTTTGTGTGGTATATGTTTTATTAGTGGTACATTGGTTATGTCTGGGAATTCGTGTCCTGTGTTTATTGCATGAGTGGCAAAATTGGATTTATATATTTCTGGTTTTTGTATGCGTTTAGGTGTTCAAAATACCGTTTTTTCAGCTGTTTTTTTGTTTGTCCTATGTAACATTTATTGCAACCTTGGCACTCAATTTTGTATATACCGTTAGTTGTTGTATTATCTTTGTTGTGTGAGCTATTTAGAATTTGTAATTTACTTTTATTAATTTTGTATGCTATTTTTATATCTGTGTTTTTAAATAGTTTTGTTAGTTTTGTCATTTTATTATTTATGTAAGTGAATGTGGCCCATTTTTTGTTGTTGTTGTTATTATTTATGTGTTGTTCATTTTGATTAATTCTTAATTGTTCAGTTTTTATTTTATATTTGATTTTATTTTCTATTTTGTTCACAGTAATTTTGTTGTATCCATTTTCATTACCAATTTGGTATATTATATTTCTTTCTTTGTCAGTTTCTAGTTTCTTTAGGGGAATTTTGTACATTCTGTTAAATAGCGAATAGAATGCTGTCATTTTATGTTGTGGTGGGTGGTCAGAATGGTTAGGTATAATGATGTTAGTGGAAGTTGGTTTTCTATATATTGCATATTGTATGTGGTTGTTGTATCTTGTGATGTTTATATCTAAATAGTTGATTTTGTTAAGTTTTTCTTTTTCTTCTGTGAATTGTATTTTAGGATGTATGTTATTGATTTGTTTCAGTATGTTCTCTGCATTTGTGTTTTTGTTATTTGATACATATAGCCCATCGTCTACATATGTTATCCATATGCCATTTGGGTCATGTGATTTTATAATATTTTGTATTTTTGTGTCTATGTGTTGTAGGAATATTTCTGCTATTATGTTTGATAATGATGATCCCATTGCTAAACCTTCTTGCTGTTGATAAATTTTGCAAATAAATTAAATTAACCTTTTTATACGCGCACAACACTTCGCTCTAACACTAAACTATAGCTTCATAATCTTTGTATCGTCTTATTACTAATTTATACTATTATTCTTAATATCTAGCAATATTTTTACTTTCAATCTCACCCCAATTGTCCAGGACACCCACTACAGCTGGTCATAATTATGCATTACATAATCACATATGGTGTGACCGCCTGTCACATTGCAATATATAATTTGTAACTATTAAATAAATAAAAAATAATATTAAGAACCAATGCATTAAAAATATGCTCCATATTCCGTAAACGGTTTGGAACTGAGCCACTGTATTATATATAAACTGAGTGTAGGTTTCAGTCATTCGAATATTTCAAGAACACGACAATTCTCTTACTAACTACGTATAGAGTACTGTGATAATTCTGGGGTACGAGAAAGTATACCGTACGGTCGCTTCCGTCAACGTTTTACTCCAATTTAACTTTCCAGTTTTCCTCTAATATGTAGTTTAAAGAGTGAGTTAAAAATATAAATACTAAATAAATAATTAAATATTAAAACATTAAAAAATGGGTACAGGCGTAGACCCAAAGAAGGACAGGGATCTGAAAGATCTGCAAACTGCTTTCCTTGGATATATGGTTTGGATGGATTGGTCCAGATTAATTAAACAGAATTTTAAACTATATATGGAAACTTTCCAGCCCAAACGGATACACAAAACAACTCAAGGAGGAAATTGTGAAATTGGGTATCTCTTTGAACGACTGTTTGGATAGAAATACATACAAAAACAAAACTCAAATCTTGAGGTTTTCTGCGGTGAGAAGAAGACGAGAAAGGCGTGGACAGTGGAAAGGAAGGCAGCGCATAGTGTGCGAATGAAGACCTTGTGGTAGGAGAAGAGGAAAAAAAAATGATATTCGCATGATCGTGTAGATTAAACGATTAAATACTACCTCACGGTTCAATAACGCGCTGTAATCTTGTACACAAAAACTCTTACTTTCAGAAAACACTCACTACATTAATTCATACCACAAATAATCCTGAAGGTACTTTGCCACACCGTTTTAGTGTCTAGAAAAATAACGAAACTGTCACTACCATCAAGTAGATACAAGGAGGGCAATCGCTGAGCATTCAGCCTTAATTAATCACATGGTAAACTTCGAAGACGCATCTGTAATAAGTTCATGTAATAGGTATTATGACAGATTGATCCTAGAAGCAATAAAAATTAATAAACACAAGGATAACATCAACGGAGGAACCACCACGCTTAGTATGACTTGGTACCCTTTACATTCTGGTTTGACTGGACGCGGATTGACTGACCGCACAAATAATGCACACAGCGTAACGCCTACGGGGCAGGGTCCACTTACCGGACCACCCACCCACCACTTCTACACTATGTAACTGAGTTCCCTTGCCGGCGTTTTTGTCACTTAGACCTGAGAATACTCATTGTAATATGAGTGAAACGCTTTAATACAAGATATTTTTGACGTGGTCCATATCAGAAGAAGACTTCAAAAATATATTAGATACAAAGAAGTTCAAATAACAAAGTATAAAAGTGAGTGTTGCCACACCGGAACCCCGTGGAGAGGTAAATGACTTAAGAACTGGTATGTGTCGACCACTGACGTAGGAATGATGACCGTCCTTACCTTCGCAATCTAAATTTTGAATTTTTAGGTAACTGAGGGCCAAAGGTGTAATACATAGATCGCGTGCTGCCTGAATTCGGTCCGACCGGTGCTTAGCGCCTCTTCACCACTGCTGGCGTATGCCATACACTCTACCTATACAAAGTATGACATTTCTGTTTTGTTATAGCTGTTATTGCTTTAGCGAAGCGTATTTACCTTAAGTGATATACCTATGTTACTTTTTGACATTAATTAATGACACCAAAGTGGGAGGTATTTAATAAGTCCTTTTCCAAAATAAACTGATTTGTTACACTATTAGACCTCATTATTATAGTACACACACACACACACACACACACACACACACACACACACACATACATACACTGCATATAGTGTAGTAGTGTACAGGAAAAGTCGGGGCTAAGTTTAGGCCTTATATTTCAGGAAACGACTTTTTGCTGTATTACGATTATACTGACACGGTTCTTTAAAATGGTATAATCGCTTTGAGAAAACACGGATTCAATGCTGAGTAAATGTGACTTTAAAAAACTATGTACAGTGAAAGAAAGGGCTCAGTTATGGCCGGCTGTAGTAGATGGCCGGAATACTAAACGTGGCAACACTGGAACCAGCTGATATTTGAGGCCGAGTAGACGATCACTTAATTTATGTATTTCAATAATCAAATCGCGTCATTTTTGACTACCGGTTAACAACAGTTTCCGGTTAATTCTTCATTTTTTGGAAATTAAAAGTTTATTATGTAAAATACTGTTATATTATTTAAGAAATCCTCTTAATTAACTCATTCATGTGATACGAATTTAATAATTTGAACAAAATAAATTCATTTCATTAGGCCTAACACTATTTCACTAATTTCTTCAACTTAAACGTGTAGTACTACATGCGCACAGACGTATAATTTAGATTTAGTTATAAATCGGACTACTAATGATTTTAGTAATGCTATGAAATTAAATCAAAATATAACATGTTCACTTTAGCTATTTTATTACAATTTCTTTTATGAATTTGCTAACTGCTATAATTTTTTATTGTTCGACTAAGCTTTTCGTCATTACTGACATCTTCAGGTCTTAAACAACGTCTATCAACTGTACGTTGTAGGCTTTTATACTTTAGGCCCCTCCCCTTATGTCATAGCCCCTCCTATTGGTTCTAGCTGCTACCGCTCTTCACGGGAACTTTGTCTACCTTTTTCCGTTAGGCATTTTTCTAACGTCCGTCAAATTGTTTTAAGAATCTCCCGTTAATTTCTTCATTCTTGACTTATAATTTTTTTTGTAACCTTTTACATTTCGTCATTTTTTAGTGTGTTATTCTTATTATTTTAATTTATTTTTGTTTATTGTTTAATATATAATAAAATATTTCTTCATTTGTAAAATCCACTTTTATATTCATTAATTTATTTTTATCTTCTTTTTTAACTTTAAGTATTTCTAGTTCTAGAACTAGAAATAAATATAAAATATATGAATATAAATGAATATAAAAGTGGATTTTACAAATGAAGAAATATTTTATTATATATTAAACAATAAACAAAAATAAATTAAAATAATAAGAATAACACACTAAAAAATGACGAAATGTAAAAGGTTACAAAAAAAATTATAAGTCAAGAATGAAGAAATTAACGGGAGATTCTTAAAACAATTTGACGGACGTTAGAAAAATGCCTAACGGAAAAAGGTAGACAAAGTTCCCGTGAAGAGCGGTAGCAGCTAGAACCAATAGGAGGGGCTATGACATAAGGGGAGGGGCCTAAAGTATAAAAGCCTACAACGTACAGTTGATAGACGTTGTTTAAGACCTGAAGATGTCAGTAATGACGAAAAGCTTAGTCGAACAATAAAAAATTATAGCAGTTAGCAAATTCATAAAAGAAATAGTAAGGATGGCTGCTAATTTAAACAATACGAAGAATGAAATATTTTATTACACTATGCTTATAGGCCTCAGACGCAACGTTGCCACTTTGAATATTCCGTCCTTCTACTAGAGCCGGTCATGGCTCAGTCCATCCGGTATTGGGAAAGAAGAAGCTTAGTTCACAGTAATATACGGGAATGCGCCACTGTATTTCCTACTGATTGTTGGCAATTTACCTCCACGCAAAAAGAATATTATCACACACGCGCGCGCGCGCGCATACACACACACCACTTTCCAAGAAGTTACACATATTTGATGCAGTGGAAATTTGTAGTTCAAAACGTCGGCTGCAGTGCAAAACATGTGATGACACAAGTTCGACAAAATGTACTTTCGATAACTGAGCGAGAGTCGAATGCAAGATTTTAGTATTTCACGACAGTAAAGTTTTTATTTATACACTTGGTTTGGTTTTCATCCTCAAAGATATTACACTTGTACATACAACTTATAACTGCAAATTAATTGTACAGACTTCGGAGTTCACAGTGATTAATTAGCCTGAGTAATTAACGTAGACACATTTACAGTTGAGGTAACATCGATTATATAATTATCTAATTAATTAGTTGCAATTCATATGATAACATTTAATAACGTTTATTGCTTCCTATGTAGATATAATCGCTCTGTATCTGCACGAATTTCAAAGTAAAAACACACATTATTTGAGTTAAAGATATTTACTTAACAAATTTTAAGTTTATTAATGGTATTAAAATGCCTAATTAAAAGACATCGTACTTCAGCTAAGTAGGGTATCATGTAGGATTCGAGAAGATAAGAATATGACTATGAATTTAAAGGAAGAAGATATAGACATGTTTATGTAAAAAACGATGTAGTATTTCGCCAGATTTATGAGAAATATAAGGGTACACGACCATAAATTAAAAAAAGTTGAAAAGAGTTTGTTGTAGAACATTTTCAAAGCTACTAGACAAGAGAGACAGAGATTAAATTGTTCAATGACAGACAAATGGAAAATTTTATTGAACTGCCTTCAGAGGAATGAAAAATATAAATGCTTAAAGTAGTCAAAGAGAGTTAAAACACAGTTTAAAACTACCAGGTTCCATTGCTAATGAACTTGCAAGCCAGCGAGTCAGAACTTACCACCACACACGTACTGGAGGATTCTTTCACTATAGCTTCATAGTAAAGCATCAAAAGGACACCATAGGTCGTCAACCAAGTTAAATTTCAAAATAGTTAATGATATCAGAGCATAACTCGACATACATGAAATTATTGCCATTTACAGAAGACAAAGGTGGGAACATTTGCAAAGGATGACAGAGGATCAATTGCCGAAAGCGGTACTGAACTATAAAGCCATTGGTAGAAGAGAAGTGGGTCATCCAAGGATGAGATGGGTGCCGGAACAGGTTTGAATAACCTAATTCTTGTAGAGGAGGAGAAGGTTAGTGATACTTGAATCCCAGACAACGATGAAAATAATACGTGCGTACTCGCGTATGGCGAACGAATAATATCACAGAATATTACATCCCAACCCTAACAATATCTTTTTTAAATTTGCATGTTTTTTTAGAGGGCAAAGTGAAATGAAGCGGTTTGAAATTAGTGAAAATCCTGAAAAATACAGCCAACACGGATCATTAGTCTGATAAGTTTTTCTCTCTCTCTAATTACACCTTCGCAGAGCAGGAGGAAAGGTTTTTATTCGTCACCTGCACACAGTCTAATAAGAATAACCGAGCACGCTTCACGTTGCCAGTCCAATATTTAACGATCCATTTTACGTAGGCGTCAACAAAAATTAACCTAAAATGTTCGTATAATTTATTATTATTATTAACGGGGGTCCTACAATCTATGCCGCATCCCGTATTTCGATCGCTATTACTCCCTCCACTTACAGTCATCATCTGCAATAGCTCGATCTCTTATGCTTTTCTTAATTCCTGTTCTCCACTGTGTTGTCAGTATTCTTTTTCTTCTTCTGTTTTGTGGTGTGTAAGTAAATGTTTTCTTTGGCCATCGCTACGTGACCATACCATAGCAACTGTTTGGATTCTATTCTTTTAGCTGTTGTAAATACACTCCCTGTTTTCTTTCTTTTATCTTAAAGTTTCGACAAATCGCCTGGGATAATTTACTTTGTATTGACATATCATCATCATCATGTTTTTCTTCTTCTTCTTAACGGTTTTAGGCTTTAGCGTGCTGTTCCTATATTACAATCCACCTTTTCTTAGGTCTACCAACCTTTCTTCAGCCTCTAGGGTTGTATATTTCGCTATCTTCGGTACTATAATTTCTTCCATTCCACTCGTATCTATGTGTTGAATCCATTTCCTTCTGTATTCTTTAATCCTTTTATTAACTGCAAAAATATCTATATCACTTCTTATCTCTTCATTTCTTATATTATTACACCTCATTTTGTCTATTACACCAGTGTTTGGACAAACGCATGGTGAGAAAAATTATTTGGGCGCTGTCAAGAGGACTTTCTTGTCAAGATTTCTTGATATTTTATTAAACCCCGACGTATGTTTCTTGTGATTGACGACAGAATATTACATCTCACATTTATAAGGTGTAATGCTTTTAACAACGTATATAAAGGTTGGCAGAAAATAGCAGAACCTTATCTCACTTATTAACACCTCGGACAAAGATGATGTATTACTACATTCACACACGCCTTCACAAAATACGTGCTGTTGTTGATATGTGTGTAATATAAGTTGGCTGTAAGATAACAGTTGACTGAAAACACTTTCAACCCAACAGTCTGTCCCTGGAGATCTTTCGTATAATGTTTTTATCTCTTTAGCCAGATAACGGGATGTGTACTACGCTCATTATTTACAGAAAACTCTCGTGACTGATTAGTACGATAATTTTTCTACCTTTTAAACAACCACTTCTAGAGGACTGTTGTGAGGAGATTTGTCTCGTAGAAATAGTAACTAATTAATTAAATAGTAAATAACAGATACCTATTGAGTATAAATATGTACATCATCTACAAGGCCTAACTCTGCTAATTTTAAAGTACTGTAAGACAAAGATAAAACACAACAGCAACATCCAAACACCAAAATTAAAAATCTGAGACAGAGCAGTTGTTTTTAACACGTATATATTTAACAAAAACAATTCAGAATTAATTTGGAAAAGATGGCTACATCTACATTAAATGGAACATTTTATGTTAAACACTTCAACACTCTTCTTTTGTTTACACTTGTTATAAAAATACTATTTTTATTAACACTTCCACCAGTATGACTATTCCGGCTGTTTTGGTCGTTGCTAAAGTGATGCCAATTGACCTTATCGCCAAGGAGTGTAAGATCGTCTTCCAGAAGAAGATGGAGGTAGGTGGTGAAGCTGCATAATGAGAGGCCCGGAGCCAGATGCTGGAGAGCAGGCAGAGAGCTTGGGAGCAAGAAGTGCGTAGTCGTGCGTCAGAAAGGAAGAGCAGCCGTGGGCGGAGAGGAAGCATAGGAAGATCGACTGTTACCTCACCCAGTTTCTAAATGGACACGGGTATTTTCGATCTTACCTGAAGAAATTCGGAAAGGCCGAGTCACCAGAGTTAACCTACGGCCCGGGAGATGAGGACGATGCCAGCCATACATTCTTTGTCTGCGACAGATGGGAGCAACATAGAAGATCGTTGCAAGACGATATTAGGTATGAGATCACCCCGGATAACATTGTTGAAGCATTGCTTCACGGGGAGGACACCTACAAATATGTGGCACGTTTCGCAGAAGAGATTCTTCGGGCGAAGAAGATAGATTTGGATAATAAAACATAGAAGGCTAACAAATCACATGTGAGATCTAGGGATGAAGTACAATAGGCCAAGCACGAATTAGAGTGTCAAACAATTTCAGCTTAGTGTCCTGGAAGAGGAAATGGAGGTGGTTTTTTAGTTGGTCGCGTGTAATACTCAAACCCACAGACTTCGGAAGTATGCAGACTTCCGGACATTTGTAGAGCAGATTTTTGTTGTTGTTGTTGTTGTTGTTGTTGTTAATATTATTATTATAATTATTTTTTAGCAATATACTTGTTTAAGTAAAATTTTGAGTTTTTTACGATATCGATTTTTTAGTGATAGATTTATCATTGTATTAATGTTTTGTTTGCCTGAAGACGACCTCTGATTCTATAGAGGTCGAACGTCGTGTTTCTTAATTTTAAACTTACCGCGGTTAATGTCCAAAACCTTATAATTTGTAATGAGTATATTGCGCCATTGATTAACAATAATTTTAAGAATCGCATTAAGCACCACTACGTATCTTCCAGCTCTACTTTTTGTGTAATATAAATTTCATGTTATTCTTAAAACGTTATTGACGATTTTTGATCGGAATTTTATACATTGCAAATGCCTGCACCGGGACAAACGGTGTTCAGAAAACACACACATGTTTTTACAAAACAAGAATAAACTGTGATGCCAGAATAAACTTATGTATCTGTAAAGAGGCTTAATATCTCAACGTCATAGATGACTTAAATAAGGGGGAAATATTTTAATCGAAAACGAGGAATGGAAACGAGTAAACGGCGTGACCAAAATGTATTCAGAACACGACTACAGAAAACTAAATCTTGCCCATAGCGGTAGACGGAAGCAATTCCTTGGACAGTTTACATCCTCTCACTCACTTTCTCTCTCTCTCTCTCTCTCTCTCTCTTAGGTTATCAGCTCATAGTTGGTTGGCAGCAGCTCGCCATTCTTCACACTTCTCTGCTTTCTTTTTCAACTAACAATATGATGTGCAGTTCATATCGACTATAAGCTGTTTCATGTAGTCTAAACGGCGTCGTCCTCTGTGATTCTTCCCCTCAATTGTTTCTTCTATTATTCTCTTAACCAACCCATTGTGTGGTAGAAACCCCACCCTACTGTTATAGAAACCCTATAAACTTAGCTCTTCTGCCTTTTAAATTTTGTAAAAAGATCTTCTCCTCCTGAGCTCTTCTAAAGACTTCCTCATTCGTTATCTTCTCCCTCCAGCTTACCTTGAATATTCTTCTGTAGCATCATGTCTCAAATCATTGGAGTTTTTTCTTGTCACTTTCTCAAATTATCCAAGATTCACTTCCGTATGGGCCAACAATCCACACGTATGTCTTTATTAGATTCTTCCTTATTTTAAGGCTGATAGTGTTTGAAGTTAAGAGGTTTTTCTGTTTGTTGAATAGGCTGGTTAATTCTGCTTATAATTGCCGTACTGCTATGTCCATTATTTGTGATTTTAATTTCTTGATAGTTATATTCTTTAACTGTTTGGAGAACATTATTTCCAAGAGTTATTCTGACTGTAACTTCTTCCTTCCGACTACAGACTAGGACTTTGGTCTTTTGTGTATTTATTTTCATATTGAATTTGTTCTTCAAGTTTACGTGCAAAACACATATACTCGCTCGTGCGCGCCATGCAGTTTTATTTACCTATTGTTGAAATTATTATTATCCGCCATGCTGTTAGGCCGTAGTCTACAGATGCTGTTATTGGCAGACGTTTTAGCCCTACTATCGGAGACTATCATCAGTGTCTAGATTAGTACGGTTCCGGCAGTTTACCTCAGAGAAGCCGTAGATACAATGTGTTTTGCCCGAGCATTCCCACATTTATATACTTTTTTACCAGCGCGATCTAAGCTGGAAAGCAGCATCAAGTGCTATCTAGTTAGCTTAGAAGCACAGATGCCAGATCCTATACAGTAGGAGGCTTTCTCCCCTTTCCATCGCGATAAACCATGCTGGTACAAAAGTTTACAAAAATGGACTTTCTTAGGCAAAACACATAGTCTTTACATTATCTCTGATGTGAATTAGCGGACATCGTGCCTAGACACTGATAATGGACTCCGACGTCTATCATTAACGACATCTGTAGGCCACGGCCTAACAGCCCTATGGATAATAATAGTTTCATAATGTTGAAGCCGGCCGTGAAAATTTCTGTTGTGCTTATTAACATTACACCATAAATCACAGCTCAAGTCTCTGATGAGTTATAGCCTACGACACACCGCTTCCACATTCTTGTGCTTTTCTTTATTACACGAAAATATATTCAGCAACCCGTTGTGAATAAGGGAGAGGTTTACGAAAGGTAAAAGACAGCCGTAAATGTATTGAAGAACGAGATAGTAATACACACATTAGTAAGATAGGAAAATAGTGCTCTAAAAATAATTATTACTTACTACTACGACACCTGGATGAAGGTAATCGCCAGATATTGCACACTTTGATAATGTGACCGGCAACATTTTACTGCTCATTCTCAGATTGAAGTCTAATTGCAATCTTCCGAAATGTGGCTTTACCGTAGAATACTGAGCATTTCATGGACAGCACATATAACTATTGTTGAAGTTCTTAGAAAGATGAAGACAGAAAGGGAATCTAATTGGAATCTTTCAAAATGTGGCTTTACCGTAGAATACTGAGCATTTCATGAAAACCACATATAACTAATGTTGAAGTTCTTAAAAAGATGAAGACAGAAAGGGAAGTTATTAACACAGTGAAGACAAGAAAGTTTCAGTATCTGGGACATCTCATGAGAAACGAACAGAGATTTTACTGATTGGAGTCCATACTACAGGGAAAAGTACTTGGAAAGAGAGGTGTTGGGCGACCGAGAATCTCATGGCTGAGAAATTTAAGGATCTGGTTTGGCATGAATATAACTGACTTATTCCGTGTAGCAGTACAGAGAGTTAAAATAGCCTGTATGATATCCACCATCCGAAACGGATAGGAACTATTAGAAAAAGGAGAACATGTTATTGCTTGTTCAAGAATAGCAGGCAGCTTAACACCAACTTTGTCACTGCTTATTGCGACACTGCTAAATACTTCGTTTCTGACGAGGCCTTTCGGTGTGTGCACCATCTTCAGGTCTTAAACGACACCTGTTGTTGTTGAAGACAGGTGTCGTTTAAGACTTGAAGATGGTGGACACACCGAAAGGCCTCGTTAAGAACGAAGTATGTAGCAGTATCGCAATAAGTAGTGACAAAGTTGGTGTGTTCAAGAATAGACAAAAGAACTTTGTTAATGGTACCATAGTCGCCAAATGCGGGATACGTCTTCTTTCAACATTTTCTTATTCCACGCAATAAGAAGAGGACAATGTTTTACAACTATTGAGTAGATACAAGAAAAAAGCTAAGGAATCTCAACACTAAATTTTCCAATAAAGTAAACTGTAGAAAAATATAAATCAAAATTTTTAATTATTGAAATAATTAAAATCCAAGCTGTTAAGTCGTGGTCGGTTGCTGTATAATGGCGACATCGTCGGCAACGTTTTCAATCCCATTCTAGTAGATCTTCTTCAGCGTAAAAAGCGACAGTGTGTTGTGAACCAGTTACCGCGGATCTTGGCCGAACGATACCCGACAACTTTTTCGGGTAAGAGCAAGGTCACTTTTCCCACAAGTCATCTCCCCATATCCCACTAATTGTATTCCTTTGCAAAGGAAATATCCCAATTTATTCTCAAATGCGTCTTCTCATACCGTTAAATATCTACCTCCTTATCTTTCAGTTTATTTTCTGCTACAACATTTTTATTTCCCGTTTCCTTCTGGGTACGTGATCAAAGCAATTCAGATATTTATGTTTTACCGGCAGGTTTTTCAACATGTATTGTAAAGATCCAATACGTTAAAGTTAAAAAACACTACTTTCGATTACAGAAAAGACATTTGGAACACAACAAGAAACATTAGACGATCAGTATTGGATACATTTTTATGTATTTAATTGTAATAGTTGTAAACACTTGGTTACTCACCGTCTTGTGATTTCTTTAAAACTTTCAATAACTACACGTTTTAATGATAAATCCTTATCATCATGTTATATTAAAACACCAATCCTTCTGGAGGAGTCGTCCAGAAATCAACAATTTTTACCAAACATTACTCAAGGAGTTGTTCGCCTGTAGTGTTGCGCACCAGGTCGCGACGCGGCGTGAAGTGCTACAATAATGTGTTCTTAATGACTGTGATGTTCGGTAAAAATTTTTGATTTTTTGGCGACTTCTCCAAAAGGATTGGTGTTTTTATATAACCTGATGATGAGGATTTATCCTTGAATCGCGTAGTTATTATAAGTTTCAAATAAGTCACAAGATGGTGAGTAACAAAGTGTTTACAAATATGACAATTAAATACTTATACACGTGACTTGCAGACTATAACAAAAGGAAATACATTTTTATGTTCACTACAGCACTGGTTACACGTGGAGGAAGATGTTAGGTAGCTGTATTCAAAGTTGAACCTAATAGTTGGCTTGGTTAGTTGACGAAGCAACTTCAGTATGTTGGTTACAAAAGACAGCAACTCACACAAACTGGTCACCATCGACTACGATATTGCGTAACCGCACGAGAAGCATACATTGATGGTTGATTGCAGTTGCCAACTAAACTCACTTCAAACGAGACAACTTAAAGCAATAAACGGACAGTATAAGCTCCTGTGTAAAGTCTGCCCACCACAAAACTGATCTTTGCTTGCGAGGTGGACACTGTCTCCGGAGACAACCGGAAACACACGAAGACTTATCACAATGTAATTTGTTTAAACTGAAATTTCAAGTATTGTTAATCTCTTAATTAAAAATGCACTCTCAATTCGCAACTTTAACCTATTATAATGTTATCCTTCTACTTCTTCCTCTCTTCAAGGATTATGTTATATAAAACTGTTTCGACACCCATCTCTTCCTCGGACGACCCACCTCTTGTCTACCAATGGCTTTATAGATCAGTGCCGCTTTCGGCAATCGATCCCCTGTCATCCTTTGCAGACGATCCCACCATTGTCTTCTGTAAATTTCAATAATTTCATTTATGTTCTTTACTTCTAGTTCTGATTTGATACTTTTATCCCTTATTCTATCTTACAATGTATAATTTAAAGTATTTAGCAGAAACTGTATTTCTGTACTCTGAATCTTGCCGTCCATGGCTCCTTTAGATGCTAAAAGTATTTCGATGTTTTACATGAACAGGTTACTGGTCTGTTGCACAACCCACTACCAGGAGGACCAGAGACTCTTCTATCAGCGTTACCATACCTTAGCTGAAAGGCCCCTCTTGTGGGGCGCAGGAGTTCGTCCTCACCCTTCTCTCTCCGAGATAGTAGTTGGTAGCTTTGTATAAGTTATTCTGATACTGAAAGGTTTTAGTATTTCCTGTGTCCACCTAACGGCATCAGTGAGCACTCTACGATCCTAATCCACCAGAATTAAGAAATTAGATTTGAATAACGAAGCCCCCCGATTATTAGAATTGACCCTAGCCCTCGATTACTCAAATACCGTCGAGGTCAGAAAAGAACAAGCGGCAGTCCAAAGAGACCTGACAGAAAATACTAAAGGAAGGGATCTCACCCAAGACAAGTTGAAGCAAAGTGAGAATCCAGCTAGCTCACATCGGGATTGCCAAACCTGTATCCACAATATGTGGACCCTTGAAAACTTATAATACTATAAATAACTAAATCTGCTATACCAGTCCCAAGCCTGGGGTCTTGGCCACATAAGTGGTGAGGAAGTAGGAGGGATCACGGAGCAACACCTCGTTAAAATCCTGGGTTCAGCTGGCCCGGCTGATAGAACCCTTGTCTAGAGAGCGGATGAAGATCAGAATGGCACTGAAGGCGAAGAGGAGGAACTTGGGTACAGTGGACGTGGCAGAATTGGCAACATTGGCTTTAGGGTTAGTAAAGGATATCCAAAGGGTAGATGTGGCTCAGTAGCCAGAGTGAAGGCAAATGCCCGAATAAGCAGGCTCAGAAGCAGAGAGGTGGCACCCCCATCAGCGTGCAAGCTGCGCGCAGAGCATGTGACGCGGTCAGAGTGAAACTTGTTTCACTGGCAATGCTCAAAGAAGAAGTCGGTCGGATACACTTTCAGTTAGAGAAAAGATAGTGTTGTACAAAATATATCGGTGTGGAGAACCATACACGACTTCCATGTTCTAAGATTTATATTTCAATTCATTTTCGAAAGGAAATATTTCTATGAAAACAACTTCTTTCTACTTCTTTATTCAGCCTTAACCACAGTACTATGGTCACTAATGTATACCACCTCACTTTAGCGCACTAAATTTTCTCTGATGATGGTAGTCGATGGCACTCAAGAAACGTCTGATTTTACAGAAAACATTGGACCTCGGCCAAATTGCCCGGGAAGGAATTTTAACAACAAACTACTTCTTTGTTACCGATAACGTAGTTCACATATAGAAAATTATCCCCTTTCCATTCAACTATCATTTTTGTTTATAGAATATTATCCCCTCTCCCTTCAACTACCCTTTTTATTTATAGATATTTCATCTACCTTTCTACAGTGGATTATTATGACCTTCTTTTCAGGGTACATTACTTATCAAAATTAAGTACTTTACTCCTGTTAAAACATATAACGTTGCAGGTAAACAACCCCTTCCCCTTAACCGGTCTTCACCAACATTAAAAGCCCTTGAGTCCTCATAAAATCAGTGAAATACGCAACTAATTATTTGATTCTGTTTGAATATGTGGCAGTTATCGTTCGCCATAGAAAAAATTCTACGCACAGGCACACAGACAGTCACACACGTAGACACTTTTCGGAAATGCTTTTCTTCATGTTTTGAGGGTAGTACAATCAGACTCAGCCCTTATCTCGAACCCGAACATGAAATTAAAAATGGAAAACCCATTTGCAACGAATGGATAATACCCGCATTCACACGGTTAAAATATAATTACCAACCACATGGAAGAAGAGACGTTGTACGACCTGTAACAAGGTGGCGATAAACATGAGGCTGAATAGGAGAAATCGCTCCTAAGACTTGAACGGTTGATGACGGTAGCAAAATATAGCGACTTTAACATTACTGCTGGAACTATGAAGGAAACGTTTTTAAAAAACCTTACCGCAAGCTTGGACAAAAAAATCTGGCTCAAAAAAGACGTTTAATCGGAGCTATGCAATCACAGTTTGCACGAACCTTCAAGATAGTGCAGCAGGAATATATGACAAGTTAAGAATGTCATATCCTGGGTCCAGAGTTTTAAGTTTGAGGATAAACTTGTAACGTATTAATCATGTTCTTGACGACTACGCACGGTAGCATCTGATAAAAATGTGTTGAAAGTGAGAACTGTTGGTGGTAACATTGCTTTGACATTATCACCTTCTTAACGGTTTTAACTTTAGCGGCCTGTTCCTATTCCACAGTCTACCTTTTCATAGGTCTACCAACCTTTCTTCTGCCTCTAGGATTGTAGTCTTTCGCCAGACTTCGGTATTCTACTTTCTTTCTTTCTATTGATATGCTAAATCCATTTTCTTCTCTATTATTTAATCCTTTCATTAACTGGAAAAATATTTAAATCACTTCTTATCTCTTAATTTCTTATATGACCTTGTCTATTACGCCTTTAACTAAACTCAGAAATTTTACTTCTGGTGTTTGTATATTCTGTTCATCTTTTTTCTTTATGACTCAAGTTTCAGAACCATACAGTAGTGTAGGTATTGTCATCGTTTTTAAATATTTATTTGGGTTTCTTTCTACATTTATTTCCCAACGTTCTCCAAATCGTTCCACACATTCGTGTAAAATTCATCATTTTATTTTCTATAAGTTATCTTGATCAACACACTTATATCTTGATCATAAGTAATTTCACGTTCAAGATAGCTGAAATGCCTTACTTGTTCTATGCATGTGTTGTTTATATATATATATATATATATATATATATATATATATATATATATATATAAACGTTGGTTCCTTTCTACATTTATTTCCCAACGTTCTCCAAATCGTTCCACACATTCGTGTAAAATTAATCATTTTATTTTCTATATCTTAATCAACACACTTATATTTTGATCATAAGTAATTTCACGTCCAAGATAGCTGAAATGCCTTACTTGTTCTATGCATGTGTTGTTTATTCATATTTTGGTCCGAACCGGTTATCTATATATTGTAACGATAATAAAAGGGGGGAGGAGTTTCGTTCGTAATCGGGTTACTTACGATCGAGACGTAGCCTCACCTCGGGTTCGTCTATTTGTAACCAGAGAATATTTCGTTACATACAATGTTATTGTGGACCAGTTTACTTGTATTTATGTAGCGTGCACTTGAATACACCGTCCGTTGGAAATGTCGACTTGTAATATGGGTAAATGATGTAGCGACAAACTCGCACTGGAGTCGTCGATGTAAATTATAAATGTATTATGTTGAACGGCGAATAATTTCGTAAATTGCCGCTTACTCCCACTACGCTGCTTCTTTTACGTGACGTCACTCACCGATGCCAACTATCGGGTCAGCTACAACCTGTGAATTCTATTTACTAAATATAACGGCAATAATAATGACTCACAATTATCATCAAACATATATCCTTGTGGAATCCTTTATTCGGAAAAAACACTGGTTAACTTGTTTCAATAATTTTTAAACAGAATAATCGCAATTGTAGTACAAAGTATAAGTCTTCTTTACCAGTTGGCAACAGTAGCTGTTCAGTATTCCTTTCTTAGATCAAAACAATGCTTTTTGTTAACGTTTTAAATTAAAATATATCAATTATCTCAGGGCGTATATGGTTCGGGGATTTATAATTATACAAAATATTACACTATTAATCAAAATACAAGTTCACAATCATGGGATATTACAACGTTAGAGTGATAGGTGCACACAGAAATCGTATAGTGGTTGCCAGTTTTAAAAAGGTTATGTCTATATCAGGCTTTGATATTTATTAAGTGAATTAAAGGTTCTTGTTGTGTTTAAAAGGTGTTAGTCTTATATGGTGTTATTAGTGGTTGTTTCTAGTGTTCGTGTTATATGGTGTCTGTAATTCAGTTGATTATTGCTTAAAATACGTGTATACAAGTGTATGTGTTGAAGTACGATATAATGAGATGTCAGATCACCAAATCCTCTTCTTGTACTCTTCTTATTTGTAAATAGGTCCCACGTACACGTCAGATCTTCTCCTCGTCTCTCGTCCACGTCAAATCTTCTTTCTGGTTATTATTCCTTCTCATCCATCTAATGGGTAGTCTTCTGTTGTTGCAAAATGTTTGTATAGTGTACTTCTAACAATATTTATCTATTGGTATTGTTTTTTCACACTTTATAACATATAATGTAAGACGATTTAAGAACGCGTCTATCTGCTAAGATCGTTGTCAAAGAAGTCTCATTTTATTTATCCGAAATTTCTGGTTGCTAAGGGTAAACTTGGAACCTGGTTGGTCAATCCGAATAGACATTGTCATAAACTTTTATTATTTCAGAATCTAAATTTGTTCAAAATCTTTAAACTATCGTAACTTTTCTATACTGAATGGGAGTTTAAAACCATTATCAGCATTATTTTGATCTTCACATGTGTTATACTTAGACACCAAACATGCCTATTTTTGCTTAAGAACTATGGATGTTACAATTTTGTTATTTGGAATTTTCTTAAATAACTTGATATGTGTTATTTTGTTTCTATATTCCTTGTATACATTATTACCTATAAATACATCTACCTTTCCACATTTGCTTTACAAAATTTCTAATATAATTGTTCAAAATTTACTAAATTTGGTTTCACCTGGCCTCTGTAATGGTATTATTTTTATCACCATGTTTTAACATCTCTAACAATTAAATTAACTTCTAACATTCATCAAAATGGTTTAACATATAACGTCATTTTCACAACACAAAATATATATTATTCTAATATTTAAATTCATGTCCACATGGCTATGATTATACCAACTCCTTGCACAAATAGTTGTTTTCTACTCAAACTGTATAGGTGTTTGACCTTTAACAAAACATCTCTATATAGTCCATTCTGCTTGTTTAATTAATTTACCATGGTTTAACATCAGCTCTGTTGGTATATTTGTGAACACAACATAAACAAAAAATGGAATTAATATCATAAAATTGGCATCCCTTTAAACTGACTGTATCATCTGTTACATACAAAAAACACAACACAAATACTATTATATAAAACACTGTGCTATAACATAAAACATGCACATTTAACAAAACAAATCCTATACTAATTATTTAGTCCTTTGTCAGCTAATTTATGACTTATTCTGACACTGTCCATGTCATATTTACTATTCATATGGGTTTAAAC
Source organism: Magicicada septendecula (assembly GCA_034769895.1). Lineage (NCBI taxonomy): Eukaryota > Metazoa > Arthropoda > Insecta > Hemiptera > Cicadidae > Magicicada > Magicicada septendecula. Next base: position 1,017,864 of record CM068369.1, read on the forward strand.
ATCCGTATACTTACTGATGTTTTGTGTTACAAAAATTACAATAAAGTGAACACTGTTGCTCTACCTCACACACAGTTCTAATAGCCTTGTTACATTTACTGTTTATCTGTGTTTTATTCTTGTTATAAATATTATTGTGACCATGTTATAATTTGTTGTTTACTGGACAACTCTATGAACTCTATATGTGATAATTTTTGGTATGGTTCTTGTATCTATAATCATGTGTATCTATATTTTTGTTACATTGATTAACTTAATTATTTAACAATATTTCTCTTACATAATATTATATGTTTGGGTCTATTATCCCTCACTTTGTATTTTGATTGTCTGGATTTAATGATACATCAATTGAAACCATTTGTTTCTTTATAGTCCTGGTTCATAAACTGTTTGTCTTTACAATTCTTTGTTTGGTCAATACTAAAATTCATTGTCATAGTTGGGGTTTGAAGATATCTGCATCACTTAGCCTAAATCATTAATTTGGGTACGGTCAGTTGTCTTACTAGTCAGTCTAAAATTGTCAGTCGTTCTTCTTCACTATCATCTTTGAAGATATTGTTCTTCTTGTCAGCTTCTTAAACAAAGTCTTCATTAAGTCAGGTACGATATTATGTTGTTCTAAATGTCATGTTACATATTACCCTGCCACCAAATTTGATCATTTTAATAAAATATTGTTTTTGTTGAAATTATCAATTACCTTCTTTTTCGTTTTAACATTTGTTATTCTTATTATGATCTGGTATACTTGTCTGTAATTATAAGTGTTCTATCCCTGGAACATGTTACTTCCCTAACAAATTAATCACCATATATTCTGGAATCAGTCGGGTGGCTCTCTTGACCTAATATCCCGCTGTCCTTACAATACATAATACATAAATAATATCGATTGCTGGAGCTATCTCGTCAGTCAATCACATTTAATAATCACTAGTCTATTCACGACTAAAATAAATAAAATAATATAATATATTCTTGGGATTGTTCACTCAGTCTAACTTCTCAGATCTAAATATTTCTTTCCATTGATTCTTTCAGGTGTTTATTTTCTTGTGGCAATATTAATTAATTTTTTTTTTTTTTTTTCAATTGGTACTATCTTCCTTCCTTCTTTATCAGTACTGCTTATTCTTCATTTTTCATTCACTGTCTTCATTTAAATTAAAACATAACAAGTATTTGCATCTTCATTTGTTGTTGATTCTCTCACAATCATGATAGGTTATTTGTAGTAAATTCGTTTCTAGTCTTGTCTTATTTTCATCGTCGACTGTCTACACTTGTCCTTTTTTATTCATTTTATAGCACTATGGTTCCTTCTAATTTATGGATGTTGCATCCTTCTTTTATATTCCAATAATGAGTTCATATCTGTGTTTAATAAGAGGTGCTTGTTTTGTTTAGAATTTGGAAATTTATTCCCAGTTTTATCTGCTTGATTCATTATAACATTATCAAACTCTACTGTAAGTTGTCCTTACTATTCATTTGAATTCTGATATATTCAAATTTGTTTATTTGGCTTGATTTAAAGTTATATTTTGGATTATCAAAGTTGGTTAGATGAGCTTGCTATGTTCTTTGAGTTTTGAGGTTTTATGATAATAAATTCTTCACTTCCAAATTAATTCTCATAAATCATTAGTTGTAAGTTGTTCTTACTATTTCTTTAGAATTTGGTGGTTTTATAATAATAAATTCTTCAATTCCAAATTAATTCTCATAAATCATTAGTTGTAAGTTGTTCTTACTATATTTTTAGAATTTTGTGGTTTTATAAACTATGTTTATTAGGTTCATAATACATTTTTAAGGAAACTTGGTTGTATGTTCCCTTAATCTTTTTTGTTTCCACATCACTAATGACATAAGTATTATTTTCATTGTTTTTTATAACCACATATGGTCCATTATACAGTAATAATAGCTTTTTTGCTATTCCTTCCTTAGAACTTGGCAATTCGCGGTTTTTTAACAATACCTTGTCTCCGATCTTGTACTGGATCACTTTCTGCTGAGTTATTTTGTATTTTTTCCTTCTTTTCTCCACTTGTTCATTCAGTTTGCTGTGGAATCTCACGTTGTCGAACTGGTAGTCTGGGTTGTTTGGGAAATTGATTATTTCACTAATTTCTCTGGGTGGTAGTCTTTCATGCATTATGGTATATGGAGTATCTTGTATTGCTTCATGGTAAGCTAAGTTGATAAAGCTCTCAGTTTGTATAATGTAGTCACTCCACTTCTGGAGTTTATCAAAACAATATGTCCTGAGTATACGGCCGACCTCCCTCAGTACTCTTTCCGCCGGGTTGCTATTTGGGTGATAGACAGATGTTTTATATGTCTTGACACCTAAGTCTAACAAAGTCTCCTTCCATACCCTTCCTCGAAACTGAGTTCCGTGATCGGTAATAATTGATCGTGGAGCTCCTAACTCTGGTATGTATTGTTGGATTACTATCTGCAAAATCTTTTTTGTAGTTGCCCGATTAATGGGGTATAGTTTTGTAAACTTGGAGTAATGGTCGAACATGATTATAATAAACTTATACTGTTTTCTCCCTCCACTACGAGGTAACGGACCACACACATCTAAAAATACTCTCTCTAATTTACTAGTTGATGTAATAGGTTGCATAATTCCTTCTGTTTTTTCATTATTGCATTTTGCTAATTGACAGATGTGACACTGCCGGATACATTCTCTAACTCTTCTGTTGATGTTCTTAATGTAAGTGTGTTCCTCAAGTGCCTTCATTACTTTTAATGCACCCATATGCCCATATCGGCTATGGTAGTCCAATATTAATTCTGTTTCTAAAGCTTTAGGTATCACCACCTTCCATGAGCCTTGGTTGTTATTTGGTTTGTAAAATAATATGTCTTCGTGTAGACAGTAATATGCAGTGATTTTTTCATCCTGTTGGATCAGTCTTTGTCTAAAATTGTTGATTTTGGTATCCTCGGTTTGTTGTTGTGCAATGGATTTCATGATGTTTTCCAAATCTGACTTGTTTTTTATTATAGTGTATACCTTGATGACTGTTTCTTTTTCCCCTTCAAAAGTTTGTTGTTCTATGTTAATCCGGGACAATATATCTGCGGCAATATTCTGTTTTCCTGGAACATACTCCCAATTTATATGGTACTCCTGTAGTGCGAGTATCCACCTTGTCAATCTCCCATGGTTGATCTTGCAATTTTTTAGGAAGGATATTGACTTATGATCGCTCCTCACAGTTATCGGGTATCCAAGAATGTAGGTTCTGAATTTCCCACAAGCGAATACAACGCTTAATAACTCCTTTTCTGTTACACTATAATTGCGTTCACATCCATTAAGTATTCTGCTTGCAAAACTTACTACCTGATGTTCTCCCTCACTATCTTCTTGATATAATACAGATCCTAAACTTATATCACTGGCATCACAGTTCATGAAGAAAGGTTGATTGAAATTAGGATGTTTTAATACAACTGAACTTAGGAAATTGTGCTTGATCGTTTGGAGTAAATTGTCTTGTTCCTGTCCCCAGGACCATTTGTTTTTAGAGGATAATTGTGGGGAAAACTTTGCTGTCATTTCAGAATAATTTTTCTGGAACTTCCTATAATAATTGCAAAGTCCCAGAAATGATTGAAGTTGCTTTTTATTTTTAGGACTTGGGAACTTCTGGACAGCTTCAATTTTTTCATTGGATGGTGTTATTCCTTGTCTTGTTAGGTTAAAACCCAGGAATTGGACTTCACTGGCGATAAGCTTAGATTTTTGAAGTTTTAGTGTAACGTTATTGTCTGATAGTTTTTGTAATACTTGTCCTACTCTGTCACAATGGTCTTCCCAATTCACTGAAGTAATCAACAAGTCATCAACATAGACTGTGGTATATGGAATAGTATCTGGACCCAACACCTGGTCCATACATCTTACGAATACAGCTACTGAATTTACCAGTCCAAACGGTAGTCTCTTGAACTGATAGTTCCTTCCTTCGAAAATAAAGGCGACGTACTTTCGACTATCTGGGTGTAGCTCCACCTGCCAATACCCACATTCCGTATCCCAGGTGCTAATAAATTGTATGCCATTGAATTTTTTCAGTATCTCCTCAATCTCTCCAGGAGATGTTCTGTCATTAACTATGATCTTATTGATCTCTCTAGCATCTAAGCAGAGTCGTACTTTGCCATCTTTCTTTGGAACTGCTATTAACGGACTGGTATATGGGGAACAGCTATATTCAATAATGTCTTCTGCTATCATTTTGTCTAGTTCAGTCCTCACTGCTTCCTTTAATGCATAAGCAACGGGATATGATTTTTTATTAAAATCGACAGGCTCCTTGAATTGTAATGTAAATTGATAATCCTTTACTTTGCCGGGTACATCAGAGAAAACATAGCGGTATTTATTATATATTGAAATTAACTTTTCTATTTGTTGTGTGGTTAGAGTATATTCATTTTGTTTTGACCGAAATTGTCGGATCTCTTCCAATTTTTCCAACCGTAAACTATCTTTACACCCAAAGCATTCCCTTCTTACATTCCATGACTCATCTTGATTATTACTGAATTTTCTTATACTATTGCATGAAGGTACATTTTTGTTTTCTACCAATTTTGCTGTCCATTCTATATTATCCACCTTTAATGACACTATGGCTTGTCTCATGTCAATTATTGCTGAGTATTTTCTCAAAATATCACAGCCTATTAGTAGATTAAATGGTAGATTACTAGCTATTAGAAAAATCATAGGTATAGCTACATTTCTGCTGGTCACTGTTAATGATACCTGTTTTCTTATTGACTTGTTTTGCCTTCCAGTGGCTCCGATTAAAATTATATTTTGAATTGGTAAAGTTGGTAAGATGGCCTTACTATATTTTTGAATTTTGAGGTATTCATCGTTGTCTATTAATGACACGTTTGCGCCCGTATCTATCATACATCTTGTCTCTATTCCATTCACTTGGGCGATGATATAAACAATCTCATTATTTGAATTATTTTGTGTTGTCGAGTCTTCGTTCAGTAGCTCTTCTCTAACATTCTTTAGGAAATGATTTTGCACTATTGTCAACGTATCGTCAGTCAATTTGTCACGTCCTAGTAAGTACCCAAATTGCCGGTTCAGTGATGGGACCTGGTGGATTTTCACTGTCGCAGTTCGTTTAAATCAGGGCTGATCTCCTCAGTCCTGTTGTCTGATTGATTGGGTCTGTCTCTGTTCTGCGCCTCTTGTACCTCAATGGCGTTATTATTGAACGTCACTGAATTTCGATTATTTCTGTTGTCATCGCAGCTTCTACTTCTTCGATGTTCATCGCGGTAGTGCTGGTTACTCTCCTCCTGAAGATTTCTTCCACGGTTTCCATTATAGTTTGCTCGTCCCTGGTACCAACGTCTTCCCACATCCCTATCGTCAACACTTACATAATTCACTTGCCTTCTATATGTTTGATTTTGACTGTTATTATTGCCGTTATTATTGTGCCTGTATCGATTATCATAGTTGATATTATAACCCCGGTTGTTCTGGTACTGGTGGTCTCTGTCATTGGCACGCTGGTATACATTGTTGTTATTATTTGTAGGAGGGCTACGGTAGTAGTGGTTGTTGTTATTGTTGTTATTATTTGCGTTATTTCGTGCATAGTTATTGGTGTTATTTTGGTTTTGGTAACCGCGCTGATATTGGTTACCGTTGTAGTTATAACTATTGTTTGGTCGTTGTCCATGATTTTCATATGGGGCGTCGCGGCGACCATTATTTCTATTTATCTCATCGTTCCTTCGTCTATATTGTAGGAAGTTCTTCTCCTGTTCCATCTCTGCCAATAAGGTTGACATCTCCTCGATGGTTTGTATGCGTCCATTTATCCGGCCTCTTGTAATTTCGCCACCATAGTGGTAGGCCAATAGCCGCACTAAACATTCCGTAGGGATTGCAGGCTCTAAATGTCTGGCTATATTTATTTTGCCAAGGAAATATGCGGTTGGAGTTTGCTTGCCGTGCAGGTCATATCAGCCCAATCCTATGTCACTCCTTATCATGTGTTGTGTGGCATCGGACCAATATTTGGATTTGAACTGTTTTTTAAATTCCTGGAAGTTCTGTATACTCGGCCGCATCGCCGTCCACCAATTGTCATATACCTTTCGGAACATCTCGTCCAACATGCTCCTTATCACAAACCATCTGTCTTCCCCGGTTTTGGCTATCTTCTCTTCGACTCATTCTAAAAATAGCATGGGGTTTCTTCTATAGTTTTGAAAATCGATCACCTCTCGATTTTCCTCGCATGTTGTATGGGCGCCGGTACACTGTCTGTTTTTTAAGGAATTAATTTCATCTCTATGAGCAGTTGTTTGGTCTTGTACTCGATTGAGACTTGTACTCATATCTTCTAACCTCTCTCCCATCACTGCTTGGTTGGTTCTGATATTTTCAACTCGCCCGTTCGTTTCTTCCCGGACGCTCAGTATCTCTTGATTTATCCGCTCATATTTTTCCTTGGTCTCGGATTCCACCCTTTTAATTCCAGTCACCGGTTCTTCCAGCTTCTTGTCCCATTCTTCCTGCAATTGCCGGTTATTAATTTCCATCTTGTTATTCCACTCTTCCTTTAATGACTCTCTGTGTTCATCTAATTTTTTCATGGTCTCTTGATAATTTCCCTTCAATTCTTCCCTCAATGCTCTATTATTTTCGTCTATTTTCTCTTCCATTTTACTGCTATTCTCTTTCAATTCTCGGCTCAATTCCTCCTTTGTTTGTTTATTATCACTCTTTATTTCCTCCATCTTCTTACTCAAGTCTTCCTTCAACATTACTAAGTTCTTATTACTGTTTTCTAAGTTCTTATTATTGTTCTCTATGGACTGTTTATTGTCCTTTTTTAATTCCTCTATGGATTCCATCATACGTTTGAACATTTCTTGCGTCTTCTCGCCTTCTGTTTGTGTGGGTTCTTCTGGTTGTTTCTCCGGATCCTTCCTTGTTATAATTTCTATTTCCTCGACCGGTGTCGCTTCTTTATCTTCCATATTTAACTCGTCTACCTTCTCGGTTTCGGCCGCTCGTTTTCGCGATACCTCCCGCTTTCTCATCTTGTTTATTTTTGTCTATTTATCTATAAATTATAATTTAATTTGTATTAAATTACACGCCTCACACGTTGGTGCGCCAATTTTGTAACGTTAATAAAAGGAGGGAGGAGTTTCGTTCGTAATCGGGTTACTTACGATCGAGACGTAGCCTCACCTCGGGTTCGTCTATTTGTAACCAGAGAATATTTCGTTACATACAATGTTATTGTGGATCAGTTTACTTGTATTTATGTAGCGTGCACTTGAATTCACCGTCCGTTGGAAATGTCGACTTGTAATATGGGTAAATGATGTAGCGACAAACTCGCACTGGAGTCGTCGATGTAAATTATAAATGTATTATGTTGAACGGCGAATAATTTCGTAAATTGCCGCTTACTCCCACTACGCTGCTTCTTTTACGTGACGTCACTCACCGATGCCAACTATCGGGTCAGCTACAACCTGTGAATTCTATTTACTAAATATAACGGCAATAATAATGACTCACAATTATCATCAAACATATATCCTTGTGGAATCCTTTATTCGGAAAAAACACTGGTTAACTTGTTTTAATAATTTTTAAACAGAATAATCGCAATTGTAGTACAAAGTATAAGTCTTCTTTACCAGTTGGCAACAGTAGCTGTTCAGTATTCCTTTCTTAGATCAAAACAATGCTTTTTGTTAACGTTTTAAATTAAAATATATCAATTATCTCAGGGCGTATATGGTTCGGGGATTTATAATTATACAAAATATTACACTATTAATCAAAATACAAGTTCACAATCATGGGATATTACAACGTTAGAGTGATAGGTGCACACAGAAATCGTATAGTGGTTGCCAGTTTTAAAAAGGTTATGTCTATATCAGGCTTTGATATTTATTAAGTGAATTAAAGGTTCTTGTTGTTTTAAAAGGTGTTAGTCTTATATGGTGTTATTAGTGGTTGTTTCTAGTGTTCGTGTTATATGGTGTCTGTAATTCAGTTGATTATTGCTTAAAATACGTGTATACAAGTGTATGTGTTGAAGTACGATATAATGAGATGTCAGATCACCAAATCCTCTTCTTGTACTCTTCTTATTTGTAAATAGGTCCCACGTACACGTCAGATCTTCTCCTCGTCTCTTGTCCACGTCAAATCTTCTTTCTGGTTATTATTCCTTCTCATCCATCTAATGGGTAGTCTTCTGTTGTTGCAAAATGTTTGTATAGTGTACTTCTAACAATATTTATCTATTGGTATTGTTTTTTCACACTTTATAACATATAATGTAAGACGATTTAAGAACGCGTCTATCTGCTAGGATCGTTGTCAAAGAAGTCTCATTTTATTTATCCGAAATTTCTGGTTGCTAAGGGTAAACTTGGAACCTGGTTGGTCAATCCGAATAGACATTGTCATAAACTTTTATTATTTCAGAATCTAAATTTGTTCAAAATCTTTAAACTAACGTAACTTTTCTATACTGAATGGGAGTTTAAAACCATTATCAGCATTATTTTGATCTTCACATGTGTTATACTTAGACACCAAACATACCTATTTTTGCTTAAGAACTATGGATGTTACAATTTTGTTATTTGGAATTTTCTTAAATAACTTGATATGTTATTTTGTTTCTATATTCCTTGTATACATTATTACCTATAAATACATCTACCTTTCCACATTTGCTTTACAAAATTTCTAATATAATTGTTCAAAATTTACTAAATTTGGTTTTACCTGGCCTCTGTAATGGTATTATTTTTATCACCATGTTTTAACATCTCTAACAATTAAATTAACTTCTAACATTCATCAAAATGGTTTAACATATAACGTCATTTTCACAACACAAAATATATATTATTCTAATATTTAAATTCATGTCCACATGGCTATGATTATACCAACTCCTTGCACAAATAGTTGTTTTCTACTCAAACTGTATAGGTGTTTGACCTTTAACAAAACATCTCTATATAGTCCATTCTGCTTGTTTAATTAATTTACCATGGTTTAACATCAGCTCTGTTGGTATATTTGTGAACACAACATAAACAAAAAATGGAATTAATATCATAAAATTGGCATCCCTTTAAACTGACTGTATCATCTGTTACATACAAAAAACACAACACAAATACTATTATATAAAACACTGTGCTATAACATAAAACATGCACATTTAACAAAACAAATCCTATACTAATTATTTAGTCCTTTGTCAGCTAATTTATGACTTATTCTGACACTGTCCATGTCATATTTACTATTCATATGGGTTTAAACATCCGTATACTTACTGATGTTTTGTGTTACAAAAATTACAATAAAGTGAACACTGTTGCTCTACCTCACACACAGTTCTAATAGCCTTGTTACATTTACTGTTTATCAGTGTTTTATTCTTGTTATAAATATTATTGTGACCATGTTATAATTTGTTGTTTACTGGACAACTCTATGAACTCTATATGTGATAATTTTTGGTATGGTTCTTGTATCTATAATCATGTGTATCTATATTTTTGTTACATTGATTAACTTAATTATTTAACAATATTTCTCTTACATAATATTATATGTTTGGGTCTATTATCCCTCACTTTGTATTTTGATTGTCTGGATTTAATGATACATCAATTGAAAACATTTGTTTCTTTATAGTCCTGGTTCATAAACTGTTTGTCTTCACAATTCTTTGTTTGGTCAATACTAAAATTCATTGTCATAGTTGGGGTTTGAAGATATCTGCATCACTTAGCCTAAATCATTAATTTGGGTACGGTCAGTTGTCTTACTAGTCAGTCTAAAATTGTCAGTCGTTCTTCTTCACTATCATCTTTGAAGATATTGTTCTTCTTGTCAGCTTCTTAATCAAAGTCTTCATTAAGTCAGGTACGATATTATGTTGTTCTAAATGTTATGTTACAATATATATATATATATATATATTGTTATACTCTCCCGCGTCACCTAATTAGGTCCCACGTTATGAGCGCCAATTTGTTATATATCGGGTACGTACGGTTTAAGCCCCACTGTTGGGTTCGTCAATTTGTTATACTCTCTCGCGTCACCTAATTAGGTCCCACGTTATGAGCGTCAATTTGTTATAAGACGACGACTTGCGTCTTATAATGTGTCACGCAATGTAAGCCTATTCGTTGCTATGAACGGGTATGTTCCCCTTATTTAATCTCTTAGGTCGTTTAGTTTACTTAATTATTAAATATCTGAGATATTTGGAGTTGTGGGATATCTTGATGTAATTAATTAATATTAACTTAGCTCTCTAAAAAATATCAGTGTTAGTGTACCTGAAACTTAAATAATTAATGCGTTATTCTGTAATTCCGTTCAACCCTGTTATACCTTGAAGAGAATTATGTCTAATTTTGTATTTTTACGCTTATAGGTTATTTCACTGTTTATGTTAACCAATTATTCTATACTTATTCAGTTACTTTTTTATTCCCAACTCATTAAATCATACTCCAAATAACAAGATTTTGCAATTATATAAAGGTTCTTTATTTGTTTACTTCTTTAACATTGAATAAGATATGTTCTAACTAACATATGCTTGGGCTATAGATTGCGTGACTCGATTGTTGATTATTCCGATCCTTTATTTAAATTCAGTTATGTAGTGTGTTTTAATTTGTAATTAATTTAATTCAGGGTGTGAAGGTTCTTGTAACTGTGGGGAAGATTAAAAATACATAGATAAGAATGCAAGATTTACAAATTTGAAGTGTTGTGTAGTTAGTATGATTAATATAATAATAATTTACCAGACTAGAACGAAGCAAATCGTGTAGGCGGTTGATTGATAAATTTACTGTTCTGGACAATTATGCCGTACGATATTCTTTCTTCGGTTTAATAAAATGGAATTCTTGTCCTGTCCACTTCGGAAATACAGCTCTCTGGATTGATTTACAGCCCGATTGATGCTTCTTCTGCAACTCCAGGATCCAACTACGTTCTTCTCTCGGTTGAAGCAATTAGTGTTTTTCCGTGTATTTGAAAGGTTATTAATTTTGGTGTAGTGTATATTATTATTTGTGATACTTTTGACTCTTTCTATTTTTTTTAATGTATCGTCAATTCCTTTCGGATATGGGACAGTTCAAGTCCTTCCTTGTAGAATCCAGTTATTTATTTCCTATTGCGATTTCATACTATTGTCTTGTTTGGTTAATTTATACTGGCAAGAGTCATAAATATTATCATTAGTATTTTGTATTTTATAATAGTATTTACTAATTTAGTATATTCCAATTAAATAGATATTTCTTGGTTTTTTATTAATCTCATCACATTCAGATCATCAAAGCAATTATTGTCAAATCAACAACTTCCTCTTTTTCTGTCGTCCCTAGCAACACATGATTTTTCTTCCTTCCACATGTTTTGAATATAGTGTTTATTTCATATATTTTTTGTCTATTCCTTATCAATTTGCTATCCTATCGGAATGTAACTTTACCGATAGTTGGTTTATTATTTTCTACACATATTCTGCTGGTTTTTTGATATAAGCCTGTTTTTCCTTTTTTTTATTTAATACCCTTTCGATATTAAACGTTATTAATCGATATCATGGCATTATGGCATTATCATAATTTGTATAAATTTTATTATATATCATTATTAATTTAAAGTTTTTTCTAGCTCTTCAAATCGTATTCATTAATTATTATTAATTGATGTACCTAACCTTTATGTTATGAGTGGTTATATAGTGGTTTTGGCTGTTAGGCCTTTTATTGTAAACGGATCTACCTGTTTTTATAACTGGTAAACATCTATAGCCCCTTTTACATAAATTCATACATATAATCAAATCTTAACTATTAACATTTACATAAACAATTATTTTTTCCATATCTAATAACAATTTTATCTTGACCTATGGATCACATATAAGAAAATTCAAATCTATTAACGTTAATTATCTGCTTCACACTTCATTCTACAACAGTCATTGAATAGTACATCTTGTTTCATTATCTTTCATTAACTCAACACATATTTGGTATAACATAACATAAACTTTATCATAATATTTGTTGTCACAAAATAATATCTCTTAACTCAAAATTCTTATTTGCTATTACTATAAAGTAAATTATATATTCATTTTTTGTTTGCTTTTCACTAAACATATATTATCAACTATTATCTAACTTACAGGTTCGTTTATTCTTGTTAATACTACCTTGCATCCTTATTTACCTTTATCTATAATTATAAATGTAATTATTAGATCTTTGTTCTATCATGGGGTTAGATATTGACTTGTTTATTATTCTGTTAACCTTGGTTTTATGTAACACGGATGCTAGCATTTCTGTTGCGTTACATATGCTCCCCCTCCTAAAAAAGTTTAGTTTACCTGAATGAAGTTTAGGTCAAATAAACTTGTCTTTTTCACATGCCTTTTCTTCATTTCATTGTTAATGGTTGACGATGGGATTCTCAATGTAACTTCATTAGACTAGTATTAATACTTTTTTTTATCTAATAACATTTCATCATTTTAATTAACATTCTTGATCATTTTTAATTTCTGTAAACATTATTTGTTGAGAGTTGGCTACAATATTCAATGATACATTAGTTTCACATCTCTTCTACTTATAATTACTATAATCACTGTATTTCTCAATTATTCTTCTGTCAACTCATTTCTTTCTGTTTTCTTCGTCCTACTCTTTTGGAAACTGAAGTCATTCTTGTAACTATTCTAATATTCCTTAAATATTTAATTTCCCTAACAATCCCTAATACATGCGTTGGTAAAGTTCAGAGAGGCACTGTTTGGCTTCATACTCTGCTGCCCACACCATATCTTAATATAGTACTGCTGGAATTCATCTACAGTCAGCTATAAAATATAATAATCTCCTAATAATCTCTTTAATTATTTAATAATAAATATGTGGGAAAAATTTTTTTCTTTGTTGCTTTTATATTTCTTCATTACTGTTCTTCATATTTTGTGATTCCATTTTAGTTCCTTAAACATTCCTTGATATTAAATTTGACAGTTATCATTTGTAATCATTTTTGTTTTCATTTTTGTTGTGATTGTAATGCTAAGTATCTTCTTCATTTGTTTTTTCTCTGATCTCAATATTTTCTAAATAGTTGTTGTGTGATGATCATTATAACTGTATTTCTGACTAAATACATTCCTTAGTCCAACTATTCTTCTTCTTATCGTATTTCAATATTTTGGCTGTTTATTTTTCAATGAATTATGTTCATAAATACTCTTTCTTTCTTGTCTTCTTTAACATTACATTGGTTACATTCAATCGTTTACTGAAGTTGTTTCCTTCATTTGGCAATGTGGTATGTATTTTAGGTCATATGATTTTTCTCTTTCTTTATTTTGCATAGGTAGATTTGAGGTAAAAACTTTTATCTTGGGGTTTCATTATTTATCATTCACATTATTTCTTTGTAGACGTTTAGTAATAGTTCTCGCTTTCTTCTGTAATCTTGGGATTTGTTATTCATTATTCACACTATTTCTTTATAAACATTTAATAATAAATCTCGCTTTCTTCTGTAATCTTGGGATTTCATTATTCATTGTTCTTAATACCTTCTTCATAACTATATTTTAATTCAGACTTACTTCATTTTGAATGACATATTTTTTTTTTCTATTTAGTTTATTGTTCAAAAAATTCTCTTTTATTTACAAGTGTTTTTTCTTCAAAATCGATAATAAGTGGTTCTTATTGTATTTTAGAATTTAGTGGTAGTATTCAACTCAAATTCTTTTTAAATTCCAAGTATTTTCTCTTCAAGACTGGTAATAAGTTGTCCTTATTATATTTTAGAATTTATTCATAATATTTCTTTTTGGATTTAGTAATTTTTTTTCTTACTAAATTCGTTTTATATATAATAGTTATTTCAAATAATTTTTGTAAGTTGGTCTTACTGTCTTTTAGAATTTTGCTGTTACATATATGATTTCGTTATTACTATTACTGTTTACATGTTTCTTATCCTCTTCCAATAAATCTTCCCTGATATTCTTTAAATAGTGGTTATTAATTATGGTTATTGCACGATTATTCTTAATTTTGTTTATAAGTCGTTGTTCCCCAAGATTACGGTTCAGTGAAGGGTATTCATTAATTTTCACTGCCTCTATTAGTTTAAATGATGGCTTACCCCCTCTTCTCTATTTTCATTTTGATTACTGTGTTGATTTTGTACGGTTTCAGTGCGATCCTCCGTATTAGGTTCCGCTATCCTATAATTTCCTTCAGGTGGATAGTTGTCTTCACGCCGGGACTGGTCATAATGGTTGTCATACCGGTGACTCCTTGGGTAATACCGTCGCTGATTACCTTGAGGCCTGGAGTAGATATAATTGACGTTATGCCTATAATTATTGGGTCGTCTGTCCCCATCTCCTCTATTATTGCGACTATCACGGTAATTATAATTATTATTGCCACGATAATTATAGTTCCTGGAATTATTATTCGCGTGCTCATTTTGGGTTCTATTGGCATTAACGTTCTGCGCAGGTCGATTGTGATCATTATTATGAGAATTGGTTGGTGGCGCGTTATTATTATACTTCTGATATTTATAATTTAACATTCTATTTCTTTGGTATTGGTTCTCGTGCTCATAATTCTCCAAGAATTTGGCCATGGCTGGAATCGTTTTGATTTGACTACAAATACATGCATTTTTTATCCCTTCCTCGTAATGGTAGGATAGTTGTATCACCAAACATTCTTCGGGAATTCTGGGCTCTAAGTTCCGCGCCATACATACCTTTCCTAGAAAGTATGAAGTAGGAGACTGGCCTATGTTTGTTTCATATCGACCGTTACTCAAATTATTCCTAATCATGTTCTGGGTCGATTCAGACCAATACTTCTCTTTAAATTGTTTTTTGAACTCAGTCATGTCCAGTATATCCGGGCGCACCGCTGTCCACCAATTATCATAAGTATCTTTAAACGTTTCATCAATCATACTGCGTATAATACTCCAGCGATTTTCTCTATTTCTTGCGATCACCTCTTCCAATCTCTTTAAAAATTCCATCGGATTGCGCTTGTAATTACGAAAATTAATCGATTCCCGGTTCTCGTGGTTATTTGTATGACTATGTTGGCATGTCCTATCCCGCCATGAATCTACTTCTTCTTGTAATTGTAATTCACGTCTACTAATTTCCTCTATTTTATTTTTACTGGTATTAATTTGACCTTCCATACTGTTTAAATTGCCATAGACTCTTTCGAGTCGTTCACCCATGTCTGTCTGTATTTGCGTAATCCCTTCCTTATTCTCCTCCCGTACCTGATGTACTTCGTTTTTAATTGAATCATATTTTCCGACAGTTTCCTGTTGGATTTCTTCGACCAATGTTTTACTCTCAATTTTTATGTCATTAATTTTATTTTGTAGTTCTTCACGAACCTGTACTATTGTTTCGTTAGTTTTTTCTAACCCTTCATTTGTTTTGGCTATTTCTAATTTTCTTTCCTCATTATTTTGGTCCACCTCCTGGTTAATGGTCACATGAAGATTCTCAATTTTTACATTAATCTGCCTTAAATTCTCTTCATGTATTTGTAGGATGTCTTCCTTCATTTGTTTTACACCCTCATCATTCCTATCTAACCTTTCGTGAATTTGGTTTAACCTTTCGTTCATTCGTTTTGAGGTTTCTTTAATTTCCTCATGGGTTTTATCGTATTTTTCCTCCAGTCTCTTTGAGTTTTCCTCCTGTCTCTTTGAGTTTTCCTTATTTTCCTCATTCATTTGTCTATTGCTTTCCTTATTCTCCTTGATCTCCTCATTTATTTTCCTCAGACTTTCGTTAGTTAGTCTGTTCTGTCTGCCATAAATTTCATCAATTCCTGCCAACTTGGTGCTTCTCTGACCCCCGTTTTACCTATTTGGTCCCCTTGGGCATTTTCTTCAACTGGTTCCCTTTCTTTGTCCATAATAATTTCAGTTTCCGCTATTTCGTCTGTCTGTTGTTCCATTTCACTATCTGTTATTAGTTCTATTTCCTGTTCTTGTTCATCTATTTCCTTCTCCGTTTCTCCTGCCCTAATCCTTGATCTACCTCTGCTATGCGTGTTTATTCTCCCACAGTTGCCTGCTCTGGTTAAGTAATATTAATATAGTTATAGTTACTTAACTTAAGCCCTACACTGGTTGAGCGCCAATTTGTTATACTCTCTCGCGTCACCTAATTAGGTCCCACGTTATGAGCGCCAATTTGTTATATATCGGGTACGTACGGTTTAAGCCCCACTGTTGGGTTCGTCAATTTGTTATACTCTCTCGCGTCACCTAATTAGGTCCCACGTTATGAGCGTCAATTTGTTATAAGACGACGACTTGCGTCTTATAATGTGTCACGCAATGTAAGCCTATTCGTTGCTATGAACGGGTATGTTCCCCTGTTTTACTCTCTTAGGTCGTTTAGTTTACTTAATTATTTAAATATCTGAGATATTTGGCGTTGTGGGATATCTTGATGTAATTAATTAATATTAACTTAGCTCTCTAAAAAATATCAGTGTTAGTGTACCTGAAACTTAAATAATTAATGCGTTATTCTGTAATTCCGTTCAACCCTGTTATACCTTGAAGAGAATTATGTCTAATTTTGTATTTTTACGCTCTCTCTTTGGTGTCAGATAATTCCGCTATAAGCGCTGTAGTATCGGCTCAACGAAACTTATAGGTTATTTCACTGTTTATGTTAACCAATTATTCTATACTTATTCAGTTACTTTTTTATTCCCAACTCATTAAATCATACTCCAAATAACAAGATTTTGCAATTATATAAAGGTTCTTTATTTGTTTACTTCTTTAACATTGATTAAGATATGTTCTAACTAACATATGCTTGGGCTATAGATTGCGTGACTCGATTGTTGATTATTCCGATCCTTTATTTAAATTCAGTTATATAGTGTGTTTTAATTTGTAATTAATTTAATTCAGGGTGTGAAGGTTCTTGTAACTGTGGGGAAGATTAAAAATACATAGATAAGAATGCAAGATTTACAAATTTGAAGTGTTGTGTAGTTAGTATGATTAATATAATAATAATTTACCAGACTAGAACGAAGCAAATCGTGTAGGCGGTTGATTGATAAATTTACTGTTCTGGACAATTATGCCGTACGATATACTTTCTTCGGTTTAATAAAATGGAATTCTTGTCCTGTCCACTTCGGAAATACAGCTCTCTGGATTGATTTACAGCCCGATTGATGCTTCTTCTGCAACTCCTGGATCCAACTACGTTCTTCTCTCGGTTTTAGCAATTAGTGTTTTTCCGTGTATTTGAAAGGTTATAAATTTTGGTGTAGTGTATATTATTATTTGTGATACTTTTGACTCTTTCTATTTGTTTTAATGTATCGTCAATTCCTTTCGGATATGGGACAGTTCAAGTCCTTCCTTGTAGAATCCAGTTATTTATTTCCTATTGCGATTTCATACTATTGTCTTGTTTGGTTAATTTATACTGGCAAGAGTCATAAATATTATCATTAGTATTTTGTATTTTATAATAGTATTTACTAATTTAGTATATTCCAATTAAATAGATATTTCTTGGTTTTTTATTAATCTCATCACATTCAGATCATCAAAGCAATTATTGTCAAATCAACAACTTCCTCTTTTTCTGTCGTCCCTAGCAACACATGATTTTTCTTCCTTCCACATGTTTTGAATATAGTGTTTATTTCATATATTTTTTGTCTATTCCTTATCAATTTGCTATCCTATCGGAATGTAACTTTACCGATAGTTGGTTTATTATTTTCTACACATATTCTGCTGGTTTTTTGATAGAAGCCTGTTTTTTTTTCTTTTTTTATATTTAATACCCTTTCGATATTAAACGTTATTAATCGATATCATGGCATTATGGCATTATCATAATTTGTATAAATTTTATTATATATCATTATTAATTTAATGTTTTTTCTAGCTCTTCAAATCGTATTCATTAATTATTATTAATTGATGTACCTAACCTTTATGTTATGAGTGGTTATATAGTGGTTTTGGCTGTTAGGCCTTTTATTGTAAACGGATCTACCTGTGTTTATAACTGGTAAACATCTATAGCCCCTTTTACATAAATTCATACATATAATCAAATCTTAACTATTGACATTTACATAAACAATTATTTTTTCCATATCTAATAACAATTTTATCTTGACCTATGGATCACATATAAGAAAATTCAAATCTATTAACGTTAATTATCTGCTTCGCACTTCATTCTACAAAAGTCATTGAATAGTACATCTTGTTTCATTATCTTTCATTAACTCAACACATATTTGGTATAACATAACATAAACTTTATCATAATATTTGTTGTCACAAAATAATATCTCTTAACTCAAAATTCTTATTTGCTATTACTATAAAGTAAATTATATATTCATTTTTTGTTTGCTTTTCACTAAACATATATCATCAACTATTATCTAACTTACAGGTTCGTTTATTCTTGTTAATACTACCTTGCATCCTTATTTACCTTTATCTATAATTATAAATGTAATTATTAGATCTTTGTTCTATCATGGGGTTAGATATTGACTTGTTTATTATTCTGTTAACCTTGGTTTTATGTAACACGGATGCTAGCATTTCTTTTGCGTTACAATATATATATATATATATATATATATATATATATATATATATATATATATATATATATATATATATATAACTCAAAGTCTGAGGATTTATGGGTACTGAATACAAATCCACACCGTTACACCGATTGCTACCAAATTTTGCACAGGTAACCTTTGACACAAGGCGAAAAATTCTGTCTAACTTACAATTTGATATTTTTCCCCGTTTGCACGATTTAGGCACCTTTAATTATGCCTTTTCTTTGACGCTTATAAAGATGTCAACATTACCATGGGGACTGGAATTAAATACCATAGTAACAAGTAAATAAATAAATGATATTTAGCGGCATCGGAACTGTAACTTTATCCGGTCTTACAGTGTCTAATGTTTATAATATATGATTGTATGGATACAGCTTGTAATTTTGTAAACAGGTACGTCTGTATACATTTTTTAATTGTCTTAAACGATTATAAAATTTATGTTTATACGTATTTTTGATGATGCACTGAATAAGTAATTAATATATTAAATACTACTACTAAATGTTTCAACAACACCATGGAGACCAGTATTAATTACCATAGTAACAAGTAAATAAACAAAAGCTATTTAGCGGCATCGGAGCTGTACATTTATCTATTCCTACAGTACATTTTCGATGTTTTATATAATACGCGATTGTATTGGTATATTACGATTTGGAAAAGGAGAATTGTAGTAATTGTAATTTGTCCTATTTCTTAATGCAAATCGAAAATACGTGTTGTTTTCATTTGAGAGGTTAGGTGACAACGGTTTTGGTTTTTAGTTTACTGGTGAAATAAATAAAAGCCATGGTTGAGGAAAACATAACGTTTAATGTGTTATACAATGCTTCTAAGGCAGTAACACTTAAAATAAAGAATTTAGCGTTTTTGATTTAACAGATGCTTTATAAAAATCTCCAAAGGCTTTATAAACGGGTACTTTTAAATCACCAAGGGCTTTTGCACCAACATTAGTAATTTAAAACAAGTTAAAATAATACAATGTTGAAACAGCTTTGGAGAGAATCTTACTAATGAGTACAAAATTGTTATACGAACTGACAGAACGCCATATAGGAATAGACATTAAAAATTATATTAAAATACTTATTAAAAAACAGATATTAGCGTGCGATGCCGCGGGTTACAGGTAGTCTCCTATAAAGGCCATTACTTTTGTCTTTGATTCAGATACGTTACAGTTATATTCTTTTCCAATTTTATGTAAGATGTATATTGCTCGCTGGAGATCGTCTTCTAAAGTGGCAAACGTAGTTTGGTCATCCGCGAAGATGATGGTTTTCAAGCTTTTATGTCAGAAGATTTTAATACTGTCAGGGGATTGTTTTTTACATTTTTTGAGGAGATCATCTAAATAAAAGTTAAAAGTAATGGTGTCAGACAACAACCTTGTCTTACGCATTGGTTTGTTTCAATCGGGATATATTCTCCTCCGCTGTGTATCATTATCTCCGTGTGTCTATATAAACACTTTATGGCCTGACCTACGTGTTGTGGTATACCTTCATTTTCCAGTAAGTCCCATAACTTTGGTCTGACCCTTTAAATGAAGTAAGCAATCAAGTCCCACTGTGTTTATTCCTGTAACTTTGTATTAAACATATTTTATATTTCGATTATGTTGCTAATAATTCTTTTCATACTACTACATTGATTGTCACTTTTCTTATAAATTTCTTGTCCTTTTAGAAAGACTTCACTTGGTGCAACCACTTTTTATCCATTAGAACTCATTATTAATAACAACGAAATAAATATAAAGGTTCTTCAGAAACTTTAAGGTGTTGTTAACAAATTATGGCTACATAGACCACCATGATTGCCGACAGCATGCCACTGGGAAAAATAATAAAACACTACTTTAGTTGTAGTGGACATATGTGGAATAGGATTCCCGTTTGTATTAGAAATAAACGGATTGTAATTAATGAATTTTAATTCATTTGATCCAGTTAATAAGTTCAGATACCTGGGTAACAACGTAGGCATTGAAGTGTCCATAAACACGACGATGGTTGACAGGATTCAAATAGGACATAGGGCATATTATGACAACAGTAAACTATTAAGAAGTACAGTAATCTCATTAATCGTAACACAAAAATAAAAATATATAAGACGCTTATCAGACTCCGTTGTATATCATTATCTCGGTGTGTCTATATAAACTCTTCACGGCCTGAACTAACATTGCTTTGTTATGAAGATAATTCAAATTACCAGACTGTCTGTAAACGACATGCTACAGGTCGATACGGAGTCGACCAATAATTAACAACACACGCACGTTATCAACAGTAATTCTCCAAATCACATCACACTTACTATAACTAAGTATTTGACCAATAAAAGCACTTCTGTAGCCCCATAAAGAGATAAACGAGTTTTGGGTTTACACTGAGATTTACGTCGTCACTGAGTATTAAACGCTGTAAATATACACATCGTGTAGGCCCGTATTACTTGCGTGATATTTGAATATACTGACAGGTGCGAGATTTATGGAAACAAAGTATTGCTAAGGACAAAGGAAACACAAGGTATATTGTAAAATATTGCTTGAAATTTACCTGCGTATCATGGTTCACTGTTTTCTACACGGTAGCTGTCAAATCTACGTAAATAATTTTAACTTATGCGCTGAGGAAGTACACAAAATGTTGCTTTTGTGGCGTTAACCTCAAGTCAAGGTAATACTAGAGTTTGCCCAACATATTGTATCATACCAGGCTACAGACGCACTGGCAAGCCTTAACAAGTGAAAATGAAATTCCTTCACAACAATTGTTTTCTTAAATAAACACCTGAAGGCGTGTAAGTCTCCCCCGTCCTACCACGTAGCTCACTATTTACGCTATAATCTACTACTACTACTACTACTACTACTACTATTACTACTCTACAACAACAACAACAACTACTACTACTACTACTAGTACTACTACTGCTGCTGCTGCTGCTGCTGCTGCTACTGCTACTGCTACTGCTACTACTACTACTACTACTACTACTACTACTACTACTACTACTACTACTACTACTACTTCTACTTCTACTTCTACAGCCGCTAGGAGACAGATTAGTACACAATAAATCACACTTAATTAATGAACTAGGTAATACAAGTCACAAATTACAGGCTTCCGTAGACAATAATTCACACAAGTCGAGAGAGCACAAACTCATCGAAAACACAAATCGAAACTGACTAACAACGCCTCTGCATTCACTGTGACGTAGTATGTGACAAAACCGACACGGACGCTGACCGAATAATCGACCAATGTCTGGAAGGCGCGTCTGGGCGTTGCGTACTCACATCGCGTGGCAAGAGTCACGTAGCAGCCAGTGTTGTCTATCATCTGAGCGTAGGAATTTGCATGCAAACACAAGTAACCAAGTAACCAACATAGTTGGAAACACTATTAGCTGGGTTGTTGGGCCGCTCGCTATTGTTTGTGTAGACCCACTCGTTTCAATAACCAACCTAGCTGGAAACACTATTAGCCGGGTTGTTGGGTCGCTCGTTATTGTTTGTGTACACCCAAACGTTTCAGTATCCAACCTAGTTGGAAACACTATTAGCCGGGTTGTTTGGCCGCTTGCTATTATTTGTGTAGACCCACACGTTTCAGTAACCAACATAGTTGGAAACACTATTAGCCGGGTTGTTGGGCCGCTCGCTATTGTTTGCGTAGACCCACACGTTTCAGTAACCAACATAGTTGGAAACACTATTAGCCGGGTTGTTGGGCCGCTCGCTATTGTTTGCGTAGACCCACACGTTTCAGTAACCAACATAGTTGGAAACACTATTAGCCGGGTTGTTGGGCCGCTCGCTATTGTTTGCTTAGACCCACACGTTTCAGTAACCAACCTAGTTGGAAACACTATTAGCCGGGTTGTTTGGCCGCTCGCTATTATTTGTGTAGACCCACACGTTTCAGTAACCGACCTAGTTGGAAACACTATTAGCCGGGTTGTTGGGCCGCTCCCTATTGTTTGTGTAGACCCACACGTTTCAGTAACCAATCTAGTTGGAAACACTATTAGCCGGGTTGTTTGGCCGCTCGCTATTATTTGTGTAGACCCACACGTTTCAGTAACCGACCTAGTTGGAAACACTATTAGCCGGGTTGTTGGGCCGCTCCGTATTGTTTGTGTAGACCCACACGTTTCAGTAACCGACCTAGTTGGAAACACTATTAGCCGGGTTGTTTGGCCGCTCGCTATTATTTGTGTAGACCCACATGTTTCAGCCCCATCTTCAGTGTCAGGCACAATTGGCACGGTGTCCACCAATTCACCCATTGATAAGGTAGTGACTGATTACAAGTAATCACGAAAATAGACACACGACTTTAGTATAGCACCTATAAAATTAACAACTAAGCAGCCATATTTATTGCCGCTTCAAGAAACATAATTTCCATTATCAAGAACAAAGTTCGAGGACTTGGCTTTTAAGTTAAACGCTTGTCATGAAGCACCTGTTCCCTGAATTGCTTAATAAGAAAACCCAACTAGATGAACCTCAGAAATTAAATTCTACCGTTTTACGGGCAGTTTGGCGCTGTCAGTCAAATCAGTTGACAGTCTGAGGAATTAATGCAACAGCTTTTACTGTTTTATAAATTATCGCCATGTTTTTCCATTTGCAGGTAAATCAACTGTCAGTTTATTTGCAGCAAAGAATGCTTTCGTCAAGAACCGTCTGTCAGTTGCGTAGCGTATTTCCAAACAGTCAAATTACAATATAATTCCGTTTGGCTCTAGTAACTTAATTTAAACCAATGTTATAATCATACGGAATCAACAAATAAATATCATGTTAAGTAGGCATATTCTGTTTCTTTGACTTTCACTGCCGGTATCAGAAATTATTATCCGGCCTGTAAGGCCGTGGACTTCCAATCCTGATGATGGTAATCGTCATGACGATAAATGTTATTCACGTGATAAGACGGGCTCAACTCTAAAAACCACCGTCAGTGAAAGGACTTTAAAAATCTGACAAGATATACTTCATTCAACTACAGTACTGAGACAGAGGCAGAGTGGTCCCGAAAAGGGGCCTTCTAAGTATAAATTTAAATTTTTGCACGAAGTCAGATGCAAATCATCATCAGCCAATCAGAAGCAAGCGCAGCCCTATAGATCGAGCAGAACCAGACGCCAAATCCTACGAAAAGCTAGGGTTCGAGAACTACAAGAGCGTTGCAGCATCCTACCGTTCATAGAATGCGTGCGAAATGTCAAGGAGCCACGCATGTCCTCAGCCAGTGTGTTTAGTGAGAGCAACGGCACGAGACCATTCTGTATGCTAGTACATAACTCAAAGGCTGTCTGGAAAGCGTAGAAACTTCAAGAACTGCGAGAGCTTTTGCAACATCCTACCGCTCATACAATGCGTGCAAACTGTCAAGCAGCCACGCATCTCCTCAGCCTACCAAACATATGTTTAGGTAACATAATAATACTGAAAAGAAGTGGTCTTAAATCAGGAAAACATCTAAAAATACCACAACAACTAACCCATTGGCACATACCCGCGAGGACGCGACAGCAACAAAATGTCAAAATTGCGAATTTTCACTCTTTTCAGAAGTCGTGAATCTTCTGGTAGTGAAATTAATGTTGTCGACTTGTGTCAAATTTTTGTAATTAAAATGTATAAATCTATTTTGTATGGCGTAATAATAAATGCCCGTAAGTAAATCTTTTCCTTCAGCGGCACGACAACCCATTACTGAGTCAAGGCCTCCTTTAACAGCTTCCGCCAGTTATCCCGGTCGAGTGCAGCTGCTCCCCAGTTCCGGGTCCCAAGGATATGTCGCGCATCATAATTCACACTGTCTTCCCGACGTAGTTTGGATTTACCAACTCTCCTAGTACCATAGATCTGTTCTCTGAGTAGCACATCCTGATCACACGTCCAGCCCACCTGAGTTTACCAAGTTTTATAACTTTCACAACATCTGGTTCATTGAGAACAGTTTTCAGTTCTTGGTTTGTCCTTTTCCTCCATTCAGCTCCCACAATATTGGACCAAAAATACTGCGGAGAATTTTGCGTTCATGAACCACCAGGCTTGACTCAGACTTTTTAGAAATGGTCGAAATCTCATAGCCATAGGTGAGAACTGGGTGGATTGGTGTTTTATAGCACCAATAGCAGCTTGGTGTTTTGTAGCAGCTTGATGCTCCTGGCAGTTGTCCTGCTCTGGACCTGGGGTCTGAAACCAAAAAAGCACCTATTAGCTGAGGCGATTCTTCTCTTTATGTGTTCCATTGTTTCTCCATCGGAATTTACTTGGAAACTTAAATAAACAAAGTGGTTGACTTTTTCGAAGGAAGAGATGCCAATTTGGACGCGCTCTCCTTTTCTAGCTTTCTGTCCTGTGACCATGTTTTTTTATTTAGTTTATTAGACCATAAATAAATTGATAATAAATATACGTGGAGTCGTAGCAATAAAATAAGCGTGTTCGTACAAAATTAATATTCCTTCATTTACAGTAACTTTGTATCAAAGTGTTGCTTTGCATCAGACTGGCTTAACCGCCATCTCAGATCACGCTTCTCACGTACGTTGTAAACCCCACAAATTACAGCGCATACTTTGGTTGGGAGAAACAGACACACAACCACACAACTCTAGAGTATAAAAAAGGGTTAACTAAAACCCCAAGCCACTTACCTGTAAATTGAATTCCTACTATTTCCCCTGTTTCTTCTAAGCCGCCCAAAATCAATTTCCTGGTGATTAAAATGTAATTGGTTCCGTTTATCTCCCAATTGGAGCAGCGCGCTGGCGCTGACAGTAGGGCTTAAGGGTGACCTAATAAACTTTTACCCCTCCACACTCCCCTAAAAGCTACAGTATAAAATATAAAATTATGATTGCATTAGTATTGAAGACAACCATGATAATTTTGATAAGCGACTAATTAAACATATTAATATCGGACACAAATTTGATAGATGTTTAGACCTTTAATGAAATAATCCTCAGGTAACGCCATTAAAAACGAAATAGCCATCGCTGTTTTTTTCTTTCTAAGAGTTGTCTAATTTTTTATCTTCTTCTTCTTCTTCTTCTTCTTCTTCTTCTTCTTCTTCTTCTTCTTCTTCTTCTTCTTCTTCTTCTTCTTCTTCTTCTTCTTCTGATAGTTCATATCCGTTTCGGACGTTGGATAGCATACAGACTATTTTAACTTTTTGTACTGCTACACGGAATAAGTCAGTTGTATTCATGGCAAACCAGGTCTTCAAATTTCTCAGCTAAGATATTCTCAGTCAACCAACTCCTCTTTTCCAAGTAATTTTCCCTGTAGTATGGACTACAATAAGTAAAATCTCTGTTCATTTCTCATGAGATGTCCCAGGTACTGACGATTTCTTATCTTCACTATGATAATAACTACCCTTTATTGCTTCATAATGTTTTATCTAAATAATTTATTGGCACCGTAGAGCGGTGAATGCCCTACACGAAAGCCGACCTGGTCAGGGACCAGCACGTCAAAATTAATAAGATGGTCTCATACACGACGCTGTACAAGACGCTCAAAAACTTTCGACGTAGCGGATAGAACACCGCTGGGCCAGAGATTGTCGGCGCGGGAAGCATTCTTTCCCTACGTCAGCGTCGGGATCACGATGACCGTAGCATTTTGGCATTTTTGGGGAAAATAGGCCTGTCAGAGAGACGCGTTCTAGATTCCAGGCTCTGGAAGAAGACGTAGAGCGGTGTTCTAAACACCGTCCGAGCTTGGACCTTTTCTTGGCTGAATTTCAGCGAGACGATCTGAGACCTCTTCAAAAGGAATAGGTTCGGGATCCGCTTTTATCGAAGAGACAGAAAGTCTTCCACGTCCATAGATTTGGTCGTCGAACTCCCAGTCCATGGGCTGATTATGAGCGAACTGTCGCTCGCAACACAAGCCCAGGTCTTCTCCGCCGGGCGTCCCATCAGTTACCTGAACGGTCCAACAATGGGGGAGAGAGGATTGCGCAAGATATTCTGTACGGGTGACATTGCGGGTCCGCATCCCCGATTTCCCAGGACCCCCGGCGAAACACCTGGCAGCCGTCATTGAGCCGGTTATATGCTGCCTAATCGGTCGGATCACGGGTCCTCTGCGAACGTTTCCGAAAGTAATTCCTCTCGCGAGCAAGAAGAGAGCATTCCTCAGGGATACGTTGGGGGATAGTTAGGGTGAGACATTCGAGAAGACATGTCAACCGCTGAGATGATTTCCTCGTCGCTTCCTGCAACAACATCCTCGATGAGGCGGGCAGTATCGAGTAGGAGTCGAAGGCAAAGAGAAACTATGTATTTTGTCTAAGAAGGCTCATTAATATAGACTTTCATAGACTTCCTCTTTTGAATAATCTATAGACAGCCTTAGTTCTCTAATTTTACATTGCTATCCCAGACTTACTGCGTGATTAATACGTAAGACTAGACATTTTAAATTATTTCATGCTTTTATTTAAAATAAAAGGACTTTAAACTTGTTGTTTGACAGTACGTAACAATAAACTTCGTCTGTATTTTATTTGTATTTAAGTTAAAGGAAAAACGTAGAAGAAACAGATTATAAAGCAGAAATAAAGATAGATAGATAGATAGATAGATAGATTGATATATATTGTAATGCGACATAATAGTAACCCTGTCCCGAAGCTAGACCTGCTCAATTCATTAGGGATGATAGTAGGCAGAGTCGCCTATGCTATCCACATAAACCAAATAAAAATAGACAACCTTTAGTTACAAAAAAGAAAAGACTGTCTAATATAAATAGTAAAAAAAAAATACAATGCAGATAGTAAATAAACTAATCAAAATGTATAATAAATATAAAATAAACATACAAACCTTTTGTGATTAAGTTGATGTGAAAGAGTATGGGATAAAGCTAGTGATCCCTGATATTAGATAGTGCAAACAAACGAACACCCAATAATAAAGTGTCAGTGCAACACCAGTGTTATTCCCAAACACAAAAAGTGTCAGTGAGGGGGAAATGGCAGAAGTGTGGGTTAAATACTTTTGTATAAAAAGAGAACCCAAGGACCACATTAATAGAGAGTTGTGATGGGGTTTTTAAATAATGTTAAGATGTTTATAAAGGTTTTGGCATAACTAGTTGTGTTTATGTTTTATGCCGAAACTCATGAGCAACATTCATGAACTATGTTGTTAGAAGTAGTTGGGGCCTATGATCAGAATCAGTAGGTGATGCATTAGGAACCGGAAACCCATGAACAATAATCTAATCACTGATTAGTAGTACTGATTAAGATTAATGGGATGGCTCAATAGTATGCCAGTTAACTGATGATTGTAGCTAATTATAAAATACAATATTAAGCCATGTAGGCCATGCCTAAAACATAGCATGTCGGATGATTCTGTTCTTATCAAGTTATTGTTCTTATCAAGTTATTGTATTAACACAAAGTATATTATTTGTCAATTGATAATTGTAAACTAGACCATAGTGGCAGTATATTGTATAATATGTTAAAGGATTTTATTGTAACCATTTGTAAAATAATGTTAAGGGTTCAGACTCGTCTAGTAAATAGTCAAAATCAGAAAAAGATGGTTCAGCATCAGAGTTTAAACAATAATAAATGTAAACTATAATATAGATTAGTAAATAAATGTCAGGAAACTATAAGTGTAGGCGCAATGTTAGAAATTTTGTAAGGTGGGAAATCAACCTTT
The DNA here is from genome assembly GCA_034769895.1 of Magicicada septendecula. NCBI lineage: Eukaryota > Metazoa > Arthropoda > Insecta > Hemiptera > Cicadidae > Magicicada > Magicicada septendecula. The sequence continues at coordinate 1,046,460 of CM068369.1, forward strand.
ATAATAACCAATTTATGTAAATAAGGTATCAAAATGCTCATAATTATATAAAGAAAAACATGAAGTAATTTAAATTTAAGAAAACTTAAAGCTAAAAAAGGAGTATTTTTCTTATAGGCAAATGAACATTTAATTTTTGTAAACTGACCATGTGACCTAATGAACTCTCAGTTTTGACCAATCACAGGCCAGTATTGTAAGGTCAGGAAACCGTTGATGAAGAAGCAAGATTTCAGAATTGTATTGTTAACCATTGCAGAGGGCAGATGTGCTCTGATGAAGCAGATTTTAATTAAATACCAGTAATGTTTTTTGGACCGTTGGCAGTAAATAATAGTCACCAAAAGAAGCGGTAAATACTCGGGAAGACCAGAAAACAAAAATAATTAAATTAAAACTTAAACTAAATGCAGAAACCCAGAAAATCCTGACTGCCTATAACGAACACACGTTTGGTAACTTATGTGAGTGACGCCAACCTTAATTAATAACCACACTACAGCTACGATTACACAACACTATCGTAGACACTATCTACACTTATAGAACAAACACCAGTGATCATTTATTGCAAGAAAAGCTTAAAAACTAAAACTGTGAACACTAAAACATTTATTTTAAAATAATTTGGGACAGCACGAGGTTAGACGTATGAGCGGCCATCTTGCGGAAACGACAGTCGTTGTTTAGCAACAAATAATAAAATATAGTAAATTATTATAAATAAATCACCTTATATCCGTCGTGTGACTTCGTTACGTCGATTAAAATGACACGTTTCGGAACATCTGTTCCATCATCAGATAAAATCGCTCTATTGAGGTCGTTAATTGATTGAAATCAGTGTCCGATCGGCTTCGTCGTGGTGCGCACCATTTAGGAAGCAAGTGAATTACATAGTGGACAATTATGTGTAACATGTGTTTTTAACGTTTAACGACCTCAATAGAGCGATTTTATCTGATGATGGAACAGATGTTCCGAAACGCGTCATTTTAATCGACGTAACGAAGTCACACGACGGATATAAGGTGATTTATTTATAATAATTTACTGTTCAAACGTGACTTGGATACCAAGAACTAATATGCATTTTAATAAAATATAGTATTAAGATTTTAAATTTTACTTACCTTTTGTGATGTATTGTATTTTTGTATGAATTCTCTGAATTCAATGACAGTCTCAAAGAACCCTTAAATCCTGAGATTTAATATATTATTATAATTAATTTGTTTGTTGAAAGTTATTAGTGACATAGTCGAATTGAGCAGTAGAGTCGACACGACCAATAATTTGTTTCGACACAAGTCGACTGTTCCTTTCTCTAAATACTTTAAATAAAAATAAATATTGTTATTTCGACTGAAAAGAGTTGTCATTGTAGAAAATTAGAAAATTTACAGGACAATTACAGGCAAGTCAATAGGAGAGTGAGCAGCGAACGGACCAGAGTATTTAAAAGACGAACAGGGCGCTCGAAGACACAATCGATTGCGGCAGCAGATCCGTTCTTACACAAGTGGAATCAATTTACACTAATAAACTATTCACGATAAATGAATTAAAAACAACACGTTTAAAAACAACAATTAAACACGTAAAAACAACGTTACGTAACAATATATATGTAGAGAGAGAGAGAGAGGGGGGAGACGGACAGACAAACACAGAGGTAAGAGATTGAGGGAGAGAGAAATAGAGGAAACAGGCGGACAGATATACAGTGAAAGAAGGGGAGTAATGGAAATAGATGTAAATAGTTTAAGACGCAGAGCGATCAAAACAATCTAGCAGAACTAGAAAATTTTAAATGTCAATTACTCGACTTGACGGTCAATAACAATAAAGATGATGATGTTACACATAAAAGTGCGTCCAGTGGCGTGTCTAGAATTTGGCTTTGGGGGCGGAGTCCAGGGTCGGTTCGGCTTCATAAAAAAAAAAAGTTAAGACTAATTAACATTATTTTCTTTCAAGTAGCTGAAATCAGTGCTATTAAACTATACGGTAATAACACAATAAAATTATACGTATTTGAAACATTGATTATACAAGATACTTATTGACTGAATTTATTTACCTATATTTCGTATTTGAAACGTATACTCTTGTGTTGTGCTATACACTTGTTTGTATATTTAAAAAGAGTTATTACTATATTGACGTACACAGTTGAAAAAATTAATAAAACAGCCTAAAAATTAAAGGTTAACACACTAGTCAACTTGGTCGACTCTGGCGGGGTTCACCCCCTCATCCCCTTCATAAATACGACCCTGAGTGCGTTTTATTTAACAATCTTTGTTTTACATCGTTTATCATCTTTCCATAGAAATATATTACGTGTCACAGGTAGTGGAGCCGGAATACACGAAATCACGTCAACAAAACTGCTGCTGATACAGTAATCTGCTGATCGCAATAAATCAGCGTCATAATGTCGTGTAGTGAGCGGCGACTTTATTGCTGCTGCCTGCTCTGACGTAAATTGTCTTCAGCAGAGAAATCGACTTTTGTTTTTGTAACATGCCCGCCAGCGATATATCATCATTGTCATAACTTACTTTCACGCCCCAGCAAAGTTGTACAACGCGGATAAAGCAGTCTGTATCATAAAACCCATATACATTGAAGTTTAACTAGTTTTATTGTTTAGACGCTAAAATCTACTAATTAAAATCTTTTCTGCTTCTACACTTCAGGGATTAAGCAATGCGCCTGTTTCGACTTCCCTTTATCAGATCCATTTCTTTTTTGGTTTTCCTATATCCCTTTTTCTAGAAGGCGTGTACTTGTTTACAATTACTAGTAAATTTTTAATGTTAAGAATTAGAGTTTGATATTTTTCCCCAGGACAGGAAACCAGCCTATCGCCAGGAAAGTCTAATGGAGGGGCTGCCCCCTGTCAGCCTTCAGACCTGCTGCCAATTATACTATCCCTAAATGGGGGGGTTGCCTTTTCCAGTAATTTGTTGAAGTCGTTACCTTGTTATCCTGGGATGGGCCATCCATCTTTATATCCCCTGGAGAGACGGTGTTCAAGTATCTTGAAGTCCCCAGAAGCTGGACTCCTTGTTGGTCCACGGGTCCTTATTGGTTATTTGGCCCACCCTACCATATCTGGCAGGATCCCCCATCCACCAGACAGGGGACGCGTCCGATAGGGGTTACAAGACAACAACGGGATTTTAATTATTTAAATTCTTCTTTTTTTTGTTTTCTTAACGTCATAAATGTGTAATCAACAATATGCTCTCGACAGGTCGACATAAGTCAGACCGCAATACTATTTAGGCCGCAAAATGTTGTGATTGGTAATATATTGACTTTAGTTATGGACTAATGTAGCTCAAACAGGAACATCCACGCCGAAATGAATCAGAACATAAGAAGTTTCGCTTTAGAATTAAACGCGTAACATTGAGTTGAATAGAATTCCGTTAAAACGTACTACATATTTTTCACTTGTTTGCTGTGTGATATTTTATCATTTACTTAAGACAACACATACGATTCTGAAGTGCCAAATATTTTACGACGCAAGCATTTACTCGCCAACAGAGGTCGATATAATTTATTTTGGACGAGGACCAGCGCGCGTCCGTAGTGGATCTGAAGATGTCGGTCCATTAACGGGAATTACCGGCTGCTTGGCTGCTTCCATTCATTTCAGAAATTAGATTCCGCCTTTAAGAGATAGTCAAATACTCCAAGGTGTTGCTTCCATCATTAAGCGGCAAGACTGAAGTACAACAGTACACACACAGTCCTATTGAACTACGTAGTCAATCTCAGCACACACACACACACACACACTCGCGTTCACCATGTGTCTGTACTCACCCTACCGTTTCTAACCCATAGTTTTCATTCTTCTATTCACACGTGGCTGTTATGATTTTTGTATATGCTTGTTACAGTAACATTCGGATTGTTGAGTTATACACCTACGTCATGAGTAATGAAGATGAATGCACATTCTGTAATATATCTAAACGTTTAAATAATAAAAGCGGTATTGTCAAACTATGTTATTTTTGCGCACATTCAAAACCATGAAAACTTTCCTTAATTTCGGTTGTTGTTGTTGTTGTTGTTGTTGTTGTTGTTGTTGTTGTTGCTGTTCTTCTTCTTCTTCTTCTTCTTCTTCTTCTTCTTCTTCTTCTTCTTCTCACCCCAGAAAACATCTGAATTAGAAAATATTGTTGCGTGGCTCTACTGATCGTCATATGGTACAGTGGAAAAAAAACAATACACCAATTAGTTACTAATCACAAGCTTTAATTATCACATTTAACAGTTTGTAATCAACAAGATAGTCTCTTACAACAAATCAAATAAAAATTGTTCACAGTCAATAAAAATGTCAACTAATACAGTTCCGCACAATTTAAACACCTATAACACTTCGCCACAATACTTCGAGCCGCACTGTGTTGTAACAATCAAGAATTAAAATTTTTTAATATTATGACCGAAAAGACGTTACATCACGTTACATTACAAGTTACCTCAGAACAAGAAAGTAATGGCACTTGAATGATTTATAGTAGTTTTTATTAATTTATACAATAATTAGAGTCTCCATGCAGTAATTATGCTTACATAAAAGAACTAACGTATCACTTAGCTTCAATCGCTTCAATCAGTTGATATGAGTAACCTAATTGAGTGATTACACGATCTCATTTTGCAAATTAGTATAATCACATAATTAATTATTGTTGGCATAATTAATCCCCAATTAGAATTGTTGTAGTGTAAATCGTCCGAGAATAACTCAAACGGAACTAAGCGTCGCTGAGTACTTGTATTTATACGCCACTGAGTTCCAGAATATTCCATAATAGGCGTGTACTCGAAAACACTAGAACGTAATTGACAGCGGCCTTGAGCACAGCGCACGCGGACCGGTATGATCTGGAAAAGTCTCGTTGCGGACGCGTGACAAGTGTCACGTAATTGTCCTTTATCTCAAAGTAGCAGCAACATGTACGAACACACATACACATTATAGCTGCCCTCCGCTGGAATAGCCGAGAAACACGTAGTTATACGAATTTAAGGGCCATTGTACATTGAATTGAAATTTCGGTCGGCTGTTCCTTCAATCAGTTTGTGTAACTGTGTGCGTTGAGTGCACGCGCGAGCACGTGTCTGTGTAGGTGTGTGCTGACATGTAATTGTAACTGTAAATTCTCCAAAGCACGATGGTTAGACGCTACTTGCATAAACACTTAGAGTTACGGAGTCTCTTAGGCTTATGACTGCGCCTATGCACTATATTGGCATATCATTGAAAATGAAAAAAGACAGGATATTAAAGGTGTCGCTATGAAAGTGTTGTATGAATAGGATAACTATTGCTTACATTAAGTATGACTTTGTTGTGTCATGTCTGTCCACTTCTGATAGTTTCTATCCATTTCGAATGTTGGATAACATACAGACTAATTTAACTCTCTGTACTGCTAGACGGAATAAGTCAGTTGCATTCATGCCAAATCAGTTCCTTAATTCCTCAGCCATGAGATTCTCGGTCGCCCAACTCCTCTGTTTCCAAGTACTTTTCCCTGTAGTATGGACTGCAATAAGTAAAATCTCTGTTCATTTCTCATGAGATGTCACCGATACTGAAGATTTCTTATCTTCACTGTGTTAATAACTTCCCTTTCTTTCTTCATCATCATCAAGAACTTGGACATATGTTATATGTGCTGTCCATGAAATGCACAGTGTTCTACGGTAAACCCACATGTATGGTGTGACTTATGTACAACAACCGAGAAACGAGGCAGTAAAATACAGGCCTTAAAAATGACGTTGGACAGAAAATTTTGAAGTCACTTACTCAGATGATACCATTGTGATGCCATACTACACTTCGTTTTATAAATTGATAACATGACTGGGATCCGAAGGGTTGATTCAGTTGCAAAAAGGCTTGAGTTACCTACAACAAATAAGAATTAAATATATAATTAAAATATAATTCCATAAACCGAACATTATGCGTTTATTAAAAGAATAACCTATAAGTTTGGACTGTCATAGACAACAACATTGAAGCTAATAAGACAATTTACGAGGGTCAGTTTAAAAATTTCGAAGGAAGCCGCAACTGTAGCTTAGCGGTATAACTAAATGTTTTGTGTGCTGCAAGACTTGTATTTTGTGTAAACTCCTGTTAATTTCCAAATCTATCTATTATTTTATTCATTGTTTGGAAGTTGTTTAAATTGACGTGTTATGCGTGTTTTTAAAAACGGTCAAAATCGTACAACGTGGTGTGATTCTTTGTTAAAATTTTAATGAAGAAAGTTGTGTTAGTGGTTAAAATCACAAGCAGAATTATCACTGTTGCACACCACTATATAAAAATTATTCCGATTAGCGCTTTCAAGCTTCACAGCTCATCGTCAGATCAGATATGAAACAAATAACCTGAAAACAAACCCTTCACCCCACCCCACCCAACCGTGCTCACACACAACAAGCTATAATTCAATGTCTCTTCCCCACCCTCAGCCCTGTCCCACCATCTGGACAGTTACATATTTTTCTAGCAAATTCCTTGTGTTTCAGTGTTTTGTGTGTGTGTGTGTGTGTGTGTGTGTGTGTGTGTGTGTGTGTGTGTGTGTGTGTGTGTGTGTGTGTGTGCGCGCGCGCGCATTCCTTTTCAACCTAGTCTTTCTCATCCACACATGTGTACCAGTCACACACCCTTATTATAGCTTGTTGTGTGTGAGCAGGGTGGGGTGGGGTGGGGTGGGGTGAAGGGTTTGTTTTCAGGTTATTTGTTTCATATCCGATCTGACGATGAGCTGTGAAGCTTGAAATCGCTAATCGGAATTTTTTTTATATAGTGGTGTGCAACAGTGCTAATTCTGTTTATTAAAATTGTTTAGCGCCAACAAAAATTCAGAACGAAATTGTTAATGTACCAGGAGATGCTGGGACTTCAAAACCAACGGGACTTGAGTTAAAATGTGATCATACGAGCACTGAAGACGCGTCCCCCGCACTGGACAACGAAAAAATTCAACAACTCAAGCTGCCGCAGCAATCTTACACAACGCTTTTTGACACCAAGTTCTCAAATAAAAGTATGATGCACACCCTTACATGAGATATCTATGATTTCAGCAACGTCAACCACTCCAGAATCTTCGGTCTTTTAACACCCTATAAATTTGTTTTCAATAATGTCATTTTGCGTTGCACTTTTTGGACGTCCACTGATGGTATAGTCTTCAGTGCTTATACGACCACATTTAAAATCGAGTGTGCCCCACTTACCGTCGTTTCTAAACGCGCAATATCTCCTAACCCATTTTTTAATTCGTTTTGATTTTCTATTGGCGCTAAAACGTTTTTAACAGAGAATTCATCACAACAGGATGTTTGATTTTGTGCTTTCTAAAAACACGCGTGAGGGAAAAATTGCAAACAGCTGTTAAAAAGTGAATAAATTGACACATTTATATGGAAATTAACAGGTGTTCACGCGAAATATACATCTTGCAGCACAAGAAATATTTTAGTTCTACCACTGAGCTATAGATGTCGCTCCTCGAACTTTTCAACTGACCCTCGTAAGTATTATTATTACTAATGTTACATAAAGTTGCTTTAATTCTTCATTACATAAACGTTTTTGCACCCTGAATAATGATATCCTGAATAATGATATACGACCTATCGTTTTGGATAGTGTGAAATGAACAATTGTTGTTAGACAGGGAGCCAAATAATACTATGTGCTATTGGCAAATGTGGTTAAGCTTACTCCAGAAGCAGTAGCAAAGTACAGGATTGAGCCTAGGACGGTTCTCAATGTCACTGAGATTAAAAGGGCTGTAATTTGTAGACGTACTGTGGTTGTTAGTGGAGTAATACGCGTATCTGCCAACATGATTCCAAATGTTGAGTGTGACAAACATTTTCTCAAAATTCAGAATCCAGATCCTGAATAACTGTTTCAGAATTGTATAATAATTAAATGACACAATTTGCTTAGGTTTATATAGAAGTCATCTCTACAGAACCTTATGGATACTTAAATTTAGAAAATTACATGTATTTAAACAAAATTAAGTATCGTTAAAATTCATTCGCGGATTGTTTGGCAGTGGTTCATTGTTTTCACCAAAACAGACGTTTCGTCAGTGCCATTGACTGCCATCATCGGTGTAAAATCCGAAGATTCGCTAATGTAAGGTGGTAACCTAACTGTGGCCACTAACGTCTACTACCTTACGTTAGCGAAACTTAGAATTTTACACTGATGATGGCAGTCAATGGCACTGACGAAGCGTCTGTTTTTTGGTGAAAACAATGGACCACGGCAAAACAATTGGGAATGAGTTTTACCAACATTGTCTCTGGCCGTGTAAGTCTACGAAGCAAAAATTAAGTACCGTTGAAAGCATTATTATCAGACGGTCTGTTAGGCCGTAGTCCACAGTTGTTGATATTGATCAACGTTTCGGCCCATTATCAGTATCTAGATTGGCACGTTGTCTCCCAATTCACGTCCGAGGCTAATCATAGTGAATTGGTGGAGACCGTGCTTATGATGGCCAACACTAATGATGGCCTCCGATAGTGTGGCTCATACGTTTCTCAATAATGGCAACTGAGGACTACAGCCTAACAGCCTGCGATTGATAATTATAATTTCAACAACGTTGAAGCCGGCCTAGAAATTTTAGAAAACTTGTATAAACGTAATTATTCTTAAAGAATACCATAAAAAGTATAAACGCTAACTAGATTTATTGGAAAACATTTGTGCAATTTAGATCATAGTTTTTGTAAAATTTTCATGGAGCGGTACATAACATTTTCTACAGTTTTGTGAACAACATCAGCCGCTGCCTTTAGTACAAGTAGTAAAATAATGGTTATGAACCGGCAGAGCTGGTAACTATAGAATGGTGTATAACGTATTCCGTAATGTGTAAGCCAGTCTCGTAGTTTATGGAAACTATAACTGTAACTATAACTATATTTTTTATAGGCACTTGTGTGTGTGTGCAGCGTTGAAATAAATTCCGTTATAAATTTCAAGATAAAAACAATGACTTTGGCTGACCTAGACAATAATGTTTATATTGTCTAGCCTCGTTAGATAACGTGGAAACAGTAATATAAAAAGTTAAAGACAAACAGCGCACACACTGCACGGGAGCGGTTGTATTAGCAATAACATTTGCACCATAAAAACGCGTTTGAAAATACAGTTTAATATGCTTTATATATTTATAAATAATATACGTTATGCGGATTATACCGTCATATTCGCAGATAGCTTAGAGGGGCTGCGAAAACTAATGAATAGAGTGACAGAAAGCAGCCGTAGATATGGTTCAGACATCAATGTTAATAAAACGAAGCTAATGATTGTATCTAAGAACAGCTTCACAAACTGCACGCTTAATATAAAACGAAAGCCAGTTGAACATGTAAGCAAATTACATATCTTGGTACTATAGTCAATGAACAAAGGGACCTCTCTCAAGAAATAAAGAGCAGAATAGAAAAGGCAAGAGCAGTGTACACTAGAATGAGCAGTCACGACTCGAAAGTCAAAAGTCACGTTTTAAGAATAAACACAAAGATGAGACTTTTACGCTGCTACGTATTATCTGTCCTCTACTGCAATGTAGAATCTTAGACTTTGACTGAAGCCACAACTAAAAAATTTGAATTTTCCGAAATGTGAGTTTACCGTAGAATATTCAGCATTTTATAAACAGCTCATATAAATAATGTTGAAGTTCCTAGAAAGATGAAGAAAGAAAGAGAAATTATTAACACAGTAAAGATAAGAAAGCTTCTCTACCTGGGACATCTCATGAGGAATGAACAGAGATTTTACTTATTGCAGTCCATACTACAGAGAAAATTACTTGGGAAGAGAGAAGTTGAGCAATCGAAAATACCATGGCTGTGAAACTTAAGGACCTGTTTTGGCATGAATACAACTGACTTATTCCGTACAGCAGTACAGAGAGTTAAAATAGTCTGTATGATATCCAACATCCAAAACGGATAGGAACTATCAGAAGAAGAAGATACTTTATATATTAGTTCAGAATTAATTCTTGTTTCATGTAACGACGTATACTTATAAGGCCGTGTTTGTTAAAAAAAAAACAAGTATTGTGGGGATTGGCTGTTTCCACATTGCACCTCTGCGCTTAAGCGCCACTACAGTTCCCCAAAGGGAGTTTTTTTGCAGTCGCCTACCAAACTATATGCGCTTCCTAGGGAAGAAATTATTAAAACTCCCCGCTCTCCATCCGGTGTATACGTCAGCGAGAGGGGCTGGAGCAGGCTCATCAAGGAAACTAACGAGCTTAGTCGTGGTCTTATGCAAAACACAACGTTTCTGGAGCGGAGGAGGTCTCGTGGAGACGCCGTGCCGTTTCCGTACCCAGACAAACGAACGATTGGAGCCAGCCACCGCACTCGAGTTCGCCAGCGCAGGTTCCACAGACTCGAAATCTCGGGTCGGACTTCCAACGCTGGACGCACGTTCTATTCAGATATTCAACCGTTGATACTGCCGAAATCGGGAAATCCCGCATCCCGTAAGGTAGCGTGCATTAGGATAGGTGTCGCGGAAAGGAGATGAAGCCACCGTTAATCAGCGGTAGCCTATAGGCCTAAAGCCGAGGGGGTTACCTGGCGGGGTTCTGTCAGCCATATAGCGATACACGCTGCGCGGCCGTCTCCCTCCGCGTGGAGGCATCGGGTTCACCGCACATGATCTAGAGTAGGACCATTGGGGCAGGGGATGATTTCCTAGTGTGGCTACTAGAGGGCCCTTAGTGCCAGGAACCCTGGTTCCCATTCATCAGACACTCATCGTAGCCCGTTCAAATCGGGCTAATTGGCCCGAAATACCAGTTTGCCGCCGAGCCAACAATGAGGCAGCGGGTGTAGGGTGGGGGAAGGCAGAATTCAGAGCCATTGAGAATGGCGGTATAGGCTCGTATAGGTCCCTGGGCGTTAAACCCCAGAACTCCCACCGTTGCATACAATACACGGATCGTCGTGTTAATATGTGGAAATAATTGTTACACGTCAGAGAATTCGATATCTACAACTATAAGTTCTCGGCATGTTTAACAAGCAAAGTTTGTGAAGAAAAGTGTCGAGGTCAGGAAAACTTACGTTGAGAGCCTACAAGGCAGCGTTGCTTGTGGAGATACATCGAAGACGGCAATGTTAGCTGTATAGCAGCGAGAGGAAGTAGCCTGAAATCATACAATTAAAATTAATAAATGCTAAATAATTATTTAATATTCACTTACAATCTCTCTATATATAAAACACAGTCAGGGTATTGTTTGTATTGAATAAAAATCCATACCATTACACGGACTCCGACCAAATTTTGCATAGATAACCTTCGATACAAATCGAAGAATTCTGCCAAACTTCGAATTTGATATCCTCCCCCCCCCCACCGTTTGCACGATTTAGGCCTTTTTAATTGTGCGTAATGCGGATTGCCTACAATTGCCGACTTGCGCCTTCCTCGCTTCGGTATCTCTTCCTCTGTCTCTTCCTGCCCCTCTCCCTTCCACAATCCTATGTCGAGCACACTTGCCCCACAAGCGTCCCCCACTCCTATCTTCACCACTATAACATCTGCATCCTCCTAATTTCTGTACGCACTACTCCCCCCACACCATCACCGTGTGGAGGGGTATAATATAATGCCCAGCGATCGCTCGGGTTTTCACTACTGGCAGCCACTGGACACGCTCCAGATGCTGCAATCAAGCCACGGGTAGAAAGACACCCCGCACCCATAATGCAATGCAATGCAATAGTTTTTACTTTGATTTTGAAGACAAGTAAACAGTACACGAGAGGTATGTAATCATAGAGAGAATTTCTGTTTCTCTATTCTGCATCTTCCTACTTTGTGTACTCACCTACTTCATACTGTAAAAGACATTAAAATGTTTCTGGAGGCAGCACATCAAATGAAGGGTAGGCGCGCGCACAAACAACAGACACTCACACGCGCCGTACGCACTACTCAGATACACAGGCAGTACACATTACTCATAAAACGTGATGTTATAGTAAACATAATAATAACAAAAGTAAATAAACTAAAATTTGACATTTATAGGAAAAGCACATATACGGATGTTATAATACCAAATGATTCATACCATCCAATAGAGTATAAAATGGCAGCGATAAATAATTTCTGTCATAGAATAAACAGTTGTACAGAAGATGAGGAAAACGGAAAGAAAGAAATAGAAAGAATAAAAATAATTGTAAAAAACAACAAGTATAATACGAATGTAGTAGACAAAATATTGAATAATATAAAAGGAAGAGAAGAAACAAAAAATGAGAATAGTAAAGAAAAGAAGGAGTATAAGGGATCCATATGTTATATAGGTTATTACACAAGAAAGATACAAAAATGTTTTAGAAAATATAATATAAAGGTAGCGGTTAAAAAATCGAAAACCGTGTTTGATATAATAAAAACTACGAATTTTGAGGAAAAAGACATATTGAAGAAAAGTGGAGTATATATATGCTCAGTTGTGGGGAATGTGAAAAAGTGTATCTGGGCGAAACGGGTCGTCAATTTTGCCAGAGATTTAAAGAACATAGGAAGAGTGAAGGAGAGTTAACGACGAATTCATTATACGCTAGGCATTTTATAGAAGAAGGGCATAAATTAATAGACCCAGTCGTAAATTATAAGATAATAAAAGTGATGAGTAAAGAAAGATAATGGAAGTTAAAGGAAAAAGTGGAAGTATTAAAAATAAGAAATAAAGATGAAAAACGACTAATGAATATAAAAACCACATTTGAAAATGAAGAAATATTTAGCAGCTTATTAGACAACAATAAAGAGTAAGCTAGCGTAAATTGTAACGGCTACAAAATTGGTAATGTAAGACAACCCACAATGGGTGGATGTTATTCCTCAGGGGGCGGGGCTAGATAGGTCCGGTAAAATGGTATATAAGAAGTGAACGGTTTCATATTTCTCTGTCGGTAAATGACATGAATATGGCTTGACTGCCGAAAGCGCTCGTCAGTTCCAAAGACAACATAGTGGTTTGAATAAAATTACTAGAGAAATATTAAAGACCACTAACACTCCAGTACAACAATAAACTATAGTAAACCATTTGATGATTTATTTATTTCTGTTATTTACCTCTCTCTCTTTCTGTGTCTACCCATCTCTTTCTCACACCGCACTCGCTCACTCTCTCTCTCTCAATCTCTCACTATCTCCCTCTCACCACACTCACTCTTTCACTACCCCCTTCCACAATTCATCTCTTCACCTCTGTCTGTGCACCCCGTTTCTGCCTCTCATTTACCCTCTCTCTCGCTCTACAGCCCTCCCACCCAATGCAACATCTTTCAGATTCTAAGAATCCGTTATACAAACACCAAATACACTGCCACAGCTGTGAGATTCAGTAAAGTATTTCCAAGTACACACTTGAGTTCTCGGAATTGTTTTCATG